>PTEX01000047.1:2539174-2616023 GCA_003342815.1 Eudromia elegans
TCTTTCTTTCTTTCTTTCTTTCTTTCTTTCTTTCTTTCTTTCTTTCTTTCTCTTCCTCTCTCTTTTTCTTTCTCTCTCTCTTTCTCGCTCTCTTTTTGCTTTGTTTCTTTTTGCTTTGTTTCTTCTTTCTTCTTTCTTTCTCTTTCCGGAAAAGCAAATTCATATTGCAGTTCTTTACACTGAATTTGTAATACACTGAGGTTGGTTTACAGCATGTAGTTTAGGAAACATATTTTTTCTCCTTACTATGCAACCAAGTTATAGCAATCTGCCTGCAGGAAATTCACAGATGAGACAAGTTTTTGTAGGGAGCCGGATGCTCTGCTTGGCACATACAGGCTTTATTTTGTACTCTCAGCATTACTTCCTTAAGATAACAGGTGCAAATTTACATAATAATTTTCCAAAATATTGAAATATTGAGGGATCAGTAAAGTTAGAAGCTCAAGCAAAATGACATTTGGAGTAGCTATTTTTTTTTCTAGAACTCCTTGCAAGCCACTGTTCAGTGTAACAGTGTAATTCCCTCCATTTTACTGGAAGAGAGATCATGCTATGAATGCTTGCTCTTTTTTTAAGTTAGAGAAAGGTGCTTTTTTTGAGTTTTTGTGTGTGAATGAGGATGGGCTTTTTCATTTCTTGGCCAGTGCAAGAGCAGCAGGAAGGATGGAACCACACAACGTTTAGTTTCTCTTAATTAGTCTAAACAAGGTTTCAGCTATGTTTTTAAAGAAATAAGAAAGCCTGAACTTCCAGCAGCTGCTGGTGAGAAGCTGAGAAGAGGGTAGATGCTGTGAGGAAGATATTGGGCAAGGAAGTTTTCCCTCTGAGGGAACCCCGCAACAGCCAGGGTAGACCTGAAGGCCCCAGTCTGGCAGAGGGATTTGTGAAGGGCTGAGCACAAGGAGCACAAGACAAACAAAGAAGCACAAACAAAAAGAGAGACCAAAACAAAACAAAACAAAACAGAGTCCAGTCTTCCTTACGTCTTTCCTCATCCTTACTTGCTTCAGTAGTTCTTCACTACAGTAAACTTGACATACAAGGGAATATTCCGCTTACAATCGCCTATCGTTGTTCCTGCTTGCTTCATTTCTGGTGCATCACTGACAACACTCAGCTCCCTTAAGCACTGTGACTGCTCCCCTAATCCCTGATAGGGACCTGTGCCTGATACTGGTGGTCCAAATGGCAACAAAAGCTCGGGCCACCTCCTGCATCCTTGGGCTTCTCCTGCCTCCGCTGCAGCTAAGTCAGGAGGGAGCAGATATTGCTATTTTTAGCAGAAATCAGAGAGTAGGAACCAGAAACAGGCTGGAAAAGTCTGAAACGTGGCAAATCAGAAATTAAGCAGAAGCTGGTTTTCAGCTGTTTTTTGATCACTAGGCAGCAAAATCCAACTCTTTTCCTATCACTGCAGCTCTTTGACTGGCTGGTCACATCCCTATTGATACCCTTTACCACCTAAGTCATTGGTCCAAGGTCTCTATAGCTGTGACTTGAACAGAAACGCAAATATTTTAAATATTGGATTAATTGTGTTTGAACAGGGTTTTTTGTTTTTTTTTTGGTTTTGTTTTTTTTTTTTTTTTTAGCTGTTTTCCCTTAAAATAAAACAAAGCAAAGAAACAAAAATAAAAGAACCTCTAAATTTTTGCACTAAGGTAATTAGTCCTTCTCCATCCTACCCCACAGGCACCCTGTATTTTTACTCTAATGCTTGTGTTACCACTTTGAGAATAAGTTCCTTATGATTTTGCTCTGTGGAAAACTGTGCGCCAGCTTTAAGGCTTCTACAGTAAGTTTTTATTTATGAGTCATTTGTACCAAAACCAGACACTTTTGGAACTGAAAGCTGCCAAGTCAAGACATCTAAGGAAAACAAAACTGAGAATTTAACATTAAATCTTTTTTAAAAGCTCCTTACAATAAACTGACAGCAATAAAGCTCCTGTTTCCTGTGATATTTAGAATTTCATTTTTTTTCATATGTTTGCCTGCATGTATTAAAGAAATCAGATGTGAGCATTTCTGTTTAGGTAACATGTCTGTACTTTTGCAACAATTTAGATGTCTTTACACTTATTATTTTAAAACAGGTGATACCAAGCAGAAGTTTGGAACAGTCACCCTTAAGCTGATGTGAGATGAAGCTTGTATCACCTGGAGCTCACACGCTGTGTCCTACCCCTGTCGATCTGTGATCTTACAGAACATCTATCACCCAACTCTAAGTTCTTCCCTCTCACTTGCCACGATAAGTAATATGATCAGAGCATATGATGGCAAAAAAAATCTGTTCATGCCACAACATGCTTTTACTTAGCTCTTTCCTTGGCTCTTTCTCTCCTGTGTTTACTAATTACTTTACATATAGACGAGGGCAAAAAGTATAAGCTGTAGAACTTTGTATATCAAAAATGAATTCTATAGCTTAGTCCTTTGCAAGCATGAGTCTTTTACTGCAAGGAAGATAAGGAAATTGATAAAGAGATGTTATTGATATTGTATTAGCAATGCTAATAAAGATTAGTAAGATTTCTAGCTATTTAAATGTGAAAACCCATGCAACATGGTATTTGTTATTTGCATGTTGTAAATAAGAGACAAAGTATGCACTCTCTTAATCATTCGTTTCCTCTTTGTTAATAAAATACTTCTGGCCTAAGCACAAATTAATCTCAAAAAATACATATGTAAAAAGAATCTGAACCTCAATTATAATTTAAGAAAAGACTGGGATAAAGAAGAAAGTCAAAACATCACAGTATAACATAAAAAGCACAAAATGCGTCATATCTACGTTGAGACAATATTAATTTAAGACTTTAAAGCTTTAAACAAATATTTCAGTCTGACCATGAAATATTCATAATATTCCAAAGGAAATACAACAAAAAAAATGCTGTTTAAGAATTTCATGCAAATCCATTATACCCACTTCCAAGTACTTCCAACTCTTTCAAAAATCAGAGGACTGGTTAAAGGTGTTTTTTCCAGATCTTTCCATTAAATCTTTCAAAAATTCACTGATGACAGTAAAAATAGCTACCCAAATGGTAACATCTTTGCATTCATGGGATTGAAGCCACTGCCACCATAAAGCTAAAATGAATGACACGTAGTTGTATAGGCTGTTGTTTTATGAGGTTGTTTTTGTTTGCGTTTTGTTTTAAGGGAAAAACTACCTTTGAACATCTGTGTGGTTCCACCTAACCAATTAGAGAAAATGTGCTACCATATGGGATCTACCAACCACTTCTGTGTTTTATTACTTCTTAATGTCTTTTTTTCCTATTAAGAATCCGAATCACTAACACTAACCACGATAGAGACAGAAAATGGAAAAATACAATTTACTAAAGGCTGAAACAGACTTTTGACTATGAGGAAATGCAGCACACTTCAGTTTTAACTCATTTCCTCAAGTGCTAGCCTGTATATCTGGGAGAGGCCAAGATACACAATTTATACCACTGCAGGCATTCTCCAGACACTGAAAGTGGGATGCAGGTTTCTTTAATCCTAGATTTGTCCATTTTTCCACCTTGCTAGCCAAAAAAATGTGTTTAAAGGATGCATTATCAGCACCTGTGGCAACTGGGTATATTTATCAAGGCATCTGTTGTTGCACCTTTTTACTGCTCTGTCAGAAAACCTTCCTTTTGCTATAATCGGAGTTTTCAGTTTTCTTGGTGCTTTCAGTGCCAAAAATAAAGTTTTACCAGACTTCCTCCCTACATTCAATTTATGTGCACCCTTGCCTATTTCTTAGGACGTGTTATTTGGTATCTTTTCCACATCATATTTCCTCAAACAAGAAGAATGAAAGAACCCTCAGGTTATACACAAAAATCTCCTGGAGAACTTGCTCGGCCAGGAAGACTCACAGTGCCAGACTGCTGCATACACACTAAGTTACCATCACAATAACCTTGGGGAAGACAAGTTGGGAGAAATGTGTGTTTTCTAGCAATTACTTCCATGCATTTTTATACAGTGGAGCTTTTAGCAGATGGGGGACTCAAATGGCAATGCAGCAGATATGTGCACACACGTACGAGGCAACAGAGGTTTAGAAGAACAAGATTTTGCACAAGAGCAGCACCGGTTATTCATGAGCAAGATAATCCAAGAGGGGAATATTTAGCTCTTATACACTGAAAGACTTGTAAAAGACTTTTAACTGCCCCCTACAGTGATATATACTAGACCATACACTACAGTATATGTACAACAGTTATATATAGTAGATTGTATACTATAAAACTCTATAACTCTCCCCGTTTCCATGTGACCCAAGCTGCCACAGGCAGAGCTCCTCAAGGTTGGGGTGAAATCCCCACTGATGGCTCCTGTGCACGTGCACAAACAATAAATGTACTAACTTTGCTTTTCATTGCACACCCCTGCACACTACTCTGCTTTGTTCAGCACCCACATAAAAAGAGATGACTGAAAACACAGAGTAGCAGAACACATTCCCCCCACTCACCTCACAAATGAGACCAGAGGACATCCGAGGTGTTGGACACTCTGATTTGCTCCCACACACTCCGTTCCCCACTCAGCCTGCGTTGCCATATGCTCAACTCTGTGAGCTTGGAAGTGGCCAGGAACATCCCTGCCGGGCGCTTCTCCTGGCAGCGTGCTGTGGTGCCAGGCACCACCAGACACGGGCGCCGTGGAGATGAGCTCAGAAAGGTCTTACCGAAGGTCATAAAGTTCTGGTGGGGATGGGCCGCCCTGCGTCCAAGGCATCAACCCCCTATCCCGTTGTACTTATTTCTGTATGGCATTCTCAGGTTTTGCATGGGTAACAAGGCAGAGCATTCTTTACCTTATCTCTTTTTCTCCCGTCTTCGTTTCTTTACTGGGCAAGTCCTTGTCCCATCCCTCCAAAATGCAGGTCACTCAGTCTGTCCTTCCCTCCGAAGGGCTCGTCTTCCCTCTTCCTTCTCTTCCCTTTTCTCCAGACCAATTGTGTTACTCCCACCCACTTTCCCTTCCCAACAGCTCACAATTCACCTCCCTGCCTTCACAGATCCTTCTCACGCTTCCTTGGCCCACAACCGCAGTTCCCCTCCCCACTCCTGCCTCCACACTGCATCCGTCCAGATTCCCTCCTTTTTCTCCTCTCCTGGTCCTCCTCTCTTCTCGCTGGAGCTGCTACAAGAGGTTAGGTGGCCCAGCTAAGCCCTGCTCTCCCAACTCCAGAGCTAGCTCTCGTCTCCCCTTCATCAGCAGCTTTCTCCGCTGCGTTTCCTTCTGAGCTGATAGCTGGGATCTGACCTCCTGGCTGGACTTTGGACCATCATGGTGACGCCGGATGTGCTCAGCCATCATTAGGCTGTGCCCAAACGCTGGTTACCGACTCAGGGCCCACTTGTGACCGTGACTTGTTCACCCGGCTCGACCCCAGGCCTGCCTCATCGCTAGGGACTTGCCCACTGCTCTGGGCTCGGTTGAAGCGGGGCCACCTGCCGGGCCCTCTCCGCTCGCTCAGTTGGGTGCTGCACCCTTGCCCGTGGGGCTCTGCCCTGCACCTGCCACCCTCCCCTACAGGGACAGCTGTCCTTGCTGCTCTACCACGGCTCGCTACAACAAGAGGACACGGGAGCTTCTCAAAAGCAGTACTTCCTGAAAATAAGATTTCTTTTTTGACATTCCCCCCTCAGCATTTGCTAGAAGCCAGATTGGATGAACCTTTTGAGGAGGAAATCAACCTGAGAATGGCCCTTGGTCTGGAACATTTCACCTCCATGACCAAATCTTGGCAGTTTTCAAACTTTGTTTTAATTGGCTTTAATTTTTTTAGAAATGCCTTTGTGCCATGCCGTAAGATATAAAATTCTGGAATGTGGAGAAGAACAGAAGGAGAGGACTGGGGGAGTCAGTGAGGGAACGTGGATGAGCTTGGGGGAACGGAAGGAGTCAGGAAGTCGGGCTTTCCTCTCCTCCGAGATCCGGTTGTTCCTAGGAAAGAAGTGTGAGCCAAAAATCGTCTTGAGTGGCTGTGAGCAGCTCGGATTCAGCATCACAGACGGGCAGAGCTGGTGGGAATCTCAAGCGACACGTTCTGCAGTCTCCCTCAGAGCGGATGAATTTTGGGGGACTATGGAGGAACACTGTGGTTTGAAAAACTGAACATTATTACTGCTTTATTGCTACCACTTTATGACAGGACTGTTTATGCAATTGCATCTCCTGCAGAGAGGTTTAGAAGGGATGAAGCATGTGACAGCCCACAAGTCAAGAAACTAACCTGGGTAGCTGAAATGAGGGGAACTCTTAAGTCAGCCTCTTTGTTTATTCTCAATCACTGATTTAACTTCTGGGAAAAGAAAGTCTCTATTAATGACTTAATCCTTTGCCTTTCAGTGAAGGAGCCAGTGCATTTAATATACAAGAAATCCTTGAGCTTTCCCTCCCCTTGTATCAAAGAAATAAAAACTGGAGACCTCCCTCCTGGAAAATTAAATGCTTTAAAAGATACTTACATTTCTGTGTTCTGCTCAGCAATATTTTTTCCTTTCTTCCTTCCTTCCTTTGCACGCAGCACAGATCATTTACAAGAGGAATTACAGGTGGATTCCTGAGAGCAATGATCCAGGAGAGGAGGAAAGGGACAGCAGCCTTAGGATGTTTTCTATTTACAAAACCCTAACCAAGAGGTTTCTGTTCCTTCTCATACAACTTTAAAAAACTGTCCTGAAAATAACAACCAAGCCACAAAGCTACTCAGCTACTACTTTTCCAACATTACTATGAAATAATTCAGATATTGCATGCCCTGGTGTTTTGGATTTTTTAGCTTTCATTAGAAGATGATTTTTGCAAGGCTGAGCTAATGCATTTGTGATTTCCCTCTGGGACTCTTGAATGGAACTGCTAAAGAGGAGAAAAACTTTTATGTGGCTTTTTGCTTCCCCATTTCTTCTTTTCTAACCTAGGACCATCCGACTGTGGTTTGTGACTGAATGGAAATATAACAGAGCTGTAACTACAGTGTAATGGTTTCAGTGACTTTCCAGAAGAAGATTTCATCCTAATGTTCCCCCATCTTCCCAAATCCTGACAAACAAAACAAACAACCAAAAATAATACTAATAAAAACCCACCAAAACACAACCCAACCCAAACAAACCTCAGAACAAGGTGAGAAGAAGCCAGGAAATGGTTTGTGCTGGATAGAATTAGGAGAACTTAAATGATTATTCCTCTCATGTCTTGTGGATCTCAATGGGAGCTGAAGGCATTTACCACTGTACAAGATCATTTCTTTTCAAAATTAGGGATGGAAATGTGTATTGCTATTACTTAGTGACTTAATGAATTTCAACAGTAAGCTTGATTAATTTTAAAAGCCCTTGAGAGAGAAGAGAGAATTTCTAATTTATGAAAACACCAAAGAAATTTTACTGATTTTTCCATCAAATTGCCAGCTGCTATGGTTAAAAACAAATCCTGTGATCATCTATTTTGTTAATCCTTTGTTATTTTAGAAAAAAAAAAAGATGGAATAAAACTCATAGACCAAAACCATATGTAGGTCATTAAGGCTGCATAAAACGCTATGTAAATGCTGTCATAAAACCAAACAATGTAAAATTATTCTGTTGTAAATAACATGTGGTTACCATTTGTTTACAATATAGGCCAGCTATCAAAACAAGCTAAACATTTTGATAAATGGATCACAGTCGTTTTGTAAAGAGCACGGGTTCGGGGAGGCACATCCAACCTCTGCTCCCCTAACACCAGCGGTACTGCTGAACCTCAGCTCCCTCGGCCCGGGGAATACGGAGTCCCCAAAGCTCTGGGGGTCAGCCTAAATAGTGAACTCTATGGGCTGCCCACTGAACTCTCCACTGATGAGCTGATCCCACTGCAGTCATCCTAGCGTTTTAAAAGAAGAGGAAGAAATGAATTGTGTCATCATTTTATTTCATTCTTTATGACAGAAAGGATTTATAGAGAATAGTGGGATTTGGAGTTGACAACGCACCATTTTCTTAGTACACAAATGACTTCAGACCCAGCAATTATAAATTTGTCTGGGGGATAAACAGGGAAATGTTCTGTACCAAAGGGCTGTTGGAAGTGATGTAGAGAGGGGGAACGTCTGGTTGCCTGTGGAGGCTGGAGGGAGGATTGTTTCAAAGCCAAGTTTCAAATATCATCTGTTTTTCACTATAACCCTATGTAACAAAACAAGCCTCAGTAAAATTTTCATTTTAAGTGGGAGATTATTTTGTTTTTTCCTCCTGTCATCTCTTCAGTAATTCAGAAAGATGGTTGAAGGATTTTTATTTGTTTGGGTCTTGCACATAAATAAAGAAGGTTCCTTATTCAGGAACAGATAAAATGTTGCAAGCTGGAATTAAAAATGTGAACATGCTGGAGAATTATGAGTGCATTATATGAGAATGCATATGTGGGGATACATAAACACTTGCAAAATAAACACTTCCAAAAGCTTAGCAGAAACATTCGGTCCATAATCAAGTTGACTACAAATGCTTTCTTTCTCCCCAGTTAACTATGTTCACTACTATATTGGCCAGATGAAAAGTGATCAGGCAAAACTGTTGAAGACCAGTGAAGGCTGCAACTAATTTGTCTTATAGCTAAGAATGAAGTGCGCATGTTGATGGAGAGAGAACATAAACTGCACCGGTGGACATTTGCTTCCAGCTGACAGATGGGGAACCTGAAGGGGTGACCAAAATGACTGCTGATCACAAATTCACCTCTTACGGCAGGGCAATACTTTGGGAACATGACTTAGAGTCACATGCAACAAGGATGTACAAAGAAGAATGGCCAAAATGTGGCGTTCCAAGCTGTGTGGCTGGTACCAGAAGAGATCGTGTGAGGTCAATAGTGATGATAACTTTATTGTGCGCTCAGTATGGGGGGGAAACAGTTAAGAAGATCTGATGCCCAAAGGAGACAGACTAAGAGACAGCAGCCTTAGTGGAAAAGGAAGCCCTCAAAGGCAAAGGTGGAGCCCCTGGATCCTGGAGTTAGGATGCTGCGTTAGGTGAACGCTGCTGTGCACAAGCTGGCAAGCCCCATGACTGTTCATGAGTGCATTCCTTACGGCACTGTGCGACTGAAGACAGCAGGCGACAGAGGACAGGGACAGTGACCGAGAGAGGCAGGTCCTGGAAAAAACCAGCTAGTGCAGAGTGTACTGATATGTACCATGATAGAGACACAAGTACTGCAATGGAAAGAAAAACCGTCCAGAAAGGCGAACGACAAGGTCTGTTACTCAAACCCCTCTGGTGATATGTCAAGAGACAAGTGTTTGTACTCCCACCTGATGTCCGGTCTGTTCCGTTACACAACACTAGCACGGACTGGTCTACTGTGAGTATCATATAAATCACTGTTGAAGAGAACTGCCCTATTGCTTCTGTCCCCTCTGCCAAAGCTTCAGTCTCTGCAAAAACATGACATCTCTTTTCATCCAAGTGGGGAAACTTTTAAAATATTTTTGATAACCGCTAAAGCAAGTACTTCATGGAAATGTATAGAACTTGATTTCCTGAGGACCTCAGCATGCAGCTGACTGGCTGTGGTCTCTAAGATGCAAACTCTAAATACACGTCTTCCTATAGCACGTTAACAGACCGTTAATTTATGTGCATAAAACCCCTACTGGATACAATGGAAACCATGATTAGTACACATGAGATCCTAGTTGCTGGACAGTTTGGTTGCCACAGGTTATAGTCTCCCTGGGAGCATACCGGTGCTGTGCTGTTCTGATGATTGACACATTTCCTGAATAAGGAAAATCCATGTGACAACCCTAGAGTTGAGCCCAGTCTGTAAATAGAGAGATTGAAAGGTTTCTGGCTGATGAGAGGGCCAGACCATGGAGGAAGAGCAAGCAAGGGTATTTTGTAACACTTCTTTCTTACATTGATCACTTGGGGTCTAGGAAGATTTGAGCCAACGCTGCAGGCTTTCTTCAGCACAAATGCTGTTGCACTCTCTGTCTCCTGATCAGTGACTTATTTTCATCAAATCCTCAGGGCCTCAGATCTTTGAGACATATTCCTCTCTCCTCTACCAAGATGTGATGGAAACTTAGAACAGCCTGTTCTAAGGAAAATTAAGGATAGACACATGTACCAGGTGATGGTATTCTGACAGGAAATCAGGCTGACACACTTTCCACAATTAAACTGTGATATAGAAGCCATCAGAGTCTTCCTTTAAAATGGAAGAGCTCTACAAACAGACTTGTATGATTTAAAACTATGATAATATGCCAATAACCTTTGAATCAGAGACTCACAGAATCATTCTGGTTGGAAAAGACCTTCAAGATCATCAAGTCCAACCAAAAATCCTTCAACACCCTGCTTGCTGAACCACGTCCCTAAGTGCCTCATCTACACGTTTCTCGAACACAGCCAGGGACAGTGACCCCACTGCCCTGGGCAGCCTGTCCCAGTGCTTCACCACTCTTTCCACATAGAAATTCTTCCTCATGTCTAACGTGAGCCTTCTCCGGCACAGCTCGAGGCCATTTCCTCCTGTGCTGTTGGTAGTTATTCTGGAGACGAGATCAACCTCCCTGTGACCTCCTTTCAGGTAGTTGTAGAGAGCGATAAGGTCTCCCCTGAGCCTCCTGCAGACTAAATAACCCATCTCCCTCAGCTGCTCCTCACAAGGTCTGTGCTCCAGCCCCTTCACCAGCTTCATTGCCCCTCCTTTGGACACACTCCAGCACCTCAATGTCTTTCCTGTAGTGAAGGGACCAAAACGGGACGCAGTATTCAAAGTGCGGTCTCAGCAGTGCCACGTGCAGGGGAACGATCACTTCCCTGCTCCTGTTGGCTGCACTGTCCCTCGTACAAGCCAGGATGCCATTGGCCTTCGTGGCCACCCATTTTCTCTCTCCTCAGAAGAGACCTTTGCCTTAACTCACTCTTGGATTGCAAAAGGCATTAGTACGTGCCCTGCACCCACCTCTAAAACCTGACTCCTAGAATAGAGAACATAGCCAAATTGTTTGAGGTCAAGACTGCCATAATCCAGTACTTAAAAAATGCTTAAAAGCTGGAAAAATACAAAGTTTTTTTCATATTATCCTGCCCTTACCCAATGATTTGCCTTTTAATGAACAGCCATTAATAGTGAAGTTTTCTCAAAACGAGAATATTTAGAGACAAGTACTACCTAAACTTGTTTCCATCACTCATTTCCTGCATGCCATGGGGTATGTAATTTTGACTTTCTGCTTAGTTCTCCTCATAACTAAAGAGCTCAGGAACCTAAGATAAAACAGTATTGTATTAGTAAAGTCAGAGAGTCAAACACAAGAAAATTCACTGCTTACAGAAATAAGGTGAAAGCTTTGGAAACAATATTAAACTTAGAATTTAGCACTGAAGTCACTCTCTGCTTACAGTTAGAATAAAATCCTGAGAGCAGAAGATGGGTATTGCTGGAGCTCTGGTATTTCCTCACATCTTACATTAAAGCACCCAGTATTGATCAGAGAACCACGACACTAAGCAAGTCACTGACTTGAGCTAACAAAGCCCTTCCTTATCTTGTGTGCACAGTGGTGTCAATGGAGAGACCAATATAAAGAGTAACAACAGTCACATGCAGGCACTCGATCTGCACTTATCTCAGAAAAGAGGACACCAAGTTTTCTGAAGAGTAAGAAAATACATATTCTGCCTTGCAGATGGATCTGTTGTATCCTTGTATCAGCTTTCACATGACAAAGTGGATGAGTAGATTGCCAGTAAGCTTATGCCTGTGAAGAGCTTTATTTTCTTTATACAACACTATAGAAAGCAAAATTGGCTTCATCAGATGCAATTAGAAGTGTTCATCTTAGTGATACTCAATGATACTTCAATGCACAGCCTGTAATATTTAGGAATTGTTTTTCCCAAAAATTTCAAAATATGCATTTATATCAGTAGTGTTAATAACATGTACTGAAAGGAGAAAAGAGATGGAGGGACTTACAAAAAATACACAGGTTTTCTTTTCAAATGTAGCTAAATAGGAAAGCTGAGAGGGAATGAATTAAGGATTAAGTCTTCAGTATGGAGTCACTGCCCAGGGCACATGTTGGTTTTGTCTTTGATGCTTGTCTGAGCTTTGACTTCCATACAGATACGCATCTAGCCTTCAGACACCTAGATGCACTTAAAACTGCTGTAGTATCTTTAAGAAATTGACCTTTGCACCTTGTAGGTCACTCCACAGAGGTGGGATAACCCCCTCATCATTTAAACATTGATTACATCATAATTTTTATTGACATACATGTGTAATAATTATGCCAGCAAAAAGCTGAAGTAGTTCTCATCCCTGTAATTTGTAATATTGCCCCAGGTGGAGATTTTAAACTCATGCACAACTTGGGTGTATTAAATGCATTAGCACTAATGCATCTTACTTATTCTATACAGCATCTTTCAACAGTTCCTTGCCTCTGAAAGCTTCTTAAAAACAACTAACTTTAAATTGGATTTCTCCTCCTGAAAGGACTATGTGTATCAGATTACTAGGCAGCCAAGTTGAAACACTTCCTCCATTTCTATTCCAAAACAGATGGCAAATAATGAGCAAACTGGAATATTCACCGCTTCTAGTATTTAACTTGTGGCTAAGGACTTTCCAGCTTCCTGGGTTAGCACCAGCTCACTAGAAAACTGCTGCAGATCAAGGAGGACCAGAACAGCTGACATAATTCTGTCTCAAGTCAACCATCCCGTATCTAATAACTTCTTGTGTCAGCATGTGTCCGAAGCTGAAACATCTCAGATTGAACTTGGCTACAGTCTTAGAGAACAGGGATGTGTTTAACAGACGAAGCTGGCAGGAAGAAAGGAGTTCAGTGTGCTCAGAGGTTCTGAAGATATCAAAAATATCAAAAGCAGGAGATTGCTGATGATGGAAGCAAAGTTAGTTTGTTTGTGGTTTTTTTGCCCTGGATCCCCGCAGTTCAAACATCTGGATTTTCACAGTCTACCATGGCATCATCGAAGTGGGAGAGGAAGCAAAATGGCAGGATTTGTCTCAAGTTTCTGCAAGCCTACCAAGATCGCACTATTCCATGGCAAACAGCTGCCTTGCAAAGAACCAGCTCCTAAACAATTCCTTCTGCATGCCTCCTAGCAAAATTGCTACTTGTGACACATATATATGCAATTACCAGTTAATTATTCCTCATCATAACCAGCAACTGTGGGCTGGAGGCTTCCTGTTTCGTTTCACATAATGCATCTGCAGCAGTACGGCAGACATTCAGCTTTGATCTCTTCAGACTAACATCACTTTATAGAAAAGGCTTCTTCAAAGTGATAAACAAAAGAAGTCATACTTCCTTAAACACACTTTGTTAACTGAATGTATTTATTAAGAAAAACCTAAATACTATGCCTCAAGTCAACTCCCAAGCTCATATTAATTTAAGTAAGGAAGCAGCATGACTTACAGCATCAAACACATTAACTCACGCTCATTAACTGCTCATTAACTTCAGTCTTGCTTCAAGTTTCTCATTGGAATAGCAGCTGCTTCGGCTAATAGGTTGGTACAACTTCAGCACAACTAGACTTGGAGAAACATGACATAATTATAGGACTCCAGAAGAATTTTCATGAGTTTGTTTAAAACAACACATGGGAACAAAATAAGGCTACAACTTCAGTATACAAAACATAAGTTTATTTATACAGACTGCTTCAATGAATTTTCAAATATAGATTTCATAAAGTTACCAGTATTTTAACATGTTTTCTGAAATACATCATTCACTTTTAAAATATTTATTGCTAATATGTTAATACTCACCAAGTTTGGCCAAGTGTTATTGAACACATCTATCAAGCATTCAGTAAAAACTTTTTACTGAAATATCATATCTAGACATTCTCTAAAGTAAATATTTTTTTCTAGGGATTAATGTATTTTTTTGGTATACACGTTATGAAGAGCTTAATTACATCAGCTAGACTCAAATGGGAACCATGCTTAAGTTACAGAAAAAAAACAGTTAACCTATGGAAGTGACATAAATAACTAAGAGAGAAGATAATGACTCAGTCATAAAAGTTAACAAATTTATATCCTCAGAGCTACAGTTTAGTATTGTCTTGATCTCAAAGAATGTGAAATAGCAGAAAGTGAATGATTGCCTGGCCCACAGCATTCTGGTATAATCATAGTGAACTGAAGAATTCAAATAGATAGCGAAGAATTTCATGTGGAACAAATTATACAGAAGAAAATTCTTTAATGAAATGTCATTTTTGACTTGTCATAGATTAAGTGCGTTGGAGGGAAGAGAGATGATCCATATTGTGGGTGAGGTCGGCTCCGAGTGAATTCTTCACAATTTCGTCAATGCATACTTTAAGAGGTTAAGGAAGTTTATCATTATATAAACTGTATTTTGACTTCTTTGCTGAAATTACTGCCATTGGCATCAACCTGGAAGTCATTTCTTATCCTGTGTGAACTGCAGAGCCACAGCTCATTTCAAATGACCCAAACAGCTGTCAGAAAGTGGCTTCTACTGACCTGCGCAACAGTGAACGAGCAGTGAGACTCCGCTATTCCACTAACCATCTCCCTGTCACTCAACGGCGACATTTTCAAAACAATCTTGCAAATCTGCATCTTTATACACCACTGTAACATGATAGACTGTCTTTTCTACAGAGTAGGATTTCTGTTAACAACTCAGGTAAGTGAAACTGAATATTAGTGTACACTCTGAAAATACACTTAGATTAAGTTAATTTTTCTGCTTGTTCAATTTCTTTCTAAATCAAATATCACCAATTTGTATCACCACACAACAGTTGATTCTTCTGTGAAATTCTTGTTCCACTACAGCTGTTCTATCAGTATACAGTATATTTTTTTAAAAAATGCAGCTTACAATTAACAATTTCATTTGTAAAGTTACCTTACTTGTAGTTTATGGGACGGAAAGATGGCAACTTAGACTAACAGTGTTGTTACATAGGAAGTCAAATAATGACCACAACACAATTTTAGAGAACTAGAGTTTCAGAGCTGTGGAATTTTTAATAATTTCAGAAGAATAATAAAGAATCTGAAATAATGCACTATCAACAACTGCAAGGACCTCATGATTAATTCACATGGTGGAAAGGTTCAGATCAAAAACTTGGCCTGTTCAGACTTTCTGAGAGAGAACCTGGAAGATCTGAGCGCTAAGAAAAGCCATCAGATAAATCATCACCCATGTGGCCCAAACATAACATTTCTCTGCTAGAGCTTCAAAGACACTAGCACTTAACAGAAGTTTCCAGCGGTTGAAAGCGGTCTCTTCAGTCGCTGAATGAGGATTCACTATCAGAACTCTCCTCCGCATTCCCATCATCTCCCCAGGCAGGCACAGGGGCATCTGGGGTCCTGCAGGCAACAGAAAGGTTCTGTGTGGTAAATCTGAGAAGGTGGCTGAGAATACAAGCACATCAGTGTATTTAATGCCCTTTACTCTCATTGCATGCACTTTATACCCACAACATTTAACACCTGAACTGCTGAGAGCTTACACACGCACACACCATCAGTGCTGCTTCAGCTACAACTGAAAGATGAACACTGGAAACTCTAACTCACTGCACTGCCAAACTCTGCAGATGTGTATTTGAAGACATCGCTTTGAGGTTATCAGAAACAATGGCAGATCACTAAGCTCCAGCTAACATTTGAATAAAGAGTTTTAAACCAGCAATACTGATTAATTTCTTTAACTTTTTTTTAAATCTTCAGAGGTTCTATGGCTGAAAGGAACATGCTGTACACCATTAAGCAGTGTAAATAGTACATGAAAAAATAAGACAGGAAATGAACAATACTGCATCCAACTAAAACTTCAGGGATAATTTAGAGGAGTAAAAAAGAATTACTCAGAGTGGAATTTGGCTAGAACACTGGGTTAAATCTGACATGCAAGAGCAGCCACGGGATTTTTATTGACTATAAATGATCAGACCTCCTGTATCTAGTTTTGAAGAGAATATTTAAGATGGATCTGTAACATCGTGACAAAACTTCTGCTCATAATGTCTACTGGGGATGAAGAAGGAAACAAGGCACCCAAAAAATAACTAATACTGTCAACTAAGAATTCTGGTTCTCCCTGGAGTTTCCCTCCTAAGTATGTAGCAAATTTGACAATACAAGCAAATGGAGGGTGGTTAAATTCAAAAACCAATGTACAAAACATGCACAGACTTATACTCGGGGAAGTGGAGGAATGAACTAATTTCATGAAAACTAGTCTCCTGTGTCACAGTTTACTGCTCTCTCTAGTAAAATGACAAGTTTTAAACTGACTCAGTAATTATATTGTTAGTCCTGTTGACATTCATCTGTGCATTATCCCTCTGTGCCATGCCACAGAATTCCTTTTCCAACTTAAGCTCTGTTTATTGTATTCCTCCTGTTGGAAATCCCAAGATATATTTAAAGTGTTTATAAATATTCTGGTACAAAAGTGAAAAGTGTATTAAAATAACTGTAAAAGAGTCTTTTCCCCCCACTCCTTGCCCACCTCCAAAATAAATTATGAAAGCCTCTGCCATGCAAACATCACAATATTATTCCTTGTTGTCACGGTAATGACAAAACAGAGAAGCTGTGCAAAGAGATGTGATCTGGAGAGACTCGCACACGACTCTCCTCTAATAAGGAACAAAGAGATATCAATTCTGTAGTTCAGACAAAATCTCAGGGAATTGTAGACAGATGAGAGAAAGGATAAGAAACAGCCGATATTAAAAAAAAAATGGGAGTCAAAGAGGATAGTTTTCAAATTCTGTGAGAAGAGTACAAAAGGAGGCAGAAGGTAAAATAGAAGCAAAGATAAACATCAGTTTATCTATTTTCATCAATTGTTAAAATCCATCCAGACATGAAGAAGTAGCAGCATTTCCACAAAGTTATGGGCCAAGGAGGTAGATGGGGAAATACAATTATATCACAAATATAGCAAAACCATCTTTGATAGTCCTGTCTCAGACTTGCAGAGATTCTTATTTCCATTCTGTTTCTCTTATCTCATTTATTAGTAAAAATATCAAATGAGGAATAACTAATTTAGGCATATTTAGACACCAAGAAATGGCTGGGAGATAGAATGATTCAGTATATGGCTATACTTTAGTTTTCAGATACTTTTGCTTATTTTTTAAAAGCAGTTAGTTTCAGAATAAGCCTTTCCAAAATGAAAAGATTTCACTGGAAAGGAGAAACAGACCTTCCAATACATTAACAGATTTTTAATACACTGACAGTTTCTTCAGAGGCTGCAAAAGTGTTTCAGGCAGTAGAGTGGCTATTCTGTATGAGTAAAGTTTATTATTTATTATTTAATTGTGATCAGTTTAACAGAATTTGTGCAAAACAGTGAAGCAAAATTAAAATGCAACTCAAGTATGTAAGAAAACACTTATGGCCACACAAGTTGCTTTGAAAATAAGTATATGTTCTTCACTGATATTCACACTGAGTCACCTCAACCAAGAGACACAGTTTTGAGTTATTGGCCTTAATTTTCTGTATCATTGTTGCCTAGCTGTATACACTGGCTGCTAAGGTAATGTAGATAAAAGTTTGTTGCCTCTCATGTAAGGGACATGTTCTTACTGCTGTTTAATGATGATAGCTAGTGAAACTCACTCTTATACCTACAGGGTCTTGCCCTGGAGATAGAAAATACTGAAAAGACAGCTCGTTGTTGAGACTGCTTCCCTGCCCCTTTGGACTCACGACTGTCTCCACGAACTATAAAACAGTATTTAGAGAAGAATTCAAAATTTGTTTTAATGCTTCTAATTTGGATTCACAACACAATAAACAAGCCTACCTAATGAGGTTTTTTTCTTGCAAAGTTCTAAAACACATGCTTGCACTCTATCTCTTCTGCAAGTTGCAAATATTACTTACTCAAGAAGATCTGGATTTAGCCCCTCAGAAATCATTTTGTTCCTTATTGCCATTACTGGAACACCCTGTGTAGGAGGAGGAAGAGTAATATAAGTCTACTGTACATGAACAGATAAACTAAATAAATTCCACACAATTCTATACACAATTATACATGTGACTCTCCTGAAACAAGCTGGGATGATAATTTCTGTAGCTCTCTATGTGAACCCAGAAGCAATAAATGACCAAGCTCTTGCCGTATGCTGGTTTGATACAGACTGAAGAAACGATTCTCCATCTGCTACTGCCAACTACAAGTTTAAGTGCAGGAGAAGGAAAAACGGGGGAGACCTCTTAGGAAACGTTAATGGCCCCTTTAGTCCATACGATATTTCTGGCTACACATTCAAAGAAATTTGAGAGAAGAGAATGAGAAGTACTTAGATACCTGCAACTCATATGCAAAAACACTGTAAACTGAAGCTATGTGAATGGATGAGAAAGAAAGCAGAGAACTGTTGTGCTGGAAAGACAAGAACTCAGATACACTGAAGAGAGAGATAAAGACTCAGAAAAAAAACAGGCGAGGATATCAGTTATGGCCCAGGCTGGATACTTTAAGTCAGTGCTAAAAATTGGCATCATTTTTAAAAAGGCAAACAGGACATGAGGACAGAAGCACAATTTAAGTGATTCCTCCAAATAGAAGTGTTTGTACAGTCCGGCTTGAATCTTCTGTGACTTGTGAAGGGATTTTAGCCAAGTATGTACGTGTTAAGAAAAATTCTTTCCTCTCACTGCAAATCCTTCCACAGCTTCTACACTTTATTCAGCAACACCTAAACATCCTCACCCTGGACCGGATACCCCAGAACAGCTTGACCTACGTTGTCTCACAAGATCCATTCCAACAAACTACTTCTATATTTCCACTAGAGTTGCTCAAAGACAACTTGCTGCTTTGCCATCTTCCTTTGCAGAGGATCAGAAACATCACCAGGACCACTGCATGCCGAGAGGAAAAAGAAAAAACAAAAAAACCCCAATTCCTCTCTTCTCCAAAGGACAGAGCTAGTGGTGGTCTAAGAAAGACGAAGAGATAGTTCAGAATGAACAGTAATGTAGGACTTTTGACAAAGAACAAATATATTCGCTTGAAGTAAAACAATGATACAAAAAGGCAGCCATGACTAACATCTCAGAGAAATGTATAGTACTAGTGACAGCTGCAATAGGCAACTGGTGAAGTGAGAACTAATCTAGATCTTTTACTGTGTTTTTTCCTGTGGATATTTGCATTAAGGATTCCAACCAAGGCTTCTGCATTAAGACTTCAGGAAAACAGACATAATTTTATCAATTAACATGATAACAGGAATAGAAGCAAAAAACTTCCTCTGAAACAGCTGTGGGGCATTAACTTAAAGAATTTCTCAATTAGTCACACCTAACATGCGTTACAAAGTAGAAAACATTTGCGTCTTTCATGACTGCGTTTAAAATATTCACTTCTCCTAGGACAGATTTGGGATAACCAGGGATTGCGAGCCCCTATGAACCATTTTGTACTACTTGATTTTTTTTTCTTGCTTGGCAGTTTTCAGGGTTCCTCTCCCCAATCCAGCACTTTAAGCAAGCTGAGCACAGGAGTCCCTGGTGAAGTGTTTATGCATCAGTTCATACCATGTGAAAATAGAGCTGAGGCAACTGATCAGGTGGAGCAGGAGTCAGGCTTTGCTCTCAATGAAAGGCACGTCAGCATATGAACTTCTAAAAATGGACTGGAACTGCAATGCTTCTAAGCTCCCATTTGGAGAAGTGCTTTATTCCCAAACTATGTAAGAAACATTTCTAAAAGCAAAGACCATGGAAAATATTTTTTCTCGGCCTGTCAGAAAAAGTTGTTCTAGGAAACCAGAGGAAGCTAAGTTGAAAATATAGATGTATTGTCTGATTGGTTGAAAACGTATATAACTGATCAATATGCCAGTATGCAAAACACTACATTTATAAATTAAACAGTAATCAAGTGTGTTTTACAGCTACTGAAGATCCATCCCTTTTGACTCTACCAAGCTAGAAGTTTGAAGTAATCCAAATCACTGCATCACAATCCTGCTCCCAGCCTGGTCCCACTTGCTCAGCAGGGTGCAGGTCCTAGAGAAGCCACAGGGCAAGGAGCAATCCTGTCAGAAAAGCACTTTCAGCACTTTGTGGTGCTGAAAGAGGCCACATGGTATTTCTACTTCATTCCATGCAAAGCACGGATCAATTTATACCCATGGTACATGAACACTGTAGTACATTCAGTACTTTGTCAGCACTGTCAGTATTTTGGAGTACATGCGGTCACATTTTAGGTTTAGAATCCAAAGGGAGTATTTGCATTTTAAATGTGATTTTTATCTGACAAACTAGACTCCTCCTATCTGTCAGAACAAATGCTCTGTATATTCATTATAGCAAATTTATATCGCTTTTTGAGGTTTGCTTGAATATCATTGCTGTACATCTGAAAATTCTGAATTTAATACACTCCATTAAAATGAGTTTGTTACTATTTGACAGAACAGAACTCGGTGTACACAAAATATCTCTGCAGATTCCTAACTCCAAATACAAACACTGTGAGCAATAAATAGTAATTCCAACAAATCTTCAGTTAGAGGCTTAATTCAGGCAAAGAAATAACACTAACTCAAATACTTGATTGTCTGAGAAGATCACTTTGGCAAATGCCATTAATGCACATTAACTGGTAGTACGTTAGCTTGACTTTCCTACCACACTGTTTACAATTGGCAGAGGAGTCACCAGAAACTGCCAGTTGAAAGGATAAATGTGGAAAGTGAGATCTCACTCCTTCAGCAGTCACAAAAAAAGAGGTCCAAGTAATTGGACTATCCAGTTCTTTCACATCCAGTTTTAAGACTGGCCTTACATCAAAAAGCTAACATGGCGTTCTGCTCCCAGACATTTTACTAAGTTCTTCAAATAGCTTGCAATGAGCTATCCATGAAGTGACACTGTGTGATTCAAACGCAAATAGAGGTATGGAATATCATCCCAGCTACCAGACACATCAATTTTAACAAGTTTTCTGAAGAGGGAATGAAACCAAGCAGTAATTATTACTATAAGCAACATTTTACCCAAATCTATGTGTTATTTGTATTTTTCAGTGTTTTAATATATTCTTCAGAGAAAAATCTCCAGTGATTAAGAGAAAGATGAAGATTTTTTTTTTAAAAAAATCTTGTTTTAACACCACTTTTAATTTTGTAAAGGTGAAAAAAGAGCTTTTGAAAGACGTTCCCAAGAATCTCTAATTCATCTTTTCACCCCTTCGCTTGTTTTCTTACACTTGAATACTAAGATTATACTCATTTATTAGCTACTTATCTGTAGGAAAGCCCACAAAAAGGAAAAGACAAAAATTACGTCATGAGTATCAAGGAACTAAAGAGGAAATAAGCAGGGAAGCAAAATATTTTATGGGTGTTAGGAAATCTACTGTAATAGTGATGTGGAAATTGCTCTGTGCTACACTAGTAAAGTTACATTTTGTGTCCTGCAGTAAAAGCAAACTATAGTATGTATGTGTGGAGTGAATAATGATTTTGCCAGAATATACTTTTAAGGGTATCTTCTGTAACTCCAGCTAGTATCAGGCTGCATTTCTGCATCTCTAGAATCTCAGTCCTCAGGCATATTGACAGAGTTGGGGAAGAAGATCTTGCCTGATGTTGTCCTAACTTCCTTATTAGCAGGTATACAAGATTAGAGTTAAATCAAAGGAACATACTATATCAAATCATTTATTAAAGGAAATATCCTAGAAATGCTCTGATATTATTCTAACTTAAGAATTATAGATACAATGTATTTGTCTTCTGATATTCAGTGTCAAAAGAAGCGACTTACCACTTGTACCATTTTAAGGTATCTGGCGTATCTTGGATCCTTGGCAACTGATCTGGTATTTTCTGATACTACTTCTGTTTTCTGTAACCCTTCTTCAGGTACACTGTTCTGCTATATATAGATAAAAAAATATATTAATGGTTGTGTGTGTAGATCAGAAGCACTAAGTAGCTTCAATCTATTAAATACATAAAGTGCAGCTTGTCTTGTCTTGCAGCTTGTGTCTATTGACCATAATATTCCGCTCTATACTGATAATACTATAAATTCCAATGTGTACAAGTATACTAATAAATAGGTCTTTCATTACTGAATGGCTATGAGTATGATTTTCTGCATCTTTCATATGTTCTGCATATATAGCCAGTCATTGAAGAGATGGAACCTTAATTTTGACAACTTACAAAAAAAAAACGGCATTTTGTGAACGTGGAGATAACCGAAAACACTCATTGTAACTAACCTCTTTAAAATAACTATTTCACTATTGAAGCTCCACAAAAGCACAAAAAGGGTTTGCCGTTCTTGCCTTAAAAGTAATTCCCTATTAAAATGACTTCATTAATGAAAAAGGTAGTTTTAGAGCTTCACGGTTGGCTTGATCGCCCCTTCTCAGTAGATTCACTTTATCCATTTTAAATCAGATTAGAAACTTGACAGACAGAATATATGTTCAACATATTCTTCAATATATTCTTTATGCTTCATTACTTACTCCAGACTGAGGCGATACAGTTGTCTGTTGACTTGTAGTAGCTTGTGCAACAGGACCATTTGCAACACTATTCATATTGACACTGGACACTTCAAATTTGACATCTTCTAGGCCAGGAATAGAAGATAACTGAATGCATAAGACACCGTTAAATAAAATTAAATAGGTGCACAAGAAAGTCAGCTGTCTGCTGCTTACCATGTACTCCACAGGCAAGTTCACCACCAGTAATATTGTATTACTTGGTAAATTTATCACTATTTTTGGTATTTTGATTAATGAAAAGACAAAGATTTTTCCTGTGCAGATGGATTCTATAAAAACAAAATTCATCCACTGTAGCTTTCACTGCTGACAAAGTTGCAGTGCAGGAAAGGCTGTAACAGCTTCTTAGCATTTTATTGTTGCACAAGTCAGCCATGCAAGAGCCATGCCACCTTCCCAAGGTACTTTTTCTATGCTGAAAGAAACCACAGCAAGAGCAGACAGGTAACTGTTTAAAGATTTTGTAATTTTTTTTTAATCTATTTTTAAGGAGAATGCTGAGACTGCAGACATTAAGTGAATTAGTTATTTATCCAAAGGAAATTCTATTTATCACAATTTTAAAGAATTTTGAAAGAAAGAAATCACTACTGCTCATTCCAAATGATTTTGAAATAAATAATGTTAGTAACTGTTTGCATTACTACAGCATTTTACCCAAAGATTTTAATGAGCAGTTTCAAAAATTCCCCACTGCTGCTCCCAGAGAAACCAACAGAAATTTCTTCCAACATGAATGGAAGAACGATTTTACAATGCATATTTCTTTTAGCTAATTAAATGATATAAGATGACTATAAATTATATCCTTTCACCTTTTTAACTAAAGAACATATATCCCTCAGTCATATTTGCACTAACTTAGATGTAATTTAGGTCACACTTCAAAATCAAAAGCTTTTTAAAGGGATCAGTCTAGCTAATTACTCTGGAAGGAGCTAGTTGAAAAGTGCAGTAATACTTATAAAGATATTTTTGTTTTACACAGGGGACAAGAGTTTCTTGCCTGAGCTGGCATGGCAAGTACAACTTCATACTGCAACTTCGTAATATAAGTTGCATATTTCAGTATCACAAAAGTTTCTTCCCTTTTCTTCTAAAAAAACATATCAATAAACTCAGCATAAATAAACTGCCATGTATTCCAGTTGCCCTTTCACAAACCAAATGTTCCTTCCTTTCTAGCTCTATATGACTAGCAGAGAAAAAACCCAACTTTTGTACTACATGCTTTCTGTTTCTTTCTTTCATACAAATTACATGTTCAAATATCACAAAATATAGGCTGTCAGGTATGCAAAGTGAATGTTTGCCATCATAACTTTTTGTATTAGCTTTTTCTAATCTTTATGAGAACTTATTTCCTCAGTTCAGACTATTGAAAATTAGAAAGCTATCATAGCCAAAACACAAAGTCTGTACATTACAAACCTTTGCATCCAAAATGTTGAGCGTTGTTTCTATTTGTTGGATACGGAGAGACAGTGCTGACAATTTCTAGGGAAGAAAATGATAAAAACTCGAAAAAACTTCCCCAATCCACTTGTACATATAATACACTTCATTTGGCTAAAGGAATACATAATTATATATAAAAAAACCCCAAGGTATCACTTTGAGCATTCAGATAAAAATGGTAGACAGCTGTATGCTCACCAATAGTTACAAAAATAACTTTTTTCAAAGCTCTTTCTTTCCAAATGTGATGGATGAACATATGTGATGTCTATGTAACTGAATAAACAGAGAAAAAAGGAAAATCTGGTAAATAATACAGGAGCTGAATAAAAGTCATATATAGTCAAAACTCAGTGAATCAGAACAAACCAGAAGCTTTATATGCTCTGTGTGTGCCTCAAGTAAGTTTCATCAACACTTTTTAGAAAACAATGCCATGTTTTTCTTAAATTTCTCTATAAGAACCGTTGCTCTTCCAACTAATCATTACCATACTCTACCAGACCTGTCCAAGTGAAGTTGGCTAGCATGTTGGCTGGCAGATATGCGCCACTCTGACAGCTTTTTGGCACGTTGGCAAAACTGCTTGGCTTATAAGCTGAGCTTTAACACCCTAAGAAAATGGCACGTCTGCCAACATGTTAGAGAAGTAAAAAGAGATCTACAAAAGTTAAGCCTTTTTGGATGGCGCTCTGGCTTGTTTACAGATGGCGCTCTGTTCTCCAAGAGGAGTTTCTGAAAGGAGTTACATGCTCTGCATGTACTTGGGGAAGAGCAGAAATTGCACACAAAAGACCCCTAAAATTTTACAGGTCAGTTTGACCACAAAAGAGCCAAGACATTTAGAGCTGAGAATGGTGTCAGACTTAATTTTGAATTTCTTGATTTTTGATGATTTACACTGGAATCTTTGACATTCAAAACGCTTATGCACTTCATAAACACAAAATCTTTTCACAAAGTATATAAGGTAGCTATTTCATCTCTTGAATAACATCACATTTAGGTTAAGAAACTGTTTTACGAGTTGTACTTATTTATGCAATTTAAAATATGAACTTTGACTTTATAGTGTTGTTCCATACTCATCTTTGCATTATATATAGGTACATTTAGGATTTTCAAAGTGCCCATGTAACACTGACACATGACAATTTAGTTTTGGGCAACCGTCGACATCATCATCAGGCAGTTATACACATATTTAGTTAAAAATCCTGAAAAAGGTTTGCTTTTTTTCCTCTGAATCTCCACATGCTGACATAGCAGCCAAATTTTATACTAGGCATGGGCTGGCTCAAACCTTCTCCAAAAAATAACAAAATTTCTCAGATTAAATGGCTTAATCTAAATGGAGATGACAATGGCTGCTGACTCAAGCTGTATAGCAGTGCTTTTTGAATAAATGAGAGAACAGTCACAAAGAGACCCTAGTGATAAAAAAGTTAAGCCTCAAGCCAGGTAAGAAACCAACATTTCTATCAAGGATGACAGAGTAGGCCTGTTCTGTGACCAATTCTAGTACTGTCAGTCATGTATGTTTTCTTTAACACTAAATTCACCATAAAAAAAACCTGTCAGCATTTACTGGTTTATTTTTGTCTTTTTGAGAAAACACTAAAAATCACCTGTCTCGTGTTCCAAGATAACAATTTGCCAAAACTAGCTTTTTTCCAAGTATCAGTTACATTCGGAGTTTAACATACCTACCTTTCAGAGCAAAGGAAAATATTTGCTAGAAAATTCTGATATGCATCCTAGGATAAGAAAACTTTCAAAGTCGACTCAGCATAGGAACAGGGCAGTAGAGCATATTCGCAAATAAAGCTGCTCAGGAAAAAAAAATCCATCAAAAGTTCAAACAATGTGTCAAATACAAAAATTTAAGGAAGTAAGTTGTTGGTATGGTACACCCAGAAGTTCCACGGATAACTTGGAAAAAGAAAACCCTTATGTCTTTATTCAGAAGATACTCTGAACAGACAGCCAAATATACTGACTTGAATGGCTCTCATGTCTAGAATTTGTTTTTTCAGCTACATAAAATGATAGAGAGGGAAACACCAAACATACCTCTTCACAAACAGTAGAAAATCGGTTGAGAAACTGCACCGTGTGAACCACAAACTGGTTTAGAAATGCTACAGTTCTTTTCTGCTGAATAGCAGGGACCTGCATTAAACAATATTAAAAAAAAATGGGTTACAGATAGGTGTCATTTCTGGACTGAAAAAGCTATAAAAATGCAAATATTTTGTGAAAAACTATTTTAGAAACAGTAAGCGTGCTTGCTAGGAGTTCATATATGTATATGAATATGCATACGTATATTCATTACTTATGGAAATTCCTTTTCACTAAAGATCTTACTAATATCATACTTGAATTACATACACCTATTTTTCAGCCTAACAAGCTGAAGAGAAGCTCCTTGACAAAAAATAATTAAATGAATAAAGTAAAATAAATGCTGCTCTGCGCGCACCTCCGGCTTCCGCTTCCCTGCGGGGCCCCCACCCCTCCGGGCAGCTCCTCCTCATGCCTCGCCGTAGCTCAGACTCGCTGCTCGTCGCTTTCCTCCTCGCGCCGCCGCCGCCATAGCCGCGTACCTTGGCGAGGTCGATGCCGGAGCCCACGATGGGCAGCCCGTCCTCGTCCATGGCCGCCGGAAGCCACCGCCGCCGCGCCCTGCGCCACCTCCGCCCGGAAGCAAGCGCGCTCGAGTTGTGCGCATGTGCGACCTCCCCCCCCGCCCCCCGCCGCAGTGCGCCGTGGGACGTGTAGTCTGATCGGGGCGCAATGGCTGCCACCGTCCTCTCCGTGGTTCCCCTTATAAGCCGGTAGTGTCATTAAAGTGTCACCAGGGCTCCGACAGGGTGTTGTGCTGGGAGGGGGGCTTCTCCTTAAGCCTGGCTGAGTGCTCAGTTAGGAGATCTTGTAATAACAAGTGTCCTGGTAGCGCAGTAAACCAAGGGAAGGCAAAAGGTGGAGTTTTCCCCCTAGTAATATCAGTAATAATAAATACATATTACTAAAACAGGTAATTTACTAAAGAAAAGTTCTTCACCACACAGTAATGATACTGTTTTCCAAGTACGCCTTTGATGTGGATGCAGAGAGGCCTCCCTTGCTGGCACAGAGTGGCGTTTGTTCAGCAGCGCCTGTCACTGCTTTCCACTCGCTCTCATGTTTAGGTTATAAGGTCTACTCTCCCTGCTGAAGAAACATAGGAGTATCAGACACCAAGGAAAAAGGGAATGGGCAGTAGGTTTCCAAGTGCTCACCTGAAAGAATTCCCTAGCTGTAGAACAACTAGCCTATTTTTCTCATCTTTGAGGAGCTGCTCATGGTATTTTTCACCACAGCTAATTTCAGAGCACTAGTCAGGCCATTTACACGCGAGTCCCAACACAACGGTGGCTTTAGTCTCTTTGGCTTCATCCGAAAGGCTTTTCCACCTCCCTGTGACCCCTCCTGGCCAGCTTGGCACTCAGTTTACCATTTGCCAGCTCCAGTTCTTGGTGAACCCTCCCTGAGGTGATTCAAACTGCCTTCCAAGCAGGGAGCGAACCTTGGAGGAGCGAGTCTGCTGCCGGCGTAATGAGTTGAACCAAGCCAGAGAGAGATTCCGCCGTCTCGTACAACTACTCCCTTAGTATTTCAGGAGAACAGCAGCAGAAAGAGGCATTTTACTAGATGCAGATCTAATCTGTAATTTTAAAAAACACACAGAAAGCACTCTTTTGCTTTCTGAAACACTTTGGTAGTCACAGAAAAAGCTTAGGAAGGGGACCTGATCTTCTGGCACTGTTAACTGCTTCTGTTATCTGCAGTCTTAAGGTTTTTAATGTGGTATGCACATTTACATACAGCTATATACAAGAGATTGTGAACTAAGCATAGAGAACGTTTGCCCCCTACCTTGTATTAAATAAATTGGCTTCCACATCATCATCAGGTCTTCCATGAACTAAGCTGTCTGTACTCTTTAGGAATGATCAGCCAGCCAGCTGGTTATGAGCAAAGAAGAAAAGTCATTAAACGTTTTTGGAAGCTGCCACTTGAAGAGTCAGGAATGGCAATTACAGACAGATCATACAACTAATCCTGTGGTTGTTTAAGCATGAACGAAGGATGAGAAATTACTTTTAAATCCGCAAACACATGGCTCCAAATACAATATTAGGCATACTGGCAGTCCTAAATCCCAGCTCCAGCAGTACAGGCAGACTGAGGCTACTGCTTCCACGAATACCGTCATTGACTCTCAGAGTTTATTCACAGGTTAGACAAAAATGACTAATCCAGAGAAGAAGCTAAGCTTTGGAGGGTTCATTGCGAGCACAGACTTCTCAGTCCTGACTCTGGGCTATGTTTTGGGAGTTCAAACTAACCAACTAAAGGTGCTAAAATGAGGTTGTATACTATGTCAGTAATTTGTGGTTCGAGTGATAAAACAAACAGCTCAGTCTTTTAATTGAAAACTTCAATTTGTTTCTATTCCAGTGTATTACTGGAAGACAAGACAAATCAGGGTGATTTAGGGTCATAGGTTATTTTAAACAGCCGTGTCTCCAAATAGAGCATAGTGAAACAAATGACTTGTGAAAACGTCTCTTTGTTACCTCTAAATGCTGGTAAATCTAATAAAAATATTTAGAGCAATTAAGAATCTACCATAGTCTGAGGCAGTCAGTAGGAAGCTTCTCCCATGATCAAACAACCCAAAAGGCACTAATTATTTCAATATTATTAAGATTATTTTCAAAAGTGCTATGCTAATTTTGATTAAAATTTTAAATTATCAGTTTACTTCCAAATTATCTTCTTTCACTAAGCAATTTACAAACTCCATTTCCAGTGTCCATGAGAACTAGAATACAGTGTGCCAACATCTGTGACTTTGATTTCATATTTAGTGGTTTCTTCAACTTACACTTGCCTTAGTCATACCTCTATTATTTTTATCAAAAATACCACACAAAGTCTTTTTGTCCATGCAGTTTGTATTATTAAACAACCCATGTTTTGTATGATGTTTTGGGGCAGTGACATATTCTTGGCATTCTCTTGCATTTCTCAAAGGAAGGTTGGGGTTAGTCTACAAAATTCAATAGTTTAAATTGAGCCTAAAGCAATTGTGCAAATTATGTTTTGGGGAAAACAACAGAGTCAATTATCTTGCTGCCTTGATTACCTTAAAAGATATGCGAGAAGAATGAATCTCATTTACCAAAATATGCCCATGATTTGATTTGCTAAAATGATATGCTAAAGAAATATAGTAGTGTATACACTTAGTCAAATCTCATTTGAAGCTCTTGGTCTATAAAATTGGACAAGAAATCTAACAAGAATTGGCTCTTCTATCAACTTGCTAGTACTTTCTGCTTTTGCTTTTGCCAAAAATACTGCACAGAAAACTAACACAGCACTTTTCCTCCCAACTGGAACTAGGAAATGAAGGATATGAAAACTGAAAAACACAAATAGAGGCAAATAATCCTCTTTTTTCCCCCCTTCTCCCCCAAATCCTCTTCAAAGTGTGTCAACTGAGGTAGTTAAACTGAAACTATTAACAACTGAACCCCAATGGGAGGATTTATAAAAAATAACTGACATATAATATCCAAATTTACAATTTGAAAATTTGTTTATGTACCAGCATCGTACTGGATGATAAATATCACGTTTAAGGAATAAACACGGTACAAGTAGGTAAATGAAAGCAGTTTATCCCCTATGTGTGTATACATATGTACAGAGGCACGGAAAGGCTCAGTTGTGTAGCTCCACCTTTCAGTGAACCAAGGATTAAAGACTGTTCAGCAGCTATTAAAATAAATTTCAGTTGAATATTAGTATTGGCAAGATGTTAACCTTAGAGATGCGTAGGCTAACTTGGAGTGCAAAAGCTGCGTGTACAGAAAGCGATCAAAGCTTTGTCTCCATCACTAGTAAAAAAAATATTGTCAGAGCCTAGTGATTAGCAAGCGCTACAGAGCAAGGGAAATAGCATAGGTTTCAAAACACTGAAACGGAGCTGCCACATAGATTTTTATATTGCACGAAATCAGCCTCCAGTGAACTGCAAAGCAAAATTGCACAAGCTGAAAAAACTGGCAAGTGCTACTGTAACTTAAAATGCTCGTATGCATTTTATATGCCTATATACTGTTACAGGTCCCAAGGCACAATATTCTGTTAGAATCAGCATAGAACCCAAATCGCTACACGATGGAGAAGTTAAACAGAAACAAAGAGCTTATCCAAAAAAATTTCCAGACATGGTGTCACCTGATCCTCCACAGAGGCAAGAGTTGTTTTTACTAAGGTGGTCCAATGAGCAGCTGAAAAGGTCAGAGTGTGGATTAACATTTTTTTGATTTCCCATGGAGTCCTCAAAATCCATACTAACAGAGGGAATTCTGGCCAAGCTTTCCAGATGAAACTGATATTGCCTCAATGCTCCCCCTCCCCAAATAAAACAAAAGAGGGACAATAAAAAAAAAAAAAAAAGCTATTTCAGTAATTTAGGCATGTCAGAATATGTACAACGTCGGCAAATAGAAAGTTCAGAAAATTATCAATCCTTGAGAGTTAAGCAGACTGGCAAAAACAAATTTTAGGTACCTTAGAGGCTGATTTAAAAAATACAGTTGGAAACTAAATGGTAAATGGTTTGTGTTTCTCAGAAAAGTGAAAATCAAAGAGCAGTTTTCAAAGTCCTGTAATAAGAAAATATCAGAGTATTATCTAGTTATTTCGTTCTGTAGGGAAGAATACAGGAAACACTAAAACATTAGCTGCTCATTTTAATTTTAATACTCATTTTATGCAGGAAAGAAATATATTAAGAGCATTGAACTTGGCACTATCAGTCCAATTCTTGTTAAATAGTTTTAAGCAGTCCTTAAAAAATGAGTATTAAAAACAATCATCTTGGCTTCTGGATTGTATACATAATGTCAGAAAATAGGAGAAAACTTTTACCCTCCCTCTGCCCTGTGGGGCTAAGAGCTATTCCAAACAACAGGCTCCAAGTCTGAGTCCAAAATGTTCTTGCACATTATCTACAGCAAATTTGCACCAGTTACTGTGGGTATTGAGTATACTGTGTGGTATTCTACAGATCTAGGCACCATATAAAATTTCTGATTTTTTAAACACTATAAAAATCAGATTCATTAGTTTCTCCCAAAGCCAGAAAGACACTTGAATGTCCACTGCATGTATCACTGTAAGGAAGTTGAGACTGGGCAGAAAAAAAGCCATTTAATTTCACTGTGGTACACATATGGAAGGGCAGAAGAGGCCCAATCCAGTCTGTCCTTCCACACCCACACAGGTTTTTAGCTCTGTGTCCACAAGCCTATTAAACCTCCTGGTTAATCTGCGCTCTGGTTAAACCACAGCTACAAGGTCAATGCAGTGCTGGATCTTGAAACATCCTCCAGTCTGCTTATTCTGCAGTTTCAGTGTGTGCAGCTCCGTGCAGGACTGTACAGTCCTCCAAAACTATCTTAGATTGTGCAAGTTCTAGCCCCAGCTCTTCTAGTTTCCTACACTCTGGGATTTCCTTTCGGCTTTAGATATGCAGCCAGTTACTTTTAACTCTTTACTGTCCAAGAACTCTTTACAAAAAAAAAAAAAAAAAAGGAAAAACTTGTTTACAGCTCTTTGTTCAGTGGAGTGGCCATGGAAGACAGTTTGCATATGGCATACAGAGCATACAAGACTTATTTAACATATTTAAGGGACCAGGATCCTGACAGAAACACCAGTGATTTGCGCTTCCCTGGAAAAGGTCCCCCAGAAAGTGGCAAGGAGGGTGATGAGTCAGACAGATGCTTGGTGCAAGAACTTCAATGCACTTGCTGCAGTATAAGGGAGGAGGGTGGTAAAGCTCTCCAGAGCAAGACCGCATCTCTGAAGATGTTATCTGCATGCTGGTGCATCATTTATTTGGGGTCTGTATCAGTCAGCCACCTGTCTGGAGGGAAGTAACTGAAGGACAAATGAAGGACAATTTGCCTAGAAATAATCTGTAAAAATACAGTTGGTACTTTCACTTGTAACTAAGAAGCAGATCTCTGCGGAAAGCAGGGCAAGTTCATACAGTAGCTGGAGGCCTTCCATGGAAGAACCCCCTTATCCAACCACCTACTGCCCTGTAGCTAGAGGAAGGTGGATCCTGAATAATTTACATCTCATAACCGACAGCTGAATATAATGAAAGCTCCCTCAGTAAAACTTGGAAGGAAGGAGCTTAGGAGCTATTATTATTATTATTATTATTATTATATTTTAAATAAGCCATTCTGGAATTTTCAGCAGGTGCCAGACCATGGCTTTCTGTCTGCAAGATATTAAAAAAATGCAATTAGTTTTACGGAGGTGACGCCTCTTCCAGGTTACAATTTAGTACTCTGAGATGCTTTTAGAATGAAATCTAAGTATGTTTTTCAGCCAACAAAATGATCAGAAACTTCTGAAATAGACCAACATAGATCAAATAGAAGTTTTTTGAGATGATGAAAGTGCAGCTTTGTCATGAACATCAAAGGAAGCATGTTTTTGTATCTCTTCCATGATAAAAAGGAAAAACATGTTACTTCTTTCACTTCAAAAGCCATTTCAGTTCTGGGGGAGGAAGACATCTCCCCAGAAGCCTCAAGGGAAGGCACACACACAGGTAAGGAAGAAGTTAGATGAACTGCAGTGCTCTATTTTGGCTCAATGCTAATGACAAAGTAGACAGATATAGAAGGAAAATCAGAAGATAGGGAGAGAGGTCAGCTGGAAGGATGCTTTGGTTATGTTGGAACATGATCAGAGATGAATTGAGAAGACAATACCAAAGGCATGATGACAGTATTTGAGAACATGCAGCTCTTTGCTTTTGCTCTAGCACCATTGCTCATTAACACAGTCGCTCACAACCTAGCAAATGATAAACCCAGCAGCCACGAGACACCAACTCCAGTCCTCTAGCTGTCATAACAGCCCTACTCTGGACTCTTCGGCAGCTCCAGGCCTCTCCCACTGAACATCGAACTCCCGATGCGGCCTCACCAGAGCTGAGCAGAGGGGGAAGACACTGTCCCTTCCCCTGCTGGCAACACCGCCCCAGGAAAGCACTGGCCGTGGTCACAGGGCACATTGATGGCTCTTGGTCAGCCTGCAATCCACCCAGACACCTAGGTGCTTCTCTGCAAAGCTGCTCTCCAGCAGGTCCCCCCAGACTGTCCTGGTGTCTGGGGTTATTCCTCCCCAGGTGCGGAGTCCTGCACTTGCCTTTGTTGAACTTCATGAGGTTCCTCTCCATCAAACTCTCCAGCCTGCTGAGGTCCTTCTGGATGGCAGCACAGCCCTCTAGGGTATCAGCCACTGCTCCAGCTTTGTATCATCAGCAGGGCTGTGATCCTACTTATTGCCCCAGGATCTTCAGGGGATGCTGAACTCCACCATCTCACAGTCATTGCTGACAAAGCTGCCCCCAACCTTCACATCTCCAACTAGTCCTTCTTAGTTTGTGAGGGCAAGGTCCGCGGTATTACTATTCTTGTTTAATATATTGCTACAATGACAAAACAACTGTAGTGAGAATTTTCAGGAAGAAAACAAACATGCTATTAGAAATTTACTTCCTCTTAGAAGAGGGTAAATTCAGTTTAAAGTGCATAGGTCAATCTTAAGACTAAAAAAGAATATTCCAGTTTTGTAGCATTATCAATTAAATTGGTACAGAATTCCACTTTTAATTCATTAAATAGCCTCACAAACAACATTTTTATGATGGGAGATTACTGCATTTCTTTTTCTATAAAATAGTGAGGACCAGAAAAGTTCAGCAGAGGCAGATATGTTTGGTGTACGTAAAACACGGACAATTGCAAAGTGTTTATACTGGGTTAAATGAGCTTAGGAGAGAGAACGTAGATGGCCAGAAATGTAATTTCTCAAAATAAAACAACCTTCTCACCCCCACAAAAATAACCAGAACCTCTCTTAAAAAATTCACCTCATAACAAGCAGAAATTTAAAAAAGCCTCGGACATTTTATTTTGAAGGAAAAATAAGCAGGCGTCAACTGCATGATATCTGACTTTATGAAAACTCTTATGTTTGCCAACTAAAAATCATAAAAAGTCTTTTGTTTTCTTATCAAATAAATACCAGTATAAAGAGGAAATTCCTTTATGTTTCATGCAGAAAGGACATTAGGATATGAAGTTTAACAATCAAAATAAATGCTTTTTTTTTTTTTTTTTTTCTACATTTCAGTCACCCAAAAGAAAATTTTATGATCTCCTCCGACAGCACATAATGGAAGAGTTCTGTGCCACGTCAAGCCAGATCCTACGGCTGCAGTGCCAATAAGAATGGGCTTGAAAAGAAGAGAGAGAGAAAGAAATATAAATAAAATACACCATATAAATGGTTACTATGCCACATACACCAAGTTGCATAAACAAATAAACTCAATAGATTGAATACTCCTCAACAAATATAGTTAAAATACAACAGGAATCAAGCTGAAAAATCTGATCATCTGTTACCTACTTGCAATCACTATTTGCTAAATATTAAGATGCATCAAAATATTTGATGATAAAAAACTAATTTCCATTATTATTTAAAGCACATTCTTTCAAACTTACAGCTCTTTTAAAATGCAATTACTTCCTCTTATGTTAGGAACAAACAGTGTTTTTGGAAATACTATTTCTACTGTGATCTTTACAAATACGTGCTACCTTTAGCAACAATAAAACATATCCCATGCTTCACATGCCTTCTCTCTGGATATAATTTCATTAGTGTTTTAAACATACTTAAAAAACAAACCAAAAACTCCCCCCACACTCCATAACCATCCTATTTCCCACTTCCCCCTCCCCTAAACAAAACCAAAACAAGGCTAAATGCAGTGTGCTTTTTTTTTTTTCTTTTTCAATCCACCACCACCATAGGGGATGAGAAAAAAAAAAAAAAAAACACACAAAATAAGCAATTGGCATTTCTGCATGTCTTTGTCTAATTTGTAATTGTACCTTTTTAATTATTTACAAGCTTGATTTAAAGTCAACAGATGCAACGATATCCCAATCGCCGATTTTAAAAATTTACCTGTGGATGTCCTAAATGATGAACCAGGAATTGAGTATTTGTCTTTCCTGGAAATCCAGTAGTTGCAAACAGATTTTCATTCACTCGGGACCATCTAGGATTAAAATTAATGCAACTTTCAGATATCATCATTAGACTCAGAAGAGCACAAACTTGAGCTCTCTCCATTGCAGTCATCAGTGTGAGACCATACATTTTTCATTAACATTTTAAAACATACTTAAATCTGACCAAATAATTAAATTTAGAGAAAATGCTTGTTTTAAACAATGCACCACCCTCAGTGCCATCTACACACTACTGAAACAGAATACATTCATGCAAATATTACTTATGTGTACTATATGTTGGTCATGCACAAGTTTCACTAACTTTATAGAATGGGTCCCCCTAAAAACGATTCAAATGAGATAGAACTAGGTTCCAAAACTCACAGCTGGGTATAGGCATATTTATATAGGTGTATTTATATAGAGAGAAAATACAAAATAGAGACAATACTAATACCTGAATAATCTGGCCCGATCCACATGGACAGGTCTCTTATCTTGTGGATAACTAAAACAGATATTTTTGGTTAAGACAAACAAATGAAAGAAATCCACCTAATTGTTCTGCATACAACCACAGTTCATACCTTAAGTACTAAAGGCATAATATTTAAATGGGCAGGGTAGGGGTGGATGACAAATTGCTCATAAAGACGCTGAGGGAAAACTTGAATATTCTCATGGCTAACATCTAAATTAGTTTTTTAAAAATTTCTTATTGCTCAGTAATTCTGCGTATAAGATTTAGAAGTTAAAAAGAAATAGCACAGATGCACAAGACTTGCAGTGATATGCAAGGTATAGTCATACTATCTTAAATGGACAAAAAACCACCATGCTTTTGTAAGATGTGCATTGGTAGAAATAACCATGAACATGACACGTGACATCAGCGAATGGCCTGTGTTGGTTTCATAAATCCTGATGAGTTTTCATTTACCTCCTGAGTAGGTGATGCAACATATAGTGCACCATCACTTCAGCAATTTATTAATGAAATGGCCACATCTCCCCATGTACTACGTAAGGGGAGAATAGAGAAATTGTTCCTGGTTGTTCAAATACCTGGATTGAGCAATGTCCCAAATTAGCCAATCACTTCCAGCAACCGCTCCAATTTTAAGAGTATTCTTTAAGCACCAGTCTGCTGACATAAGTGGTTTCTGTTCACACTCCAGGGACAGAATGGCCTGCTGAGTTAACAGGTCATAGAATCGTATTGTTCCATTCTTCTCTGCTACCATCAGCTGAAAGAGAAATTGAAAGGTGCAAGCTCATAAAACTTTGTTATCTTCTCAGCATGTAATAAATCTTAGTAGCTACTAGCAAACCTAGTACATCTGCAATCAAGTATTAGTATTTGGACTTAATATGAGTACATTTTTTCATATTATACCAGAAAACACTCTTCTAAATGCTCTTCCAACAATACCTGCATACACAACCACCTATATATATGTCTTTGTACATATAGGTATATAAGAACAATCTACATCTTTGTATACAATTTTGGCACCCAGAAACCTCGGGTCTCAACCACAGATGTACTGTACTTTCACAATGACAAAAAACTTCCTCTCCAGGCATAAAGAACTGACAGAGATAGTGTTATACAAGAAAACAAAAATACTTATCATGTTAGAATCTAGACTCGTGCTTAGTGATTTTGTGTAGTATCTTTTGATTCATCTATATAAAATGTTCAAGTAGTCTGTAGAAAGAGTTTCTTGATTAAATGATGAGTTTTTTTCTTAATGATGCCATTAAGAATACTAAAGGAAGACAAAAGAAATACCCTCCCAAATAACTTCCAAGTGCATTTTGGAAAGAAAGCTGTTGCCGAAACATTCTCTTTTTCCATCTAATGGGCATGGAGCAGTAAGCATTGAGTTGTATCAGCCTGTAATCAGCCTGTACTAGTTGTACTACTGGAAGGACCTTCCTCTAAAAGAAAGCTGTTCCTGCTGTTTGATAAGGGTCAAGGAAAATAAAATAAAAAAAAAAAANAAAAAAAAAAAAAAAAAAAAATCAAGCTAATATGTGTAGATCTGTGCAACATTTCAAGATATCTGTGTATATATAAGTTTTCCAGTAGTGAACATTCAATTTGATGACACCTGAATCAATAGATTTCTTAGAGAAGGCTGGATATTGGTAGGAAGTGTGGTAAGTAAACTGATTCTTCTTCCCTATGGCTACCCAAATATTTGGTATTTGTGTTCTGTAGTAATCTGAACAGTTATTTCAGTTATATATGACTGCTAAAGGCAGTCATTCATTGGTGCAACAGAAAGAATAAATCCAAGGATGCAAGGGCTAGACCATTAACAAAGCCAAATACTGTGGTATATACCAGCTGATTAATTCTTCCCAGGACAGCAGACATATAAATATCAACTTACAGTCTATTGATTTCTTTTTTTTTCCAACACATATTTCTCATATTTCAAGCAAGAGCAAAATAAAATCCCTTGCTAACTTCAAAACAGATGATTTTCAAAATTTGGCTCACTTTAGAGCAAGCTGTGTTATTGCTGAGCCTTATTATCACGATCGAGAAAAATGTGAACTTTTCTGTAGTAACCGTAAACTAAAACTCTATCAGCAGATCAGTTAACAACTGATATATGTAATCAAGAAGGAATAATTTTGAAGTGAAGAGTAAGGGATCGAGTGTAAAATGAGGAGAACGGGAGTAAATGCGAATTCACATCCAATGACTTCATACTAGCAGATACAACCATTATGCAATTATGAGACACACTGGCTGCTCAAACTTCAGTTTTACTGTATCAAAAAGGGTCAGTTTAGAGAAGTACATCCTCACATTGTTTCAAAGGAAAAAAAAAAAAAGCTGAAAAGCTCAACCTTAAAAGCCTCCTCAGGATGCCAGCAAACACTCATTCCAGGAGAACGTAAAACAAAATGGGCCTTCTCATTTCCTTCCAAATCCCAGACCCTAAAGCAAAAAAACAAACAAACAAACAAACACACACAAACAAAAAACCCCACATTAACTTTCAGTGCTTCAATAAATTCACAGTTTTAAACATGGAAAACAATCAAATTAAATGGGGTATTCATGGCTTATCACTTCAAGAGCAAACAGACCAACAGAAGAACACTGAATTAAATTTGCAGATGCTTAATTCTTCAGGATCAAGTCAATGAAAGGAGTAGGTGCTGATGTCGTCTTCTGTATCATGCACAGAACTAGAGACGTTAACTTCAGAAGTCAGGAGAGGCCAGTGGCTAAGTTCTAATAATTTATTTCTTCTCTACAATTAATATTTGTTTTTATTACCTAGCTATCCCATTATTAAAGCTCACATCTGGCATGATATTTATGAACAGCCATGTACTTCCAAACAGTCTGCTAAAGCAATAAAGTGCTTGACAGATATTGTCTTATTTAACATTTGCTATATGGTAACAAAGGAAATTTCCATGTATTGTGTTAAATATCAATTGTAAAAATAAATTTTACAATAAATACAACTTTCATGACAATAGCATGCTGTACCATGCAAAACTGAAGTTTATACTTCAGTTTAAAGATAATATTTTAAAATTTGATAAATTAGGCAAAGCCTCTTTTTGAGAGGCCAATATCCAAATAATTCACACAAGTTGTCTAGGCATCAAACCTAGATGATACCTGCTCACTTTACTCCTAACTCAGTATTGTAGACTGTGCTACATTACAAACGAGACACCATAGAGCTGGAAGATCAGTATTTGTCTGGTTGATATAATCAGACCAGAACTAGAGTGAAGTAATGAGTAAGCTAAATCATCCACATTACTGCAAAAGGAATAATTAAGACAAGGAAAATGCTTTCATGCATGGTCTAATGCATGAATTATCATTTTTTCCTGGAAAGACAAGACTGAGGTAAAACATAAGAAACCAAAGATGAAGCTAAAGCAAATAAAAGGACCCGTGACAAAGTTGTATTAGATCACAGGAAATCTTGGCAAAGAAATAAGTCACATTTCCCTTTTCCTTCAGGAGAACCTGCTATTAGGCAGTTATAAATAAATAAATCAAGTCATAGTATGGGGTAAACACCAACTGACAGGGAGTATGCTGAATCAGCAACACTAGCTCAGGGGATGAGTGATTTTACTGTAGATGCCTCTACTACAAAGTGAACCTGCTTGGTTTGCAAGATGAAACAAAACCACAACTGAGGCTATTTTATATCTCGGTCTCTCCTCAGTGGCCTCTCTTCCTACAAAATCAGTAGCTCAGGTGTAGGACAAGAATATCACAGTTGTTAATGGCAACCTGAACTGCAAGTCTCTACAGTACTTATATACACATTGATACAGAAATATACGTATGTATCTTACCTTAAAGTCTTAAACAAGGTCAAATTTAATTATACCATTCTTCTTAGTCTTTAGAGTTAGCTGAGCACTATTATTGTTTACTCTAGAATAATTTTTGCTCACCTCCTCCAGATGTTTTCAGTTTATACCTCACCAGGGTGCTTACAGCTTTATATTTAAGAGATTTCAGAAAAAAACTCTTAAATAATAAATCACATGTCTAGACACAGTACACCAGAATAAAGTAAAAATATTTAATAAACAATGTTATCTTCTTATGCCAAACCACAACAGATCAAGTATTTGTTTTCCCTGTAGAACTCACAGGGTCTCTAATCTTGAAGGATCAGTGTCCTTATTAAAAAAAGCAAAACAAAAAACTGACAAGTGCTTAAAAAATGAAATATCTGCTTGATTAGGTAATTTAGAAACATACAATACTTTCTTCTACTGCCAGAAATTTTGCCTTGTAGATTTGTCCAAGTCAAATCAACACTTTCCATGTGTATTTACTGTGCAGGGAGAAAATTATGATATAAAAGAAGATGGTGAATCATTTTGACCAAGGGAGCATGCCATCATGTTTCCTTCCCTGAAGTGAAGGAGGTTATTAGGTGTTGAGACAGAAATTTCTGCTTTTTCCTCTAACTCTGTTGTTTATAAAATGCCAAGCTTCTATCTCTTATTTTACCAGACTGGTAAAACTGTCAGTAATGAATGCTATAAGAGAGAAAAAAAAAAAAAAGTTATAAATACTGCTTTTAAAATATTTTCTTACTTCCTTTTTAAAATAATAAATATCAATTAGTTTTGCAAATAATCAGGCAATCTGTATCAAAATAGATCCTTCACTGAATGCACCAAGTCCATTTTATGATAGTTTTATAGTTACATATACATTCAGTATACTCTTTTTTACTAGTCCTGTGACCAATGCAAACGATAAATGTACAAAATCCTAAGTTTTATCTAAACTGGACTTCATTTAGTCACTCAAATCTTAATCAACTCAGTTGCGGGTAGTGAAAAATAAATGGAATGTGGAGGAAAAAGGAGATTTTATGTTTCCTTCACATTCCTCAACCTTCAAACTAATTGGCACACTTCATAGCATTTGCACATATCTGTAATGTAACTTTACCAATATAAAGAAATGCCATTGAAGAAATGTACCAATAAGTCACTGTTTATATGATATGATTAACAAATATATGGTAACTACAATTATTTCAAAGCATGGAAATATTCTAATTACAATTGTATTTTATGTAGGCTGCATAAATATGGATGATATGCTACCTTTGTAAAGCATTTTTTCACACAATGGACTTATTTAATGAATACTTTGCCAACTAATACATCTGAAAAGCTGTCTTATTTTATATCCTAACTTTTTGAATAGTAAATTTTACTAAGAAAAAAAAGAATCATAATTGGCAAGACTAAGGACAAACACATATTGAAACCTGCAGGCACTTCTCAAATCGCCATACATTGGAAATAAAAAAAAAAAAAAAATTACTTCAATATAAGGTCTGCTACACTCCTTAAGGAGATAGGGAATAGTGGAGCAGAGCTGTGTGCTAGAAGAAACCTCGACTCTAATATAATTCCCTACCACAATGCAGGATCATCTCTACTTAAGGATCATTACTCACAATTACTGTTTCACTATTCTTAAGAAGGTCCAGCTTTTTTTTTTTTTCTTTCTTTTAAATAACCAACTTAAGATATTCTATAGTGAAATTTCCTCATATCTTCAGCAGACAGAGAAAGATTAACAACATTATTTCAGAGATGTGGTGTTCATGCACCTTCAAACATGGCAGACAAACATATAACACTTGATTACAGGGAAGATATTTTTAGCCAAAGCCATACAAGAAAAAAAAGTAGGAAGGTAAAATATAAGATGTTCCTGTTGTTCTGCATTACACTGTAGCACAGGCGCTAGCCATTCAGGTTTGCAAAAACCCCAGACCAACTTTTGCAAGAGGAAGCAAGTTCCAACAGAATAATTGCATTTATAAGAAAAAAAAAGTCCTATATTGTTTCCGTTCACACTACTATATTCCCATAGTTTGTTGTTCCCTATAGTTCTGATACAGGGAAATACAATTCAAAAAATACATATTTTTAAAAAAACTTCATTTTCATAGCGACGCAGAATCCAACAAATTCACCTTTTACTCAAGTGTTAACACTAAGACTACTTTTGTAGTCTTAGGAAAAGGGCAAGCCCCTGGATTCCACAAGGGTTTTCTTGAAGCCTGTGCATAGTTTGTGAAGAACTAATGAAACTATATACAAAGCTACCTAGGGGAGGACCTTTCCAAATTCTGTTTGCTTTCCTACTGTAAATATACAAGACTATTTAGTAAACAATGGAAAGAGACTGTAAGTGTTCATACAAAGGGACAGATGTAATGCCAATGATAAAATAAACAGTAATTACTAGCCATTTATTTTCTTTTACTGACTAAAATAAAGAATTTTATATGTATAAATCACAGTGCACTTCCCAGCTAACACTTCCTCACTGCAGAATTTAGTGCAGACTTATGTACCAGAACTCTCAAGTTGCATTGTATTTGCAAAGTTATGCTAAAAATTATAAAACTGTATTTGCAAAGTTAACAAAGTTGCAAAGTTAACATAACTTTGCAAATACAATTTTAGCTAGCAGAATTTTGATCTTGGATATGATTGTGAATAACTGCAACAAAATGAGTTGTTTTTATGCATTCTCTAAAAGGGCCTTCATTCACACAAACAGCATTTTCTAGGTTGTTCATTTTAGGATACCAGAAGCACAGAACCACAAGATTCATACACCAACACTGCTCCTCTTGTCTATGAATGCATATAGCACATCTATTTCAGCTACCTAGCACAGATGGTTACTGTAATTATTCTTATATAAAAGTTGTTTTAGTTCAGTTCTTTCGCAACTGGGAAGATCTAGTGTTGCAAGACCAACAAGATCTACAAAGATTACAAGAAAAAGCAAGAATTGCTGAACTCCATAGTAACTTTTTAAAGGAAAAAAAAAATGTTTGAATATATTGCCAGTATTCAACTTGCACCACTGTCTTTCATCCACGAAACAACCAAACCTGAGATGTCACTGCTGCAGCAGCCTTTGACAACATTGCTTAATGCACAAAAATTCCTTTAGATATCTCCAAAAACCTTACTGCTGAGTGCAAATAATGGAAGATCTAAAGAAGTTTGTATATATGCTGTGACTGGTATGCAGAAACATTAACTAAGCCATTAGTAAGACCTAAAGTGAAACTCTAACAGAGCAATACTCAAATACTGAAAAAATATGTGTTTTTATACTAATTGTTCAAATACTTCATTCCAAAGGAATTAACAGATGATGTAGTCAGAGAGAGAAAAAAAAAAGATAAAAAAAATCAAGACAAATTCAGTACAGAGAAAATTTTGCTCTTCTTACATTACTGCTGAAGTAAATTACACAGTAAGTAAGGAATGATTTTGCTAAGTCCCAGGGAATGCATTTTCCACTAGCTTTGAAAGTGTAACCTTTAAATTCAATAAAAAAAAAGTCTTCATGCTCCACATGCATGAATGGAAAAAACTAGACCTCAAGTAGGCAAAAGAAAAAAAAATTACTTATTTCCCATGGCTTTTAACCAAAGACTTCATGGATAACTTCTTGAAATGCCTTTCAAATTCACTCAACATTTCTAAGTTCAAATCTTGATAGCATACATTAATTATAACATTTTCATCTAATTTTAATTTAGCATCAATAAGATTATTGTTTTAACAGATCTCTCTTTCATCCCAGGAACACTGAGCATGTCATGAAAAAGCTCTTTGCTAAACAAATATATAATATTAGTTTAGATTTAATGAAGAAATCAAGGATAGGAAATAAATCAGAACAAATAAGTCATACATTTCTGCTACTCCTTCCTAATGATTTTTTGGGAAGAGAGACAGGACAGCTGCAGAAAATTTGCCTACTGGTCAAAATAGCATTTCCAAGTTCCCTAGGAGCATTAAAAAAAAGTCACAGACCTTTCAAATTTCCAATTCATTAAAGTAGCTCAACTAAAGCTTTAGATTGGTTTAAACCAGCTGATTGTTTGCTTTTTAGGAAAATCTCATATACTAAGTAATCATCCCTAGCTATTCCATTCTCCTTTAGCAGGTAGAAGTTGCCTTCAAGCAGACTTTTTTTCTTTTAAATCATCTAAAAAATATAATTTTTTTAACCTAAACATTCCCTGCTTGTTGATATAGGAATTTATAAGCTGGTAACTTCAAAGCGCAAATATATAATCCATATAATCACAGAAAAATTAAATCAGTTCCTTAATTGAGTCAAATTTTGAATTATACCCCAAAAAGCCAAAGATGATGCTTTTTCAAAAGACTCAGACCACTATTACAACGACTTGTAACAATGCACAGCAACTCCCCTCTCTCCCAACCTGCGATCCACAGGGATGAACAGCAGCAGCTCTGTAGATTCACATGCACTATGAGAAGAGGATGGGTGAGCCTTTTGCAAAGGCTCATTTTTTTGTGGTTTTGTTTTTACTGCTGCTGGTTTTTTTTCCCCTCAAAGCATTTAATCATGTTTCCATTATCCTTTCAGCTGCAAACAGAACTTAGCTATGTTGCTTTGGAACCAATATATGGTATTATAAACTGCTAGTATGTCACTGTATTAGTACATTACTGTCCTTAGGCCAAGTAATCTACTAGTGAAGCTAATAAATTTGGCTAAGCTAGCAAGGTCACATGGGTATACTGGTTTTAAACTTGACGCATCTGATTATTGAATGAAAAGTCTGTCTAGTTCAAAAATACGTATCCTATATCTCTTATTTTTGACCTCTTTCCATCCCAGACAGAGGGAAATTGTATGTAATTCAAGATAAAATAGTGCTGTGGGGTCTTTATGTTCTGTATCAGCGATATTTTGAACAAAATACACACCTGCACGTATGATCATCACTCACACTTGCAACTTCCTGACCTTCTTTGGGAGCAAACACCAGATCATTTATGTAATCTGAGTGGCCATCAAATTCCTGCCAACCAGAAAAAAATTAAATACAAAAATTTTAACATCAAGATAAAGTAACAGAGCTGACTACCCCAACAGTTTGCCATGTATTTAACAGATCCCCTAAAGGAAAAATGTATGAGTATTTCACGAGTGGGGGCGAGAGTAAGTTTTTTATCCATAACTGAAGAGGCCTAATTCATGTGTATATTTACACTGTAGGCAGTCTGCTCTTTGCAGCTACTACAGATCTGAGACTGATGTTCTTGCTTGACAGAGGTAAGCGGCACCAGAGCTACTCTGTCCTCCTTTGAGCACTGAATTTTGAAGTTAAGATGATAGTCACAGAAGGAAAGAGGAGAATGTGCAGGAAGTGAATGTACACACGGTCAATACAGCTTAAAGAACTCTGATTACCAATTAGTAACTCTTATCTCTGAATGATAGTCTTGATGTTTGTTCCTACTGGGAATTACTGCAAGCCACAGGAGTTTTTCTTTTTCCTGAGAGAGCAATACGCCAGGGAATTGGTAGATAAACAACAAGCAAGCCACTCAACACACTTGTCATCAGCAATCAAGCACAATTTCAATTAAGGATTTGACAGGAACATAGTGCCTGGTGCACCTTGCATTATATGTTCCTGTGCTGAAGATAAAGTACAGCAAACACTTTCTTACTGCGAAATTTTGATTAACCATTCTCAACTAATAGAATATAAGCACTCAAGAGTTTGAATACACATGTAAATTGCCAGTTAAACGCAAATCTTTACAGTAGTACCAGTAAACATGAAGTTATTTCAAAGTGAACATCACTGTTCTGAATTGAAATACATTTATCTTGTTTTAAAATACTGAAATTTATTAATAAAAAACAACTTAAAAGCATAATTTTCCTAGGGAAAAAAAAACCACAAATTGCACAGTTTTTAGGGGAAAAAAATGTATTTTTAAAATGTATTTTTAAGGTTTTTCAGCTATCTTGTCCAAAATATCAAGATATATATTTTAGTATGAATTCCATGTTGGTGTTTTATATTTTTCTCCATTTATATGCTTAAAATACTTGTTTTCTTTAAAAAAAGAAAAAAAGGACTTAAAAGTACTTTAAAAATTATTCATGTGAAGTGAATAAAATTAAAGCATCACTGGCCACAACTGAAAATTGGTATCCAGTTAAGATATCAGTTGTTGAATCTGATTAATTGTACATGTTTTCCCTTAATAAGAAGGTGTACGGACTTTGTGAGAGAAAACCAAATATGCATGGGTAGCTGTTATATCTGCTACTGTTCTATCTCCTTCTATATATCATATTAAGTCTCAAGGTTTTCTCAAGGTATAGTTGCTCTTTCATTGGTATCAAAGTATCAAAAAAAATAAAAAAGGGAAAAACATCTGGATAAAAAAGCATGACCTGCAGTGGCTGCAGAGAAAAACAAGGCAGAATAAAAACAACTGTTTCCACAACTTCCTGAAATGAAAACAAGCTACCTGCTTTCTAAGAAGCTACACAACTGACTAAAACTAATTTGTAAAGCCCGCACAATCATTAAATCCACTCTCCAAAAATTTTATGACAGCCTAGTCAATTGAATAGAGAAGCATTTTCAGCGGCTAGCTTAATTTTCTCCAGTAGCTACTATGCTAATAAAATATAGAGCATTATACTAAAACTATTCCATCTTTAAACAACACTAAACTACTTAGAAATGCATGCCTGAAAGTTTTCAGCATTCTGAAATTCTTGTCTCCTTTTACTTCCATGGTTCTGAGCAATTGTGTCTTCTATTAAAGAAAATTTGAAGCAGGAGAAGGGAGAAAGAAGTGACAATATTCTTCCTAATTAAAACCTCAAAAAGAAGAAAAACATTTCATGACAATCTATCATTCTACCCGGCTTAATCCAACCCATGATTAGTCATGTTGACAAAGTAATACACAACTCACTATGCTTAGAGTTCATTGATGAAAATAACATCAAGATAGGTTTTTCCACTGAGAAACCAGAGAATGTCCCTCCAGAAATAATATACTAATTGTTTACTATAAAAGACAAAATGTTCAGAGGTTACATTTTAACAGTAATCACATACTTCCTTCAGCTGTAATTGAACATTTTGTACCTCTTCTGAAAATCCCATGTATAAATTGTTCACTACACAATGAACCAGTCTTCCACGTGTTCATCATGAATTTCAAACTGAGGCTTATGAAATACTTTTTCCTGAGGTTCCAATTACATGTTACTAAGACATCAGTGCACCACACTTATTTTTTAAATAAGCTTATTTAAATCAATTCAAATGTAGCTTTTTTTTTTTTTTTTTTTTTTTTTTTTTTTAATACTTTAGACCTGAGTTAGGTGTTACTTTCCAACAAGGACAAAAAAAATCATCCAAATACAAGAAATTTAAGACATCTTTCCTGAGAAATTCTTTAACTCATTTTTTTTTAAAACAAACAAAAACACTCAAAACGTAATTTTCATCAATATAAACGCACTAGTTCACATTCTTTCCTTTAACTAATAAGATCCATACCATTAGGAAAAAGTATGTATTTTCAAGATTTTTTTCTGATTATTTTTAACATTAGACTAAGCCTAGTATATTAACAGCATGGATTTTTATCCTTTCCTTAACCTCAGTATCTTCTAAATTAAGTTCATAGACAAAGTCCAATGATAGACCTAAAATGAACAGTGCTAAGAACCAAAACATAACAGTATTGCCTAAGCATCAAATATCTTTCATCTTCTTTGGTGTCAAAAATCAAACTTTGCTCCTCTCTCTCTCTTCAGCTGACAATATAAATAAATGAATAAATCTAACTTTACAATTCTTTCATCTGCTTCAATAGACACTTCCGTAGATTATTCATATGAATTGGTTTTGAATAATTAAGATACTACAATTGCTTACTTCCTCTGGGGCAAAATAACTTCTGAACTGCTAATACATACAGCTAGGGCTGTGTAGCCCAAACAGCACATTTCTATGTTTAATATGTGTTGCATTGCTATATTATCTTCAGCCTCTGTTCTCTATTATTAAATATATATATATTCATAAGTGCTAGACAGTGAACTTGCTTTTGCAAAAGAATCTTCTAATTATAATAGTGTTTCATATAAAAAGAAAATTTAAAGGTGGAAGAATCCATGTGCTGAAGACCCTTTTTAACTGAAAAATAATGACCTTAATGAGAAAGCACCATTCCAAACTTATTTCTAAGTATCAATCATACCTACCACATAGCAACACCCCCAAATTATAAGTGCGTGTGTGTGGTTTTGGGGAGCTGGGGAGGAAGCATTCAATGGTCTGTGTTGCCGAGTTGCTTTGTTTCTCTTCTGTATTACATATTGACAATAAACTAAAAAAGAAATATCTCTACAGGTATATTCAAAATGATTGATGTTAAGTGCCTGCTTGTTAATTGAATTCTAATTTAATAATAAACAGCCTACTGAATTTCTACATTAGAATAAGCTTGCTTATTTGAACTTGTATTTTAAAAGCTCTTGAATTATCAAAGTTATGTCTGAAGCTTTAATAATTATTTCTCTGGAAGGAACAAGCTTCCATTGAGGCAGATCTCTTGGGAATTTCTAGTCTTAGGTCTGGATTGTTTCCCATGCTTATGTGCAAGAGTCTGAAAGCTGGTGTAGCCACAAAAAGAAGTCTGCTCTGGACGGTGCAGAAGCAGGTACCATCTGTTATAGATCAGGCAGTGAGAGATATGTGTGCAGGGGTGTCAGTACAAGGTATGGAAGCTATAAACTGTAATGACTATCACTTTCAATTTTATGCAAAACCGTGTGAATTTGTTCATCATTAACACCTAATAGACATAATGAACAGCTTTCATGTTTATTGCAATGCAACATCCATGGTATCATTGTCCACTGAAGTGAAGACACTTCTCATGGAATGTCGGGTGTAAAAAAAACCAACAAAACCAAAACAGAAAAAAATACACTCCTTGTGAAACTTTACCATCAAGTTCTTGCACATTATTTCCACTTATTAGCCAGTCAGCTCCTGCAATGTCATTAATGTCTCTGTTCATTCTTTTTCTTCTATAAACTTACAGATAGTTATATAAATTTGTCAAATTGCAACAGACATATCAGATATTAGGAGTATTAAGTAGTTAGATAAATCAACTTTTTAAAATGTGTATGTCACAAGTTTGTATCAAAACCTGCGGTTTGCAGTATCAATAAAAAGACTCATATATATTACATAAATATAAATAAATATAATAAATAAAAATAAATATAAAAAAGACTCATATATATTACATAAATATATATAAATATACATAAATGCGTATAAATGGATGTCTTCAGTAAGAAGCAATTTAAATTCATAAGAAAACTACTTTAAAGGCGTACTGAAATATTTTGGTAGAGGTGCCAAAGTTGTTTGCAACCACACCAGTCACCCCATAGTCTGAATGACAAAGCCAGGAGAGATGGTGGATCAAACATGATAAAAGCAAAGGGATAGGGAAATGTATGCAACACCACAGAAAACGTATTCTAAAATATATATATATTTCCATTATCAGTATGTGACATCTGTGGCTCATTATTGTCTTAGTAACATACATTACCAAAACACAATTAACAGATTAATAACTACATTTCCACTTGTAAAGACAGAGGAGCACATACAGTGATCTTCTCTGGAGATGACAGATAGATGCTGCAGAGTTGCAAATCCTGTATCTCATGCAAGACATTAGGTGAAACTGGACAAATGGACAGTTAGATTACATCCCACCAACTGAAGAAATTTAAAATCAGTTTAATTGCTTAACGTAAATAGTAAAAGAATAAGCAACAAGAGTTAAACTCTTTTAAAAGTTTAAACTGATTTTTAAACAACTTTAAAAATCATCTTACCTTATATTCATTCTTGTCCTGCAGATCTGAAGTAAACAGCCTTAACTTCTTATCAGAAGCCGCAGTACAAAATCTAGAATCATTGCACACAGAAAAGCTCTTTTGTCAACTAACATGGATACAACAGCCCCTTTACCAGGTTTCCAAGTTAAAGGTGAAAAGCAACATTCAATAGGAAATTAATATTTTGCTAAAATCTCTAATTCATCTTTTGATTTATCTAATTGTTTGGGTAGCAAGCATTCAAAATTATAATGGCAGCTTATCTGTGGCAAACGATATATGAATGACAGGAATATTTTAAGAGAAGGAAACACAAGGTTTTTTTACAAAGCGGAATCTAAGCCAACAATTAGTTAACTGAAAAGTCTCAGACCTGCCACTTAAACATGCGTGGAGGTAGTTTCACTTCATTACCAGTGTTTTAAGATACCCAAACATAAGCCCATAAACCAGTTTTTAATATATTTTAAACAAAAGACTGAAGCTATGTATTTGTACAATATATTGTGAGAACTTTGAAGAGACTTATAAGCTATCAGGAACAATTCATGTTGAACACATATTTAACAGTTTGCCTTCTTTCTACAGAGCTAGTTTACAGCCAGAAGCTTTAAATTGAGTTCAGTATTAAGAAAAGTAGGGCAAAAAGGTAAGAGGTGCAGATTTATTGTACTCATGTAGTTTAAATACCTCAACTGGGGAGGTATAGCATCAAGTCTAGTTTCTGGACTCCATGCTATGGCATCAACTCGGATTCCATGGTGAAATGTTCTTAGTGTTTTATACTGCATCCCTTCCACTTCAGCATCTTCCTCCTACAGAATACATTAAAGTTAGCTAATCCAAAACAGCATCTTTGTTATTGCTAACAACTCAGACTAATATGAAATTGAAAGGTTTTTATCTTTTACAATCTTACAATCTTTTTTAAGAATTCCTCCACAGTTAAAACTTAGAACATAAAGGCAGTATTTTTTTTTAAAATACATAAACACTTTTTAAAAAGCATGGAATGATTGCTGGTCTCAGGCTACAGCACAATACAGATTACAGAAGTCAGATTCTAAGTAATTACTTTTTAAACTTTTTCCTTAAACCAAAAAAAAAAAAAAAAATGTAGCTATTTTAACTACATCTTTCAAATAGCCGTAAACTTTGCTGTTTTTCAGGTAAGCTGAAAGTCTTGGGAGACAGTTAAAATTTAATAACATATACAGTGTACTCACAGTGTACTGTTCATTATCCAATTATACCAACTTGTATAAAATACATACAGAATACCAGTTTTCTCAGAGAATAAATACATTCATTAAGGTAACAGACTGCCTGGTAAAAGGAAGTAGGAGGAAGGAGACAAGCAGTTGGGATCACTGTGTACCAGAAAAAAGCAATTGGAAAAGTTTCAGGAAACAACTAACAAAAGTCCCAGTGATAACAAACTCACCTGAAATCTGCAAGTTCCAACAACTACATAATTATTGCCACCATATGCAATTAGGGCACATGAGTCTCCACTATCAAATGGATTGAATTTTACCACATGCACATAGTCTTCACAGTCCACAGTGTATGCAGCATTTCTAGCAGAATCTTGCTTCATCTTCAGTGGACTAAATCAGAATATTGATGCCTTCTATGAGATGAAGACATATATACATACATGTAAGGTTTGAAGAGGCAAATATTAGCATTTATGTAAAGAAAAATTATTTGGCACAAATCAAATTCTGCTATAACACCACTTTTAAAAAGAATATAAAAGCAGTATTTAAGCTCAGTGTATTTGGATTGTACATGTAATTCCATCAATCAAGAAATTTACTAACCCACATACACTCAAATCTCTCTCTATAGACCTGTAATAATGACTAACCGTGTCATTATTGACATTATTGTTACTGCATAGAAGACAATCACAGAGAACTGCTCAGTTTGCAATTCAAAGACAACAAAATGATGCATTTTGTTGCAATTTTGTTCCCTAGTGCATCTCTTTAAAGGGTAGTGTGTGCCTAATTAAAAGCACAGTTAATCAGAGCTGCCCAATTGTAATCGTTCACATTGTCGTGCAAAACATTAAAACACGGTTTCACGGCTTATGCCAATCCAACTGCAGGCTGAGACTCTGAACTTCCTTCTAGCAAAAAAATAAAAAAAAAAAAAAATTGGTCAGTTAGGAAAAAAAAATGTTTGCCTGTGATTTACTACTTTAAGAGCAGCAGGAACAATTTTCAGGCAAATCGGGTTCCTGGACCAGGTTGCCCAGGGAGACTGTGGGGCCTCCTTCCTTGGACATATTCCAAATCCGCACGGAGGCGCCGCATGCTCTGGGTGTCCCCGCTTGAGGGGGGGGTGGGGGTTGGTCAGGATGATCCACGGAGACCCTCTCCACCCTCAGCCACCCTGGGACTCTCCGGGCCGCAGCTCCTGCGGCCGGGCCGGGCCGGGCGGCCGAGGGCGGCCCACGGCTCCCGCCCGCACGGCGGCTTCCCGTCCCCCGCCGGCGCGGAGGCCCCCACGCACCTCCCAACCACAGAGGGCCCGGCGGCGGCCCCACAATCACCTCACCCGCCAAGCGCCGGTAGCACCGCCCAGCCGGTACCCGCGGCCTCTGCTTCCGGGTGAGCGCCCGCGCGCCCCGATTGGGCGGCTGTGGAGGGTTTAAATTTAAACCGCCAGGGAGGGTTCCAACGGTGCCGGTTCCGTTTTGGTCACGCAGGTAGTTGTCACCGCTACTGGAGCGGGGGAGGGACTCCGCCGGCTGGGGAAGGAGCGCAGAGGGGCTGCAAAGCCTGAGGGACACGGGGCGCGCGGCCCCGTTCCTGGCCAGGAACAGTGCCCCGCGTCGCGGTGAGGGGCGGCCGCGGCCGGGACTCTCGTGCTGGCGGGGAGCGGTGATGGGAATAGCACAGGACTTGTTCCACAGGGATTTTATTTATTTATTTAGAGCTTGTTTCAGATGCTTGCTAGCTCTCCTTGTTCCTTGGGCATCTTTCAGTTTGAGTGATGTTGGGGAGGGAAAGGATGGAGAAACATCTCGGGAGATCATAGAATCATAGAATCATAGAATGGCTAGGGTTGGAAGGGACCTGTAGAGGTCATCTAGTCCAACCCCCCTGCACACGCAGGGTCCCCTAGAGCATGTGGCACAGGGTGGTGTCCAGGCGGGTTTTGAAGATCTCCAGAGAAGGAGACTCCACCACCTCTCTGGGCAGCCTGTTCCAGGGCTCTGTCACCATCACCGTTAAGAAATTCTTCCTCAAGTTCCTGTGGAACTTTTGGTGCCTCAATTTGTGGCCATTTCCTCTAGTTCTATCACTGGCCACCACTGAGAAGAGGCCAGCCCCCTCCTCCTCACTCCCTGTCTTGAGATATTTATACACATTGATCAGATCCCCTCTCAGTCTTCTCTTCTCCAGGCTGAAGAGGCCCAGCTCTCGCAGCCTTTCCTCATAGGGCAGATGTTCCAGACCCCTAATCATCTTTGTGGCCCTGCACTGGACTCTCTCCAGCAGCTCCACATCCCTCCTTCACTGGGGAGCCCAGAACTGCACACAGTACTTGAGGTGCGGCCTCACCAGGGCTGAGTAGAGGGGCAGAATCACCTCCCTCGACCTGCTGGAGACGCTCTGCTTAATGCAGCCCAGGATCCCATTGGCCTTCTTGGCCACGAGGGCACACTGCTGCCTCATGGTCAACTTGTCGTCCACCATGACGCCCAGGTCCCTCTCTGCAGGGCTGCTCTCCAGGAGGTCGGTCCCCAGCCTGTAGGCATGCCTAGGGTTATTCCTCCCCAGGTGCAGGACCCTGCACTTGCCCTTGTTGAACTTCATGAGGTTACTCGCCACCCAGCTGTCCAGTCTGTCCAGGTCCCTCTGGATGGCAGCGCAGCCCTCAGGGCTGTCAGCTATTCCTCCCAGTTTGGTATCATCAGCAAACTTGCTGAGGGAGCACTCCATCCCTTCATCTAGGTTGTTAATGAATAAATTGAACAGGACTGGACCAAGGACTGACCCCTGGGGGACACCACTATCCACAGGCTTTCAGCTGGACTCGGCACCGCTGATTACTACTCTCTGGGCCCTGTCATTCAGCCAGTTCCTAATCCACCTCACTGTCCACTCATCTAACCCACTCTTCTGGAGCTTGCCCAGGAGGAGATGGCCTACCCCATGTCAGCTTGGCACCTGCTTGCCTGTGGGGTCTCTCCTATTTCCCACCTGGCTCATTCACATCCACAGGATTAAAATAAAGCATGTCATTCCCACCCTCTCTCTGTCCAAACACCTTGAAAAACAAATCATCGCAGCTCATGATGCGGTATTGTTTGTTACAAGAAGTTTCCTGTTTTCTGCCCTTCTCTCCTATGCCTGCTTATTCTTTGTGTTTATTTTCATTAAAGAAAAGTGTTTTGTCTGTGAACAAGGTGTAATACAATAAGAGGAACAATTAGTTTTGTGCTATGTTAGTAAATGACCCTTCTTGCTAGGTACTCCATGGGATAGTGGGTGCTGCCTTTCAAAGAAGAGCTAGTCTAAAGGCAGCAGGAGTCCCAGGTTGTATTTTATTTTAAACAAAGGAAATCTGGGAAAGACCAAAGTGCCCTATAGACAAATACAAAATTGATACTGAGCTCATCCCTAAAGAAAATAAGAGAGTTCAAGAGAGTTTAATTTTAGAAATTAAAAAGAAAAAAATGTATTTTTTAATATAGCAGCAAAAGTATTTGGTAATGTCTTTCACAGTAATTTTTGGAAACACTGCTAAATCTCATCTTTCCTGGCTTAAAGTCTATCAATAGAGATTATTTTGACAGGACAATAGGAATGCAAATAGGGCAGAAAGCAGATTATCTCCAGTGAAGAATTTTGTATCTTTTCCTGAAAGACTTGGACTGTCTTCTGTCAGAGACAAAGACCATGTTGTGTGTGACAAATCTTTTAGGTTAGTGCAATGTGCAAAGGATCATCAGGTGTTCATGAAGGCATCTCATATTGTAAGCACATATTGTAAGCCTTACTTGCAAAGTTATGTTCATTTTCATTTATCTTAATTCTCTGTGTTGTGCTCTAGAAAATGATTGTTTTCCAGCAGAAGATTTTAAACTTGATCAAGTGTTTCAGAAGACAATGGCCCTTATTTTCAAACTCAGAAAGAACTACAGTATGTGGAGCAGATTGCATGCTGATGGTATTACAACTGTCCATGGCTGAAGTCAATAAACAGGTTAGTGTTCTTTCAGTGCGGAATTGGTGATCAGTGGGACTTGGAGTTGGTTCATTCACTAACCAACTTGGAGTTGGTTCATTCACTAACCTTTTTATTCACTGCAAGAATCAGTGATGTTGCACACTTAATATTTAACTGATGATTAGCAAGATGCTAAAATTAATATGATTAGGCACCCTGTTTAATCAGAGTTTGGAAGAGAGGAAAAGAAAGGTGGGAGAAGGGAAATGTTTGCAAGCGTATGCTTGATTTCTAAACCTGAATATTAAATACTACTATATTTTTTCTTGGTCATATAACTTCAGTTCATTTCCATCAAATATGTCTTCTCTGTGATAGATCAGAGTGGTTGAACTATGGCAGTTTTAGATGCATTTATCTCATTAGAAAAAATCATTTGGCCCATTGCCCATTTCAAGGCTCTCCTTTTTATCTTTTCACTAAAAATCTATGGGCTTGACATAAGAAGAGGTTATATAAGACGATTTCTCACCCAATATAAGTTGGATGTAGTTCCAAGAGTAGTGTTTGTGGCAGTGTCTTCTTGGCTGCAATCTTTCTTGAATGTTCTCAGATGCAGACCAAGACCTCTATGTGTAGACAGTGAGCATAATCACTACTTCTAGGAAGTGTGTCACCTTCTCTGTATGTGCACAAGACATCAAACGACAGAGAGGAGATGTGGCACTTGAGTGAATTCATCATAGAAAAACCTCCCTGGTCTAAAATGCAGAGAATAGATACATCTTTGTCTAAACAATAAATATAAAACTGGCCAGCCCTGTCACCCTGTTGTAAACCCTAACTACTGCATTAACATTAGAAGTCCAGGATTTTATGTTTGTGTTTCCTAGAATGTTTCAACCGGGATCCCCATGCCTTTATAATGCCTATGGTAGCTAAAACTAGAAAATGATTGTGTGTCAAAATGATCTTGCACAGAGAAATGATAAACTGGAATACACAATTACATGTGGAAGTAATTGCTATATTTGATGTCTTAGATTTTAAATGGAAAGCTACTAAACATTTTCCGAAGACCACTCTGGTACATAAAAAGTGTTAGTCTATTGGATACCAAAAATAGCAAATTTGATAAAGGTAATCTCTTATGGTGCATTATTATTTTTCCCCCTTGCAGGCTATAAATTAACACTTTCCTTCCCCAGAGATCCACCTTTTAATCCTTCCTTCTCCTTTCTTTTCCAGCCTGAGTAGGTACGTGAACTTGACTTCCTAGACCTGTTGAAAGTTCTGTAATTCTGGTTTTCTGAGGTTAGGGCTGTCAGACTGGCGAAAAAATGGTAGTGTTCTTACAAATATGTTCTCCCTTTAGGAACTTTAGTGTTTGTGTTTTACTGATTCTGTGTGAAATCAGTTTTGGTGTGGGGGTCCTTGGCTTCTGTGAGTGTGTTTGGTGCATTGTCTGAAGAATACTTAGTTTTGCTCAAAGTCCAGTGTTTTTTTTGGAATTGTTTTCCTAAATCTTCTTCACTCCATATGGCAAATAAATAATACAAGGCTGTTTTACATCATTAGTCCTGTAAACTATTGTATATTCCATGTTTTTGTAATATGAGAATGCTACTAACTGTTGATACATTGCTTGCAACATCTTGTAGTAATGCTAAGGAGAGATGCTGTTTCAATGATTCAAAAACTGAAGCAATGAATGTTTCTTGAAACTGTTTTTCTGTCTTTGCCATACCAATTCATAAATAGTTGAGATAATGTTTCTCATATTCCTGTGCTATGAATATTTAACAGTGTTAAAACTCTCACTGCTTCCTCCACTTAAAGCACAGTCCTGCCTAGTCTGTCAATAGAATTTCAACTCTCCAACCTCTCTGTAAGATTTTAGGTTTCTCTTTCGTGGGTTGAAACAGGAAACAAGTTTGTTTTGCTACTAAGCAGAGGATTCTATATCTTGTTTTTATTATCAGAAAAGTTGATAGTGTTAATTTCAACACAAACTAACAACGCTATTGGGAATAGTAGAGTTTATTGCTTAGCTGGACACAGTTTTTACCTTCTAACAGTCTGTTTTAGGATCATATTCTTGCAAGTATTTACTGTTTTATTGTTCCATACCTAGTTTAGCTTCCAGTTCTCCTTGAACAGGGCAGTATAACTCCATGCCTCTCCTCTATTTGGCCTGGATGCTTTTTGGTTTTCCCACCTGCCCTCCCTCTGCCTAAAAAATTTTTCTAACTCTTGAGTTCTTGGCCCAGAATTTCACTGGCTTTAGTTCTGGCAGATAACAATGTAACAAGTATCAGATATCTATGCACTTGTATTTGTAAGCCAACTTCTAAACCTGCCTACAACACTAACAGCTCTCACTGGAACTAGAAACTTACTCCAAAACAATGTTTTATCCTGCTTTAGTGCTCTTAATATACCATAGTTTGGGAACCCTCCTGTTACTAATCAGAGAACATATGCTTGCAAGCAGGCCTCAGTAGAACTCAGTAGAGATTGCTGGACTGCAGAATTTCCCAAGTCAAGAACAGTGCCAAACATGAATACTACAGTCTAGAAGCATGCCTGAAAAATCAGAGCTACAGTCAACTCCCAGATTCTTGTTAAACTCTAATGTCTTGAAAGTGATTAGTGACCTCTTGTTTGCTATGAGAGAACATGGTACTCTAAAATACATAGCACTTTTAGATCAACTTTTTAGCAAAGTACAAGATGCTTTGTTACAGAGTTAGCTCTAGAAGTTTGACAATACCTGCAAAATATAAAGAATAGTCAAGATTTTAGAAAGCTTTACTATCTCTATGCCTATGAAACTCAATCCTTTTCTCTGTCTATCATGGAATAAAAGCACTGAAGATTTGACTAATGCTTATTGCAAAATACGACATCCCTTTCTCATCTCCTTAAACCACAGACTCTTGACAATTGACTATGTTAGTAGTAGAATACACTGTGACAGTGAGCACTCAGTCATCTGATCATGAAAGTTGATATCTGGAGTGCAATTTTATTTGGATTTAAAATATTTTGCAGTGGTAATCAAAATCTTTCCTCATATGACCAGGGATCTACAGAGATTAGCTATTGTATTAAAACAGTATTTTAACTTGGTACTCTTGGAGGAATTTGTTTCAAAACAAAGTCAGAAAAACATTTTTTTTCCTCCTGCCCCCTTGCAACCTACTGCTGCATATAGCTTAGAGACTGAAATTGGTTTTCTGACTTTGCCGGTGTGACAGCCTTTACATTTTGACATCACACCTATCTTGTCTACTGGCAGCAACAAGGGACAGGTTCAGATTTATTTCAGTTTCTAGTAGATGCTACCTATCCAGAACTGGAAAACTTAAAGTGTCTGATGTTCAGTGAGATGATTAGGAGAAATAGTATACTATATAGTATACCTCATACCTCACCTTGCTCTTGGTGAGCAAGAACTGTATCTCGCTTGCTTCTCACTTTTTTTAGTAATACCTCACTCAAATTGTAGCTCAAATCATATGGCTCACTTGCTTATTTTGATTCTGTGAATCGTACTCTGCTCTATGTTCCTGCCTGCTATAGTTGTTTTACCTTACTTTGCCATTCTGCCCTAAGGTCACTCTTTTAGCCCCCTAGTTAATCCATTTCTAGCAACTTCAGTTCTTTACATATTTCTGCTTCCTAAGCAAGAATACATATAGCATTATAGATTATGTAAAATCCCTCATTCTTCATCTGTCAGTGGAAGAACAGAAGACTGAAAAATTTCTTACCATTCTGTGCAATAAAACTGCAAACTTGCTTACAATTTTGTGTTCGCTCTCTTAGCAGTATTTAGGCATAATTGCTTGACAAATATTTACATGTTAAATAGTGGAAACATTTGTTATGACTCTATTTTGAGATAAGTGTTTGGAAAATATATGATAAACTCATACACAAATTCAACATGATTTTTAGGTCTTTCTGTTGGTGTCTTTATTTTTCTGCCTACCAAATATCCACAGAACTTTCTTCCCTCAAAGTTGCCAGATGTTTTTGTTCTTGTTGTTTTAAGGTCCTAATTTACTGCCAAGCTATAATTCTTTTTCATTTCTGAAGTAGGTTTGGTAACAGTTACAAAGGAATATAATGTAATCATTTTGGCAGGGAAAGTGGACCAGAAACTAGATCTAAGTTTGCAGCATATGCTGTATATACATGGCTATGGTACTAATAAGGTATTTAATTAGATGTGTGTTGATAGAACTTTTCATTTTTCATTTTATTGCTCCACAGTATTTGTTAGATATATACAGCAGCGCTAACTACTTTATCCTGAAATGTAAGTATAATTGCCTAGAAAATCTTTTTTGTTTTGTTTTGATTTCCTAGATGTACTATTTGAAACAGGTTAACAGAGATATATTTGCTCTCTTTGGGTTACAAAATGCCATCCATGCTGAAAAATATTTCTGCAAATACTTAACTTCACGTATGCATTAGTCATATCAAAGTCAATATGTACTTTCTTGTGAGTAGAGTTCAATATATATACCTGTTATTAAATATCAGAATCAAAGACTACATATTCCAAAATACAACTGTAAAGCCAAGACAGTGGAAAAGCTTCAGTTACAAGTGAGATTACAAATAAATTACGTATATATATCTAGATTATGTATTTAGATTGTAGTAGGATTTAAAATGTATTAATAATGTATACTTGTTTCAAACTTACTTTTAAACTCTGCTGAATACAAAATGCTTCTACTTTTTTTTCCTATTGTATTAGCACCATGGAGATTTCACAGTATCACTTAGTGATGTGCTGGAAACTTGGAAATACTTGTTACATAACAAATTGGGATTATCATGTGACATAGAAGAACCTGAATATTATGCTGACCAAAAGAAAGCCTACGATACCTTTTTAGCAAGTAGTAATATGTTAGATCTAATAGACATTTATCAGAAGTGTTATGAGCTTACACTTGTGTCTGAAGATAAAAGTATAACCCCTGTAAGTATTTTGTTTGTTCTCCAATGTTGTTTTGATATATGTATATATGAATTTATAATACTTTAAAAATGCAAATAAAACCACTGAATTATTCAGATTTGTTTTCTGCATAGAGATGAGTGGAACATGAGTTTACATTTTTAAATCTTTTAAAGGGTTTTAAAAGAATTTTTAAAGGGTCCTAAATTCATTCACAATTTTTTTTTTTCCTCTGTATCAGGGTAATGGATGAAATTCATAGCTGCTCTTAAAGAATATCCCTTCCTTTCAGGAACAAAATTGAAAAATGGGCTGTAGAGATTTCATAAAAGTAGAGCAACACTTAGTGATTAACATATGTGTTGGCGATTGGGTTATATATTGATATTCAGTCAAAATGTGTGTAATACTTGTTACTTTAAAATTGCCACACTCTTAAACCAAAATGCTCATGCTACATGCAGTTCCCTTTTAGATTCTTCCAGTCATCAAAAGAGGTTCTTCAGCCTTTCAGTCAACCATCTTCATAGTTTGTTACTTAAATATCCTGCCAGTACTTCATGCAAGGCCATGCTCTAGGGTATATAAACTGTAGTGTAATTCCTGTCCTTAGGTTGTGGCATTATGATGAATTCTTTTAATCTGATCTATCAGATCAAAATGCAAGTATCAACTTAAGATATGTTTGAGAGAAACAGGTATATCGCATTATTTGATTCTGTGTTTTTGTGTCCACTCTATTTGCATTTGTGAACAAAACTGAATTACTATTCTTTCATCTTCTAAATTAGCATCATGTTCAATTAGATAGTTTTTTTTATATCAGAAGTTATTTAAGTAATTGAAAGCTGAACATTAGTTGCACTGAAATATCAACTATGAATATATTATGAATTATTATTTACACCATGATTAAAACATAAAGTTTACCTTCCATCCCTAGTAAGGGTGAAAAACCTTTTCGTCATGAAAGTAAATATTGCAAGAAGTTATCCAGATAGCATGTGGCATGTAGTATCTCAAGTCTGAGTTGATGACCAGCAGAGGTTTTTATAAAGCTTGCTTATTTTAAAACTTCAGTGATTCTCAAACAATCTTATAATAATCAGACATAAAAAAGGTTATAAGAATGACTGAAGTAGAGCAGAGAGGCTGAATTTCTTTTGCTATTGTTATGTGGAAGATAGAGAACTTGAAGATTAATAAGCTCTTCCTAAACAGAGGAAGAGCAGATTATCTAACACTATCGGAGTGTTAAAAGTTCTGTGCAAAGATAAGCAGCTGCATTTAGTGTGAATGTCTTAAATTCCTATATGAAATACTTTTGAGGTTAGTTTCAGTACTGCACTTCATTGCTCTCCTAAAACAGTTGTACTTTCGAAGATGAAAAAAAATAGCTTGTAGAGCTTGTTCTAACCTCAAAGCACTAGCAGACTGGAGGAAAATGTAGTTTTACTAACTTTAAATGCAACTTTTACTTTTCACTCACTTTCAGATTTAAGCTTATTCATTTTTTTTTTTTTAATTAAAGGTTCAAATGTTGGGATTTATTTCTGGTATAAGGAGTATACCAGAAGATAACGATTCAGTTGTCTCTCCTCCTTCTACACCAGTCAACAGACAGGACCAGGAAAATGCGAAGGTAAAAGCTGTTTTTTATTTTGTACTGTTCTGTATATATGCAAAAGTCACCGCAAGTTGGACTATAACACAGTTTCGTTTTTCAATTATTCCTAATGAAATTGCTGGATTAAAGAAGTGCACGTATATTCAAACTTGTATTGCTTCTGTGTGTTGTAGGTGTGTGCACAAGGTTAAGTGTGCAAACTTGCATTGTAGAAAAAACTAGTATATGTATATATATTTGCAAGTCTACTTATCTTTAAAATGCTGCTTTCACTAAGAGTCAAAAGATTTGCCCAGCACTGCATACAGGTGATAAGCAAAGTAAATTTCTTGGGCTGGAACTTATTAGCTCATATTACGTACAGAAGAAATCTTAACAGCAAGAGTATTCATAGCTGTAGCAAAGTAAACAAGATATCTCTGTCCCAGTAGAGGACTAAGAACTTCCTGGGAATACTGGATTCTCTTTTATGACTTTCTCAGTACCAAGAAACAAGAAACTTAGAAAACTGTGTAACAACTGCCTGAAATATTAGAGTGCATTTTATTTTCAAACTTGTGATCTTTAGCCTCATGGTAAGGGACTGTTTCAGCAGAGTTCTTGAGGACAATTCAGAAAATTGGGCTAGGTAAACACGCAAACATCATCTGCGGAGTCTTGACACCAGGTTGTTCCAAATCAAAAGCTTTCTGGGTGCTTATGGATTTGTTGCTATGGTTCTTCATTAGATAGTTCCACTACAACCACCCTATGGTTTACTTTGTGATACAACTTTGCCATGTGTAATAAAAATATTTCTTGGTCTCTCTTTTTTTTTTTCTCAGAACGCATACCAACATTGTTTTTTGACTGTCTACATTTTTTATCCTATATTTCCCATTGAGTGAAACACAGGTTTTCAGATCATCTTTCATAATGGTCATGTGTGTGCAACAGAATTAAAATTCTTACATTCTTACTGTTTGTGGCAGTGTTCTGCATCTGGTACCCCAAAAATAATTTTAATGTTGAGTTTGATGTGGTGGAGTTTTTGTGATTCAGTTCCTGTGGTTGTTGAGATGGGGAGGAGGGAAGAATGAAGGTGAAGAAATCTGAGGTGCTGCTGGAGGAGTGTCTAAAATCTTGTCCTAATTGAAGTTAATGGCAAATCTTTATGTGGTATAATTGTGCTAATATTTTTGCCTTTGGATAGAAGAAGACTCTGTGAAGACAGTTGGAAGTAGAAAATTCAAACTAGAAATTGACAGCCCATTTAAGTAGTTGAAGATTATACAAATATTTTGTGAATATTCATTATGGTATATGTAAATTTTAATGCACATTCATCATGCTTGCTTCAAGTAGTATATTTAGCATCCTTCTAAATAGAGGATTACTTTGAAATTATGCAAGGTGAAATTCTAACTTTTCCAAAAGTCTTATTAGTATGTATTAGCTTTTTAAAAAAATAGGACAGAATTTAGCATTATGATGACTAATTTGTGTGATGCTCTTTTCTGCAGGTGGCACACTTGGCAAAGAAGTTTATTTATTCTTATTTAAGCTTGTTGGTAAATTCTAAGAATGATCTGGCATTGGCTCATATTCTAAATGTTCCTGATAGAGGACTTGGTAGAGAAGCCTTTACTAACCTGAAGCATGCCTCACAAGAGAGAAAAATGTCAATTTTTCTGGTAGGTGTCTCAAATGAAACTTGCTAGAAGACTCTAAATGGAGTTAGGGGCTTTCATATTTAATTATAGTAAGCAAGGCGCTGTCTCAAAAACAATCTGAATTAAATGAGTGAATTCTCAAAGAACCCTTGTAGTATTCAAAAGAATCAAATTTTGCATGCACAATATGTTGTATGTAACAAACAACAGCAATCCAACTGTTGCTGAAACAACAGCATTCTCAGATTTGAATTTTCAGGTTGAATAAATATGGAAAATGTGTGAAATCTCAATTTTGGCATTAATTATTTGAGTTCCAGTTGCTCTATTATTGTTGTGTTTATTAAAAAAAAAAAAAAAAGGAAGGAAGGAAGGAGCGAGCGAGCTTGTGTTTGGACTGGATTGCTTACCTCTTACTCAGAGTTGCCAGAAGGGAAGCTTCTCTACTGTGTAAAGAAGCCTTCTTTTCTGGCATCCCTGTCTTGCAAAGCCAAAATATTTTCCATTGGGAAGGCAAGGTCCTATGAACCATGCTTTATCCACAGGAAATCTTTAACACAAAGACAGGAATACTGGTAGGTTTACATTCTTTGGTAGAGTAATCCTAGTTGTACTTTTTCCAGTTGTAGCAGCTTTGTATAATCTAGCTGTATAGTCTGAAAGTAAAATTTAATTGTAGAATTGACATTACTGTATCTGTGTCCAGCAAAATGGATTATCACCTTTACTGTCATTTTTCTAGAGAAAGTAAAAAAATTAGAAACTATTCTGACTGTCTTAAGTTTTGAAGTGTTATACTTTGTTAGTCTGGTTTGGAGAAGTCTCTTGTTTTCAGAATCATATAATAATGTATGAGAAATATGGAAACTCTCAGAATTGGGTATCTGTGATGATAGGAGCCTTACCTGTCTTAATTTTTCAGAAGTTTTGAGAATATATTGCTTTTATTTGCAAGGGGAGGGAAAAAAAAGGCAAAATAAAAACACAACTGCGCTACTGTGTCAACTTTTAGATGCTCACCTTGAAAAATGTTCTGAGACCGTGAGCTATACTCTGAATAGGAGAATGTTTTTTGTGAGGTCAGCATGTGCATTTAAATATATCCTGTGCTAATAAAATTTTCTTAAATTTCAAAAAAATCCTGGTGTAAAATATCAAGTTAGCTGGTTCATTTTTATTTGGCTTTGTGGATTTTGTACACTGCAGTGCTAAGTATTAATCTTGCAAGTATTTATGGTGAGATGTAAAAATCTTATCATTAAGAGACATTCTAGTGGTTTCAGATTACTTCTGCTGTCAATTAACTCACATATGTTAGTTGCATGTTCATAGAGAGAAGGTCACTATTTCAAAATAAGAATATCTTAGGACTACTGTTTCATATTTCAAAACATTTTTTTTTCTGTTGATAGATGGCAACATCTTTTATCCGAACTGTAGAACTCGGAGGAAAAAGCTATGCGACTTCATTATTTGATCCTTTAAAAAGCCATGTAAAGGGGCTTACAAATTTTGTTAATTTTATGGACAAGTTGGAAGAAATTGTTGGTGAAGTCTTGGATCCAAGGTAATAGACTTTGTCTGTCATGAGAGCTTTATTTAATTTTTTCCCCCATGTGCATATGTCTGTGTGAAGAGACATATTATATCTAATTATTTATTTACAGACTATTTCAGAGTAAGTTTCTACATCTTAAATCTTCTACCAGAAAATATAAATATTTTGAGAATTAATTAGAATAAACATTTAAGATAAAGAATAACCTAAAAAATCTAAAAGTGTAGTAAATTAGTGCCTTTTTTATTTCAATCCCTAATTGTAAATAAACCTCCCAAAGTTTCCTGGTTAGATAAATACATGAATTGATATGTTTATTACTTATTTGTAACGGACACCTTTTCATAATCTTGCTGTACTTAGGCAAAGAAATCTTTGATGCGCTTTTTTCTTTGATATTAAAACTGACAATTATGACGATTATCTAGGCTTGTATCTTCTTAGACGGGCTGTTGTGAAATTGCTGTGTTTGAGTATTGCGTATTTGACTTATTTTTGAGTCTTGAGGTTATTTTTTAGGATGCCTTAAAAATGTTATGTTAATTAGAGAGAAGCACACAATGTTCCAAATGGTTCCAAATGGTAAGTGCTGGTGTTGGCACATTAGGACAGAAGGAATGACAAACATTTCTTAAGAATTATAGAGAATTTCAGCAAATGAACTGTAATAGTCTTGTCCTCAATGCTAAAGAGTTTCTTTTTTTTTAAACTTGAACTGAGTCTAATCCACATGCATCTCAAAACAAAATGTTATAAGCAAACCATAAGCATTAACTAAATTACTATTTAGATTGCTTTTTTTCCTTATGCTTCTTTTGCTCTTTCATTTGAACTTCCTGGATGCTAGAGATATGCTCTCTATTCGTGATTAAAGGAATTTTTGACACAAGATCTAATGTATGCTTTCCCTTTGTTGCTGTTGTATCTCTGGCACTGTACATTTACAAAGATAAGAAATGGAAAAACATCTATGTGCAGCAATTTATCCTTTTTGTGGCAAAAAGACTTTTCTTTCTTTCTCGCGCTCTCTCTCTCTCTTCCCCCCTTTTTCCTAGCACATTCATTAGGTTGTACATATATGTGTACTTGTAATTAAATTTAGTTGAGGTGTGTTCATTGCATCACTGACCAAGAATAGAAGTCAGATGAATTTCTATTCTATTTCTAGTATCTGTTGCTGGGCTCTGCAGACGTTTTATACCTGTGAGATGTGAAGTACTGTTATTAATGTTTTTATTTGATATGTAGCAGCTCAGTGGTTAGAATAAAGCAGCGTTCAGTTGACTCTCTTTCTTGAAAAAAATTTCATTAGTAGGCTGAAGTTTTTCAAAGACTGTAGGACTATGTTACAGCTTAGAAATCTTCACAACATTGAGGAACAAAAATAAACCATTATGTTTTTCCCTCTGTAATAAGCTATGTGAGTGGGGACTGTCTGTATGTCTTACTTATGATTTGGCAGTTTTTATGAACTCCAGAAGAAGTAGTTTTACACAGGAAATCTCTTTAGTGCTGTTGCTACTGTAGTCTCAAGAAGTGGAAGGAAAGGAATTGTACAACAAAAGTTTTCAGTTACTTATTTTTTTGAAGCCTGCTCAGAAATCTAAAGCCAAACTGTGCAACCTATCTGTGTGGCATTGCTGTTTCTCTGAGGTTGAGGTTAGCCAAAGTACAAATCAGGTCTCAGTGTTTCTTGTACTGTAAGAAAAATACAAGATTTTTGATTGTTTTCTTCCTTGATAATTGAAAGTTTCAGTTATTAGTATTATGAGAATACATGTTAAAGACTTTCCTTGTTCTACTTTCCTTCATCTTTTGCTTTAAAAACTTAGAAATGGTATTGAGGATGTTGAACTATGACGGGATATATTTAAGAACACTTTGAACATAATAGATACAATACAACCAAGTATGTGCTTATCTGTTGAGAGTAAAAAGACTTGTGTTGAGCTCCGGGTGCAAGCTTTAGTACAGACTGGAAATTTAACAAAAGCAAAATTTTGATTGAAATGTGGCACAAAATGCTCTTCTATTTCAAAGCTAGCTTGTTTACAAAGGTTCAACAAACTTTGCAGATCTATTTAGTAGTAGATTCAGGGAGTAATCACTATGCAGAACAAATATACTTGGAACTCTCCGGAATGTTGAAGCATCTGAAGTTTGCCTCTCCTCCCCCTACAGATGTGTCAGTTTTTGAAGAAGAAAAAGGTGAAATTTCAAGAGTTAGTAGCATGAGTGTTTCTTAAAGTTTAGGGATAAGTCTTGTAATGCTGAAGCTATTCACAGATTTTAAGTAGACTGTCTTGGACAAGCTTTATATAGTAAATGGAGAGCTACTTCTCGTGCCTGTTTCTTGACAAGAAACATACCAATATTGCACTGCCAAAGAGGATGATGATTATACACCTTAGGATTTAGACATTTCTGATGGTATAAATGAAGAAGTGCAATGTCTGTCCATCATTCTGGGAGTCCTTCTCTTCAGACCAGATATTAAGGCTTTCTGCATCCAGAAAGAACTGTTCTGCAATGGCATTTCTGCAAAGTTTACAAAATCTAGATATGATTAAAAACCAAGTAATGGAAAGTCATTTGTCCTGTTAAAGACTGCCCTTGTTGGTACTTGGGTACTCCCCCGGCCCGAGTTGGGGTCTGACTTCGTTGTAAGAACTAACCACTAGGTGACACTATTGCACAGCTGACATTAGTAGCAGTCTAAGCATAAAGGAGCGAGTGGGACGCTTAGGAGTGGTCTTCATGTCAGGTCTATGAGCAGTCTTTTACAGGTAATTTTAGGAGGTATTTAGGATCTTACCTTGAGTATTCATGTGGATTAATGCATTGAGCATTCACCTATAGGGGAAATGCCATTTCTCTTATATTTTGCCTTTGTCAAGCAGTGGTTATGTCTGAAGATATAATACTGCTTTGAGAAAGAAAGAATAAGACTTGATATGGTCTTGGGCTGAATGTTTGAAATTCATTCAAACAGCCTTAGTCAAGCATCCTGAAGTTTAACATGGGATATGTTCATGTGCAAAGCAGCATGTGTAATGCTCTCTGAATTCAGAATAATAGGAAAGTTCAGGCTGAAAGAGGTCTCAGGAAGTCTGAAGTCAAATATCCTGCTCAAAGTCATGTTAGTTATGAGGTCAGACTAGATTACCTGAGCCTCAATCTCTCAGCCTTGAAAACCTCCAAGGCTGAAGACTGCACAATCCCTTCTGAGCAAACTATTCCACTGCTTTCATGTTCTCATAGTAAAGTTTTCTTTGTATCCAGCTGGGACGTCTCTTGTTCCCCCATCAAGCACCACTGCGAGGAGCCCAACTCCATCTTCTTGATTTTCTCCTTGTAGGTATTTACAGAATCACTCAATAGTTGGGGCTGCAAGGGGCTTCCATGTTGACTATTTGTAATGTCCTTCTTGTCCTCATGCCTAGAAGTGATTACTGGGATGAGTTATTCCATTACCTTTTGAGGGTTCAAGCTGAAGTGAACTTACCTCTAAATCCCCAGATCCTTAGCCTGGCCTTTCTGGAAATTAAAAGCGTTTTTTGGCCTTTTCCCAGTCCTCTAGATCATTTCATGATCTTTCAAAGGTGATCAAAACTGGCCTTGGAATAACAACAGCCAGCTTGCTTAGGACCTACGGATGCATCCCATCAGGATGTACAGATCTTACACAAATCACGGATTTCTGCATGTCGAGTCAGTTCAACTGTACCCTAATCTGATGCTCCTCAAAAGAAGGCAATTGCTCTATACTTTCCCTCTGTTCTCAAGGACCTGGGATTCTTGAAGACTAGTCTTGCCAGTAAAGGCTGAAATGAAGAAAGGATTGAATAACTGCCCTTTTTCATGTCCTTTATTTTTCAGTCCTAAGCCCCATTCAGTAGCAGGCCCACTAATTTTGCTTTTATTTCTTGTGTGCTTGTAGAAGCTCTTGTTGCCCTTCGTGTCCCTTGCTAGATTCAGCTCCAGAAAGCTTTGGCTTTCCTAGCCTGATGCCTGCACATTTGAACAACAACTCTGTGTCTACCAGGCCATCTGTCCCTGCTTCCATCTTTCATATGTTTGAGTTTTGTCAGGAGCTTCCTTCACCCATGCAGACCTCCAGCTGCTTTTGATTGGGCTGGACAGTTCTTGAACTGAATAGAGGTGATATTTGAAATGTCAACCAGCGCTCTTGGGACCTCTCCTTGCACCCCTCCCTTTCCAGGGTTGTATCCTACACAATTCTTCCAAGCAGTTACCCAAAGAGGCCAAAATTCATGGTTATGAGCCTACTTTTTTTCCTGCTCCCCCCTTTCAGGATCTTGATTTGCATTGTCTCGTGGTCCCTGCACCCAAGATTGTCCCTGTCTTTCACATTCCCAGTAAGTTCTTCCTTCTTTTTAAGCTTGGGGTCCAACAGGCCACCATTCCTTTTTGGTGCTTGAGTTACTGTGTTAGGAAGTTGTAATGAATGTTCTCTGGAAACCTGTTGGATCTCGTTGTGCCCTGCTGTGTTATCTGTGCAGCAGATAGCAGAGTGGTTGAAGTCTATAGCACACCTGTGACAATGTCACCCATGTTGGTCTGCTTTCTAATCCTGACCAAAAGCTCCCAGTAGACTTATCTATTATCCTTAGACAGAGCTTCATGAATTATGAGTTTCAGATGGTCTTTCTTGTAAATGGCAAGTCCTCTTCCTCACCTTCCTGTTCTGACCTTCTTACAGAGCCTATGTCCATCTTCTACTGGAAGGCTACTGGTAGACATGTGCAAATGTCTGTCTGTCACTTCTCACCCTTTTTTCCAAGCTGAACAAGTTATGTCTCACAGACCATGTGCACCAGTCCCCTGATCATTTTGATGGCTCTCTGTTCACTTGCTTCAGTTCATCAGTGTCTTTCCTGGTTTGTGAGGCCCAAAACTGTATGCAGTATTCTAAATTGTCTAAATTCTGTGACTAGAGAGGGACTATCACATTCCTCAAATTACTGGCTGTGTTACAGTCAGTGCAGGTAAGAATACTGTTGGTTTTCTTTGCTGCCATGTTCAGCTTGCTGTTCACCAAGACCCCAAAATCCTTTTCTACAGAGCTAGTCCCTAGCCTATAGCACTTAAAGATCCATTTCAGAGTGCAAGACTTTGCATATTCTGTTGAATTTCATATATTTCCTATCAGATATTTTTCTCACTGCATCTCTTAAGAAATTATATGTAGTATATTTTTTTCCTCTTCAAGCAATTGGGATGAAAAAATGAAAATGCTGACCCTAGTGTAATAGAATTTTAATATGTTCTTTCTTGTTCTTGGAATGAACTTTAGCAGTCTGTTCTGCTTTTTATCAGGTTTTGAATATTGTCCACATTCTCCACTGTTTTTCCTATATGCTACTTAGGATTTTTTTTCCACAAGATTTATTCCCAGAAAATAAGTTAAAATGCTCCTGCCTCATATTTACATTGCACCCTTAGGCTCTGGTTCTGTAAGAAGAGTTCTTCGTGATGGCAGTTGATGTTTCTATCTGAGTAGAAGAGTTTGCTTATGTGATAATCTCAGTAAGAGCAAGATCTAGAGGATGTGTAGTTATATAAAGGAGTTGCCCTTAACATAAGAAATGGACTAGATTGATAAGGGAAACTGGATGGAAAATAAACAGGAATGGGACACAACTGGTGTAAGATAGAAGAACTTGAACAGGCATGAGCTTTGAGTCTGGATTTTTTTTTATGGAAGCAATTAGTGGCAGAGGATGACTTACGACTACTGTTTGGAACTTTTCTTCATTCGTTTGGATGGTTGGAATGCAGAACTGCAACAGGAAAGGAGTCTTGGTTCTAGCTCTCCTGCTGCAGATTTACTGGCCAATCCTTGACGAGTTGCTGCTGGCCACCGTTGGACTTATAGAATCATAGAATCGTAAAGGTTGGAAGGGACCTTTAGAGATCATTTAATCCAACCTCCCTGCACATGCCAGGTCACCTAAAGCATGTTACACTGGACTGCATCCAAGTGGGTTTTGAAGATCTCCAGAGAAGGAGATTCTACCACCTCTCTTGGCAACCTGTTCCAGGGCTCTGTCACCCTCACTGTTAAAATTTTTTTACGTAAGGTCCTGTGGAACTTTTGATGCCTCAATTTGTGGCCGTTTCCTCTACTCCTATCGCTTGCCACCACTGAAAAGAGGCTGGCCCCGTATTCCTCACTCCTTCCTTTGATGTATTTATATATATATTGATCAGGTCCCCTCTCAGCCTTCCCTTCTCCAAGCTGAACAGGCCCAGCTCTCTCAACCATTCCTCATAGGATAAACGTTCCAGGCCCTCTTGGTGGGAGGATCATCCTCGTAGCCCTGTGCTGGACTCCTTCCAGTAGTTCCTTGTGCCTCTTGTAGTGGGGAGCCCAGAACTGGACACAGTGCTCCAGATGTGGTGTCACCAGTGCTGAGTAGAGGGGGAGGATCACTTCCCTCGACCTGCTGGAGACGCTCTTAACACACTCTGGGATCCCATTGGCCTTCTTGGCCACGAGGACACACTGCTGCCTCATGGTCAATTTGTCATCCATCATGACAACCCAGGTCCTTTTCTGCAGAGCTGCTCTATAGAAGGTCCTGGGTGTACAGAAGGTCTCCAGCCTATACTGATGCATGGGGTTATTCCTCCCCAGGGGTAGGACCTTGCACTTGCCCTCATTGAACTTCATGATGTTTCTCACCACCAGTTGTCCAGGTCCCTCTGGATTGCAGCACAGCCCTCTGATCCCAGTTTCATATCATCAGCAAACTTGCTGAGGGGGCATTCTGTCCCTTCATTGAGGTCCCTGATGAATAAATTAAACAGGACTGTACTGAGGATTGACCCCTGGGGAACATCGCTACTGCAGGCCTCCATCTAAACTCTGCGCCACTGATCCCAACCCTCTGAGCTCTGCTACCCAACCAGTTCTTAATCCACCTCACTGTCCACTCATCTAACCGCACATCTGGATCTTGCCCAACAGGATGGTGTGAGGGACTTGATTGAGTCTAGTCAATGGAAGATAACTGCTGTGCTCTCGTATCTGGTCTCTGAACAGTCCTTGCTAATAGGTGGTGACAGTAACTTTAAAGATGTGTATCTCTGTGTGTTCTGTTGGTGCTTTCATTGAACTATATAATGACTCTAAAAAGCTTCTCTAGTCATTTCTATCCTTATTCTAGATAAGGATAGCTGCAGATATCCTTATCACATAAGCACATTTACTGGTGCTTAAAACCAAACAAAATCCTGCTATCCTTATAATGCTTATTATGTTGGTAAGTGACAGATACTTACTGCTGACTAGATTTCATAGGAATCCTCTGTCATTATGGAGTAGTCCTTAAAAGGCCAAGGAAGTGAGAGTGAATCATTTTCTTCTAGAATATTTCAGCCTCTTCACTCTCTTAGACAATTCTCACTGCTTCCATTAATGTACCCAGTTGGTTCTTGAATTCAACAAGTTTTCTTGCTCCTTTTTCAGAATTAGGAAAAAATAAAATGCTTGATTTTTACATCTGCCTGTCTGATGACAATAGATCAAGCTAAAGACAGGTAGCTTCATCCATATAATTCTATGTTTAAAATAAATCTTTCCTGCTCTCAGCTAATAGGAATTGTGAAATGGATAAGTCTTTCACCTCCTTGAGTTCGTATACAAACTACTATATAGCATTATGTCAAATATTTACAGTTCAGTTACATTCAACTGATCAGCCAATTGTACAAGTAATGTAAATATAGAAAACGATTGTGTCAGAATAGTCTGACATGATGTCTACTTTTATTAAAAAAAACATTTTTTCTCCATAATTTTACTTCATCTTTTTACATATCTTTCCTACTACACATCCTACAGTTATGTCCTATAGTTGCTCAAGTCACTTATTATTTTTTAAAAAAAATTTACTGTTAAATTAATTTAATTTCAACTTTAAGGTAGAAGTAAATTTTTAGATGCAATGAGTTTTCTTGTCTGATATTTCTCTATCACAGAAAGGACAAAATGAACTTGGACGGTGCCATGGCCTTCTCCTTGTGCCCTGTAGATGGCATATGTAACTGTTAAAAGAATACCTTTCCTATTCCAACTGGATTGAGTATGTGTTTTCAAGCTGTAAGACTTTATTAGTTAAGAGTTTTCCATAGGAAGTTTCAGAGTAATTACGGAATAATACAAATGAAACTTATTCAACATTTTATTTTTTCAAGACTTGAATAAAATCAAATCTCACAACATAGCATGTTGTGTTATAACATATCCTGCACAGGGTTTCAGTCCTAATCCACACACACATTAGATCAGCATTTTATGTCTTGGCCTGTTTATATGAATTCTAGCTGACGTATGAATAAACTTTTCCTTTTCTTTGCTCCAGCTAGTACTGTGCATATCTGATGGGGAACTGGAACTCTTTCCTGGAAAAGAAGAAGGAATATGGGAAGAAAGAGATTAAATGAACTTTGCTTCTAATAGCAAATATCCTTAGTTGGCATTGGGTAGCAGAGGCAAAAAAATAAATATAGGGAATATGCTATTATCAAGACTTTATCCTTGGTGGGAAGCTACAGTGTAATCAAAAATTTTATTTACTACGTAGATCTTTAGTTAAGGACATGATTACATGAATCAACTAATGCCCAGCACTGCATAAAGTCATCTGTATTCTTCCAGGCTATGTATGTAAAATATGTGGAAATTATAGTTGTACATAAGCTCTAGATTTCTGTAGGCAGAAAGGACTAGTGTAGAAATAGTTACCTTCAGTCAATCCCTTCACCTGTTTGTTTGTCTTACTAAATTCTAAGTTTAATGCATTTTTTTGTGGAATAGATGCTGATTTGATAGTACAATACTTCTCTTATTTGAGGGTATTATTTTGGAAAGTGTCAGTTAAGGGCAGAGGGAAATAAAGCAGTTTGGCAAGAAGTATCAAGAGAGTTGGCTACAGTTCCTATATGTATCCCTGAGACAAATTTCTTAAGAAATTTGTTCAGCAGTGCTCTCTTCTTACCTCTTGACATCTTGCACTGCATGTTTCCCCTCCCCACCCCACCTTGAACTTCTCATTCTCTTGCGGTTAGGCTGAACTATGTTTTTTTGAGCACTGGCACACCAGCATCTCTGTCTCTCTCTCTCTGTCTCTCTCTCTCTGTCTCTCTCTCTCTGTCTCTCTCTCTTTCTTTCTCTTTCTATATGTACAAAACAAACTTGTCTTTGAGTTCATGTGATCAGCTTTTAGGAGAAGTGGACTGAAGCCGTTGAATATGGGGGAAGTTGAAATATTAGCAATCTTATCTCTTTTGCCTACCTCACCTAAAGCATACAGGCATTAGTACTGTTTTAAGTGCTTTTGTTTTGTTTTGTTTTGTTTTGTTTTGTTTTGTTTGGCAGAGGTGTTATTTGCATCGTCATTGGAACGTCCTCTGTACTACTGAAGCTACAGTTGCTCCAGGGTTATGCTGGGGAGAGGTTTGGTACCTTTAATCTAAACGCAATCCCCAAACTAACCTATGATGCCCATATCCACAGCCCAAAGTGCAGGGCCATGAAAAGAAACGAACAGTCCAAACTGGTAGTTCAGTTGCATTCATAAATGCCTTCTCATATTATGACTAGAACAGTTCAAATAAAGCACTAGTATCAATTAAATTCATTTCTACATGATTTTCATGTCAGATTGTATGAACATTTCATAAATAAGCTAATATGTTTGTATATGATCTTTTCTGTTGGTATGTCTTCTAGTTGGTGAAAAAAGATTAATATTACATACTTTTATGACAGCGAAATTTCATTTCGTTTAATTGCTGTCTATTTTAATAAAATCAAAAGCAGGTTGGTATTTTAAAGCACTGAAGCACAGAAGACTTGAAAAAAGGTAGTAGGTTGTTTAAATTAGAATCTAAGTTCTGCTGAAACATTTCATTCATGCTCATGGCTTATAAGCATCACAGTAATATACAGGTTTAAAAAAACTTTTCTTTAAACTTGTATGGAAAAGGTGATTTTATTTTGCATCTCAGAGTATTACTAGGTGCTGAATTCATTACTTTTTTATAATCTTAGTTTTTTGGTAAGCTATTATGTTGGACAACACTTTTACACTGCTGTTTAATTTAAAAGATCAAAGCTATTCTCTGAAGAATTTTGATTAACTGTGAATACTGGTTATTTTCAATGCTAATAGGTATATTAGAATACTGCCAAGATTAATGTGGAGATGACCCCATGCCTCTTTTCAGAATCGCAGGGGGGCAAATTCTATCAACAGTGAAGATGCATTTGATAAAAGGCCGAAGCAATGGGGATCCTTTCTGTCGAGCAGTAGAGGAAGTTGTAGAAGAGTGGGATTTGAAGATTAAAAATATTATCGAATCACAACATGATGTCTTGACTGCCAGCACCACTGGAGTTAGTCCAGCACGGGTAATGAGGATTTCTTTTGTTCTTTTCACTACTTAGCTTTACAAAAAGCAAATGTCTTTCTTTTGTATTATTGCTTTATTTTTCTTTTCTTAAATGACTTTAAATGGAGTATAGTATTTTCCTGATTCAGAGCAGTGTTATTTCCTCTACACTGTGGTTTTTGACTTGTTGAAAGACTTTGATACTTGAGGATTATAGTGTGGATTTCAAAAAGCTCATATTATTTAAACTAAACTTACTACCTCAAAATTGTAAATAATATATTCTTCAGAATGTAATTTGTTCTTGGAGCTGTTCTAGATGTAAGTACTTATACAGTTGTCTGGTTTGTCACTACTTTAAAGACAGTAGTGTTGTAGCAAATTTATGAACAACAACAACAGAAAAACTATGAAAGTGGAATTAAGATTTGAGAAGAGGTATTGGTAATTCAGATAGATTTTAATTCAGAAAAAGAATCCAAAAATAAGAAATTCACAATAAAATTAAATGTGAAATAGTCCAATGCATAGTAAAATGGGGAGACGATGAAAACATAATTAAAAAAAAAAAATCAAAGTTTAGTGTTTCAAGATGGCAAAGAAGCAATGAAACTATTTTAATTAATAGTTTTACTACCAGAGAAATAATCAAAGTTTTAAATTCTTTAAAAGTCAGGTGTGGAAAGCCGAATACATGCTTTTTACTTCTGTTTTCTATAGTTTCAAAGTAGTCAGATTTATATTGTGCTATTTTTATGATAAGATGCTAGTGAGTATTTTTCTTACTGTGATTTGATATTATGTAATAATGTATATCTTTTGTCTAAGAAACTCCTAAAAACTTATCAGTACTTTAAGTGTGTTTACAAATTTAGAATGTTTTGTGTTACCAAAACAGTTGAAGTGCTTAATGGTAAAATAAGATCTGAATAAGATTTTTATATTGACCTTCCAAAATGCTTTTGTTTTTCTGTGGGGGCTAAAACCAGCCAGACTGTAGTGGCTAGTGCAACTCTTTTAAAGATGTTTTCAATGAACAGTTTTGAATAGATAGGGTATGTATTTCATCCACAGTTTCCTGTTCTACCTGAATTTTTTTACCACATATGCTCCCTACTTCCCTTCCATACCTTCCTTCCATGTTTCTTTCACACACATTGTCAGTTTCCTTTCTCTGCCCCTCTCTGAAAGCATGGTCACCATATCTGTTGCTTCTGTTTCTCAGTTTCTCCACCTGCTTGTATACCTATAAAATTCTAAAATAAGGAATTAGTTGATTGTCTGTCTGGTAAAATTCTTCCAGTAAAACTTATTTCTCTAGAGAAATTCACAAAAACTTGCCCTTCCACAATGGTTATTCTCCACAGGTGACGTTCATAGTCTAATAACTGCAGAAATGTTTACTCATTTCCTTGTTGAGATAAAACTTGGCACCAATGGTTCTATCGTGATGTCGTCAGGATAAACATAGATAAATACCTCTTCTCACTAAAAACAGAGTGAAGCTGCTACTTTTCTGAAAATATGCATGTGACATCAGCCTATGTTTTAGCCATGTGAATCTGTAGTTCTCTAATCATAGAATCATAGAATCGCTAGGGTTGGAAGGGACCTGTAGAGGTCATCTAGTCCAACCCCCCTGCACACGCAGGGTCCCCTAGAGCATGTGGCATAGGGTGATGTCCAGGCGGGTTTTGAAGATCTCCAGAGAAGCAGACTCCACCACCTCTCTGGGCAGCCTGTTCCAGTGCTCTGTCACCCTCACTGTTAAGAAGTTCTTTCTGAAGTTCCTGTGGAACTTTTGGTGCCTCAATTTGTGGCCATT
>PTEX01000047.1:2619035-2917466 GCA_003342815.1 Eudromia elegans
CTCCTGCCACTCTCTTTCCACACCTCTCTTCCCACCTCTCTTCCCCTCCCCACCTCTTCCCCCTTCCCTCTCTTTCCCTCTCTCTCCTGCGCTCTCTCTCCCCCTTCCTTCCTTCTTTTCTTTTTCTTTCCTTTTTCTTTTTTTTTCCCTTTGTGTGTGGTTATACACACAAGCAAAGATAATGCTGTGTTTCTTTTTCCTTTTTATTTTTCAATAAGATTAAATTTATCATGACACACATGACATTTTATAAAAGTCTATAATGTGTTGATGCTATGACTGCAATGTTTCAGAATAAATTTTGAGGAAATTAAATGGTACTGAAATAGGTCAATTCTGTAAAACTATGTAACAACCATTTCTATAATTGCTATTTCTAGCTATTGATTATAACTTATAGTATCTGACTAACATGTTGCTATGGTTTCTTGAAAGCTACATACATTAATTGATGTAATCAAATAGAAAGAAAAATAGAATTTGATCTTTTCAAGACTGTGTTCAAAAGCAGTTAACTGATTTGATAAATGAAGTTTATTGCTTGTCTTGTCCTTCTGAACAAATATAGGTTATTGAGTGTTTTTGTGTATGAGTAAATAAGATGACCTGTAGTTTTTAAAATCTACTACTGTATGCTAAGCAATAAATTCCTCTGCAGAACTCCTAGTACTTTTAAAGAAAAATGTAGCAAACTTTTGCAATTCTTGCAGTCCCATAGTGGCCATGAAGTTCTACATCTGTATTGCTCACTGTAGCATTGAGCATTTCCAGATGTGGATTATTATTTTCTTTAAGGACTTCTTTATTCTTGTGGAAAATTGTGAGGAATTCATTCTGTTCCAACCACGAGGTTGTTGTGCCAAGTACCTCTTGTCAAATCTTGGTAGAAATCTTACTTTTAATCAGTTCTTTTTGGAGATTCATTTAGTCAGAGGAGTTGGACTTCACCGTAATGTGCTTGTGTGCACCTCAGCACTCAAATATGTTGTGAAGAAATAATGCATTAACTTTTGTAGCATGGTCTCGTCGCATATTTCAGTATTTACCTGTGTGATGTGCTCTTCAGTGTGTGCCTCCAACTGACAATCATCCAAACTCCAGTTTCCTGAGATGAGGAAAAAACTTCCCTATGAGCAAATTACTTCCTAAATGTTTATTGGGAAAGGGCAAGAGGGGATTATTGCACCTTCTGTTGGCATGGGTTGCTTCTGGAGGTGAGCTGTTATTCTGGCTTACTGACTTTTCCCATTGTGTTTTTTTTTTTTTTTTTAACTTCAGCCAAAATTACATTCCATAAACCATGGCACTGCATATTGTGGCAGAGATACTGTAAAGGTCTTACAAGTTCTTCTGGATGAAGAAGCTACCAATCCTCCTACCCAAAATAAAGCAGAACTACTATACGATGATGAAAATTTAAGTCTGTTTGGTATTTCCTCTGTTTTGACACTCTTTAGGTGAGTGCTAGAAATATTTTGTGGGTGTTTTTTTTTTTTTTTTTTTYYTTTTTGRAAAGGACCTCATACTGCATGACTGACAAACCATTTGTATCAGAGAGGAAGGAGAGAGAGAGAGGAGAACAAGAAGAGAGGAGAATACTTTGTAGGACCAGTTGAGAACTGAAGCAACGTGAGTTGCAACTGGACACATATCTTCTCTTGAATATCCTCTGCACTGCAACACTTGGTTCTCCAATAATACTTTTCTCAGGGTAACTATAGTTTTCCTCACAGCCTGCTCAAACCTACAACTGGATCTTTTCTGTTCATTGTGCTACTAGTGTTGTTTGAAGCTTGCTCTGAACAGGGTATGTGTCTTTGGAACACTGCACAAGTGTTGCTGGGTTCCATAACACGAAGAAAAAGTTGCAACCACAGGTCTGAGAAAGAAGAAGAACTGAGATCAGTAGGGGAAAATATTGCCACAGAATTTCTGAAAATACTGCCTTACCAGTTTGGGTGAAAAAATCTGGATTAATTTAGATTAATGTACTATTTGAAAGGATTCACGATGCACTCGAGTTTGTGGGAGGCTTTTTTTCTGAATTAAGCACAACTATTCTTTAGAGATAGAACTCTTGATTTGTCTCCCTAAGCAGCTCTTTTATTTTGAAATGGATTTAAAATATCTTGTCTTCGAATAACAGTGCCCACTGAGTCTTCTGGTATCTTCTTCTTTTACATGGAAGGAGGTAGAGATGTATACCAAATAAATTCTTGTATTTTTGTTAATATTTCTTCATGGTTAATTTGATTTTAGTATTTATTTTCCAGTATATCATATTTTTATTATCATTTGTGTGATTACAATTAAAGATATAAACTTAGAAGTAACTTATTGAAGGTTTTGAATTTATGATCCTATATGATTTTTTTAGGATAAATAAAAAAAAACTTTCAAAAACTCAGATGAAATAAGGAAATTTGCAAACTTAGTTCCTTTTAAAATTTTTTTCAAATATTTTAATGTTCCACATTTCTATAGGAGAAGTGCTATGAACCTTCACTTGCTTTACATGCGCAGAATCTCTTAAGATTATAGAGAATAATATTTGAGGTGTCATTTTGTTTTCCTCTGACATACAGGCGCCTCTGAAGTACAGGGATTTTTAATTAATGTGTATCTCAAATACTTGATTTACAATGTTTGCCATCTTTTCACAATCTATACTATTATTAGTAAATCTGGAAAAGTTTACCAGATAAAAGGCAGTACATTTGGCAGTAAACTTCACTGTGGTTTTTTCTTTTTTTTTTTTTTTTTTTTAAATAATTTAAGGTCCTATGTATCAGAGGGTTGATCATATCACATTGTAGTTATTGTTTTATGGTTTTCGATCATATGGTATTTATTTTACTGTTTTATGGACTTTCACAATACAATCTGCTATCTCTAGAGAGCTCATTACTGAAGAATCCCCTAAAATGTTTAGTTTGTGGCCATTTTTTTCTGATATCTGGTCATTTTGGGAGAGTTATTGTTACTTTTCAGATGAAGACTAATGTTAAATTAGAACATCCCTTCTTCTAAAATGTTGCAGTTCAGAGAAATTTTACTTGGTTTTAACTCTTATTTGTCTTACTAAACCTATAGATTAATTGGATAAATCAAATGTTAGAAAAAGGGAATGCGGAAGACTCTGTTATTATGGGTTTCAAAAAGGACTCACAAGAGAAAAAAACCAGAAGAGAATGATGAACTCAAGAAGTTGCATATTTCCTCAATTTAAATGGCAAAAGCTTTGCAAGCTGCTACAGAATTTTTGCACCACAGAAAAATGTAAATAAATAAAATAAAAGAAAACTTTTTCCTGAGGGACCTACAAAGTTCCTTTTGAAATGAAGCAACTGTGTTCATATGCACACTGGCCTACTGTGCCGATAAACTCGGAAGTTGTTTACAAAAACACAGATTAGGTCTTTTTATTTCAAGAGCAAAAAAGCCCTTTTATATGCATCAGACTTTTTCATCAACGTATTCAACTATTCACATACTGAAATATAGGAGAGTAGAAGCATTCAGTTGGTTGTGTGAATACTTCTATTGAAAAGTATGTAAATAGGAGGAAAATTATTCTGGATGTCAACCAGATGCTATTCAAGGGGGTGGAGGTAGAATGATGCCATGGTATCTCACCACCAGCATTGCAAAGAAGAACACTGTGGTTGCACAACTACAATATTGTAAACATAAACAGTAAAATTATGCCAGTAATTGAAACTGTAAGTCCGGTTTCATTACACTCTCCTCAGTTGTCAAAGGACAGGTTACTTAGGAGGGGAGGAAAAGTAAGGATGGAGGGAGAAGATACTTTGCTTCCTTTGCTTTTTGGTTCTGAGGAACTTAATATAACTAATCCATAACTAATTTCATTTATTTTAATTACTTCTTTTTTAATGTAGATCTCCAGTACAATCAAAGGGATTATCTCCAAAACCTCTTAGACAGCGTATTCAGAAATTGATGGGTGAAAAAAAATACAAGGTACTGTATGGAATTGATGTGTCTTTATGGATAAACTGAAATAATACTAAAATTCTCAAATACTTGACTGAAAGATATTCCATAGCTAACACATAGTTGTGATTAAGCATGTGATTACTGTTTAACTTGCATTGATGTAATAAGAATGAAAGTATCTGCTACATCAGGAAAGAAGATTTTAAGCTTACTAAAAAGTATTTACTAATGAAGATATCTTAATGCAGACACTTAATCAATAACAATTTGTGTACTCCAGAAATATAAAAATAAAACTGAAATTACATGCAAGCAAACAAGCAGGCAAAACCCCAAACCCTGAATTCAGGCCTCTAATTTCAGCTCAGATAATATTGGCATTCTGAAGTCCAATAATGATTTTAATATTTTTTTAGGTGTTTTTTATTTGTAATTCTGCTAAGATGACATTTCTCAGTGAACAAGCAAATAAAGCTTGCTAGTTAGACTCTTGTTATTTTCCAGGCAAAAGAGCAACAACCTGTTGGCTGGAACTCTAAGTAACACTGCTTAAAAGAACCCCTTTAATGTTCCTGAAAATTGCAGTCTCTCTTGTACTGCATTTTACATAAGTGTATTTTTTTGTGTTTGTCAAATTTCAATGTTGTTTTGAGAGTGTAGAAAGCCAGGCTGTATCTTCCTCAGCATTTCCACAGAGAGCTCCATAACAGTGATTATTTACTAGTTTTAGCAAACTTTGTTCTGACTTGCCCTATCATTATTTTCAAAATACATTCTTATATATATATTCCAGTTCCATTAAAGTTGTGATGGGAATTCCAAGTTATGGTAAATGCTGGAGCAAAATTAAGCTTTAAACTAGTAGGCAAATGAAAAGACTTCATGACTTTGATCACATTAATTTTGCTATAATCAGCATATAGCAGCTAAGTTCGTTAAAGAACACAAATGTGGAATACTGTTTGGATAATACAGTGAAATAAATAGATGTTCATGAATCCAATTATAGAGTTTCTATTTGGATAAGAAAACTATGTTAATATCAAAGTACAATAACTTTATGCCTGTTATGTTTGAGACCTTTTTTGCAAACTTACCAAGTGTTTAGGAATTAGGTGTCTAGCTATCAACTGTATCAAAAAATATCAACTGTTTCTCTATTCATGGTAGCTCTTGTCAAAGGTTTGAATAATTTAATGAGTTAATTTTTCAGAATACTTCAGGAGCAGAATCTGTTGTATTGCCACACCAAGATTCATGATAGCACTTTCCTATGCTATTTTTGTATGGCTGACCTCTGATAAGGGTGCTGTGACTCTGATGTGCCTTGTTAACACAGTACAAGAGTCGATCTTCTGTAGGACTGTCATCCCAGCTTTGTATCACCAAAATTGTAAAAAAAAGAGCTGTAGTGAAATAAAATAAAATATCCAGAGTTTTTTAGAAAATAATTTGGGAGTCTTTCAAACAACTACTAAAACTGATTCTGATGTTAATCTACTGCTTAATACAATGATATTTTATGAAAAACAAAAATCAGAGTGAACAACCATCAGGTTCTATTGACCCTTCTAAACTTTCATTGGCATTTCAGCATGTAAAGGTTGTCTGAAGTGTTATCTGTTGTGGATTAAATCTGTGATGTCTGACTCTTCTCTTACTTCAGCAAAAGGGGATGGTAAGTTGTGTGTGACTGATGTGTTAAACTGTGAAAGACCTGGAGCTATAACAACTTTGTCCATTTGATCTTGTTTCTTATATTGTTAAACATCTGCAGAACACATTATTCTCCTTTAAAACCTTTTTTTATACCTTTAAATCAACTGCCACTCACCTTACCCTCTCAAAAAAACAATTTATATGCCTATGTATTGGCATGGATACTCATTATAATGACTAACTTGGGTTCCTTTCTGTATGAGTCCATATCTTTCCTGTCTTAGATTTTAATGTCTCTTGGTAGGAGCCATTTGTTTTTGTTCTGGCTTTAATGTGCAGCACCTAGCACTGTGAATTCCTTGCCTGTGACAATAGATCTCAGGTGCTATAGTAATTTTTATCCCTGTCTTACATGCAACATCAGTCTTCCTTGTTATTTCAGATAATTATATTGAAAAGTGTTAAGATTCCTTGTAAAATTCACTCTGCTAAGGTTTTGTTCTTTTTTTTTGTAACGTGTGATATACTATTTTTAACAATTCTTAGTACTATTAGCTGGGAAGAGATACTATGCATAAATTTCAAAAAAATGATAGTGACTTCATGTTTTTTCTCAACTTCAATAATTCGTCTTGAGAAGTTTCTTTATGAAATAGGTGATGCAAGATCCATAAAGTAGTCCTAAGAACTTTGTGATGTTGCTGTTTGATATGGTTACTTGATAGTCTGTAGTAAAAAGCCACAATCTCTCCTTAGAACACGTCCTACAAAATCTCTTTTCTTCCATGATATTTGGCAAGATGCAAAGGAATACAGTAGTGATGATTAGTCTGGTTTCATGCTGAGACCCATCAAGAAGTGTGAATTGAATACAGAAATGTAGAGAAATCTGGTAAAAGGAGAATGAGACACTTCACAAAACTTAAAAAAAAATTATGCTTCCACCTTCCATGACACGAGCTGCTCTCTTGCATCTACGGAAATTTACATTGAGGACTTGCAGATTGATAATATTTAAACCTAGAGAACAATGTCATGCCTGTGTGCTTAGTATCTAACTTAAAAATATGGAGAGTGGACAAAATAAACAGGTAACTATGAATTGGAATTTGTGTTTAAAAATAAAATAAATCTGTGGGTATTTCCATTGTGCCAAAACAAACTTCAGATTAATAAACCAGTAAAGTATGAGTGAAAGCATGATGAATAATGCAGTACCTTCTGGAAAATGTCAGCCCCATAGCTGCTTTGAAATTCAGGGCAAGGGTGAAATACACAGAAAGAAGTATTTCATCTTTCATTGCTCATTAAATATTGGAAGAGATATGCAGAAAGACCACCCAACTATAAAGGCATTTGTTAGGAGGCAAAGCTATCACTCTTTATCCCTTGAAGAGGAAGAAGTTTGGGGAAGTAGATGTTCCACCTTTTCATCCCCTCCAGCAAAAGCAGGTAAGAGTAGTAAAGAGATATTCAATTTCAACTCATCTTCCTTTAAAAGAAAAATTAGAAATGGATCATGTTTCAATTTATATATATATATAGTTATAGTTATATAGTCAATATATATATAGTTATAGGGAAGCCTTTTCTGGTGGATTGCATTTTGTGGAAGGGATCTTTAATATGGAAAGGTCTCCAGAACATCTATTAAGTTAAACCTATTTATTGTGAGTTGTGCTTTTTGCTCCTTTCTAGTTTTAAAAGAGTTAGAAAGCTTAGTTGGACAGAAAAAATATTTTTATCTAAAAAGGGTGGATCCAATCTTATATCTGATACTTTGAATCATATTTCTGTTAATTTGAATGGATAAGCACTCCGTTATTTGATCTTTTTTTTTTTTCTATGGAGTATATGTTAATATTTTTGTTTAATGGTGTGAGAGGGGAAAGGATGGAGGGCTGTTGCAAACTGCTGCCTTGATTAGGTGCTAGGGCAGCTTAAGATAACAAAAGTGGAATAGTAAAGATCATCACATCTCCCTCCTTTTTGGATGTTGCACTAGCAAAGATTAATTGGAGTTGTAGGTGAAACACTAACTGAGAAGGAGCTGAGTGATCATATTTAGGAGTAGAGAAGGAAGGAACAAAAACTGTTAGACTGTGACTGTGCAACATATGAGACAGTCATTGTCTTTTTTAATCTAGGATTATGTTAGCCTTTTGATGCATTGCAATGTAACATTGTTTTCGAAATTGTGTTGCGTTGTTAACGTATTTGTCCCACAACAGCTATAAGGAATTTTCAGTAGTTTGGCATATATTTTTTCTTAGTGTAATTGGAGACAACCTTTTCTATATGAGGTATTATTTTCTTCCAATTGGGAATGTAACCGTAGTTTTGCTTTTTAAAGAATTTGTGGCAAAAGAGGTTTTCCAAATCTTGGCAAGTTTGAACTTCATTGTAATTTTACTGTGCGTGGAAATTCTTCCAAGAAAAAAGATCCACAAGGCAGAAAATTCCAGTCTGCCTTTCTCATGTGACTTGATCATGCCTATATAAAATGACTTAATATCTAGCTTTGTGTATTACTGTTGTTCTTCATTGCTTATTTCTCAAAATACTGTTGCTCGAGAGAATTGTTTTGCCTATTTGTGATTCCAATACAAATAAACTGTGAGTTGGAAAGCTATCAACAGGAAGTTATCAAGATTTTTCTGTATGACCGCTGTGCTTGTGCTTGTGAAGAGAAACTTTACAGTAATAGAGAAAAGTATTCTTCCTCAGATAGTAGTCTCATCTACTCCAGAAAGATATGTTTATTTTGAAGTGGAATAGAATTACGAAGAACAAAAAAATGATTGTTAGTTTCAAAGTTTATGGAGCTTGCTAATAGATGGCTAGCTGGATGAGAAATGGGGAAGGGAGTTCAGCACAAAATCTGAAGAAACACTTTTTTCTTTTTTTTAAATTCAGTTAAATTGATAAACCATACTTGTGTGAAAAATGCTGGGTTTGGTTCTATTTGACCTCTACCATACTTTGCGAGGATCTCTAGCTGTGAGTGTGGAGTACTGGCAAAATCCAAGAGTGAGGTGATTTAAGGTTGATTCTCGAAACAGTAGTAGGTTAATTTAGGATATGGAGAGGCTGGTACTAGGTCTTCCTACAAATTTTGATAGGTTTCATACAGTAAAATCTTATTATTACCTGAGCTATTAGCCAGAACACTTTCTGCTTGTGTAACGTGATACTTTTGGTTTGGCAGTGGTATGCAATGGCATGATTGCTTGCTGTTTTCTTTTGTCTCCCTTTCTGCTTTCTTCTTTTTTTTTTTCAATCTTACCTTTCCTGGGGTTTTTTTTGGTGTTTTTTTTTTTTCTCCAAAAGTGCAATCGTAAGGGTGGAGAAGAAGTTTTCTCTTTCTTTTTATCTCTCTTTTTCTCTTCCAAATAGTATTCTAATTATTTGGCTGGAAAATAAAAACATATGTTTGTTGTTACTAATGTAGGTTTTCAAATTCTATTATGCCATTCCAGTGTATAAAAACCCAATCTGAACATTCTTACTGACTAAATGTTGGCAGTACTGTCTATATGCAGATGCTGGAAGGAGATCTGGAATAGATTATCAAGTAACTTTGAGAAATAAATAGAGCATGCACCATGAATGTTTCATACAAATGTGAATATTTTATATTTGCATTTAAAATTTAAACTTTTAAGATCAAAGAAAGTCAAGGTGGGAGAATGCACTACTTAATGTACTCATTAGGTCAACTAATTGACCTACATGCACTGAAACACAGGATGTCTTTTATTCTATTGTACTTTCTCCCATCTGGAGAGTGGTAACAGTAGATCTCTTTGTCTGCAATGCAGGAGAAACTCTTTCTTTACATAGGAATAACAGCAATGACCTCCTCTTGTGAGGGGAGGTGGCAGTAAGCCTGACTTTGTTTTACTCAATTTGTATACAACTTTTTGATTAGCAAGTCGAGTTCCTTGCGTCTTTTCCCTTTCCCAGAGCTGTGGGTCATTGGGATGTTGGTGCTGAGCCTCTCAAATCAGTGGAGTTCAGGGAATTGATGTTTAAGAGCTATTACAAGTTGTTGACAGACATCATTATATGCACTTCAGTCACATTAAGTTGTTCTTTTTTTTTTTTTTCTTTAAAAACAATACAGGGAGGCATTTCTTTTTAATTCAGCACTGGGCTTATGTTCTTTCTTTGCTTTCAGGCTATTCAGATTTTCTTATTGTTAACTTATTCAGTGTAATAGTCTTACTAACAAATACATTCCTAGAGCAGCTGGGAAATTGAACTGGTCCAACAAATTTGCATAGTCTTGCACTCTGTATTCATGTATGCCCTTTAGATTGCCCTTAGGTTAGTAGAACATCAGTCGAAATGGTTATATTGACAGCTATAGCTTTTCATGTTGTTTGTAAATGACTAAATAGCATATGATGCAATGGAGAGTTAAGTTTTGAGGCATATTCAAGGTTCAGTAAAGTGGAACCTAAGACAGATGTGTTTGTTGTGCTGCAAGTTTTCAGTGCTTGAGCTTGGCATCTGTACTCAGACTCCATGTACATGTGACTGTGTGAAAAGAAATCTTGATATCCCAAAACACAACTGAATGCTTTCGTTCGTTATAAAACAGGAACGAACAGGCTGACTTCCTCAGGTCTGATATTTTTTGTTTATTGTGTCTTCATCAATTCAGCACAAATCATAGTTTATTTGCCTTATACAATATGAAGAACATGTGATAGATCTGTGTGCAAGTTATTATTGCGTAGTTTTAGCATGTGACACTTGCTGAAGAGTAGTTTAATAATAGAGTGAATTTTAAAGGATCAAGATAAAAAATCGAAGGATCACAGAAAATGATGGAAAATATTTTTATTTAGTATTGCTATGACCTTAAGTGACCATAAGCCAAAGAAATTTAAGTCCCTCGTATCCTGCATATTGTGATGTTACACCTAGGATGTTGAAGTTTACGTAGACTAGATTCAAGTTGCGCTCCATTACTTTTATGGTTCTGGGTGTAGATTATTTATCCCTCCAAACTTTTTTTTTTCTGAAAAGAATATAAACACAGTTAATCAGTTATCATGGTTTTCTCAATCTAGATATATACTTGCAGCATGCAAAACTAGGTGGATGTCTCTCCATATAGTCTTACTCTATGGTAAAGTTGTCAATGCATAAGGGATTAACCCTGAAGAACAACAAAATAGTTAAAAGGAATGTTGACCTGTTCTCCCTACGGATTCTGTCTTAGGCTGTTAACCAGCAGAGAAAAATCAGTTTGGATGTCACTAACAGTAGGCAAAAATGTGTTGTTTAAATTTTTAAAGGTTTTGCACAGGCATTTTAAGTCAGAGAAAACTTCTTTTGTTCATTGGTCAACTGCAGTGCCATGCACAGAGATTCAGGCTGCATCTTGATGATGAAGAGCTAGAATCTGTTGGCTTTATTTGTGTGAAAGCCGAGTCTGATGAAAGTGGCATAAGCCTTGAGTAAATTTGGAGGATGAAGACAACTGTGAAAGCAGGCTTTCGGGAATGTGTTGTATTCTGTCGCTACATCTAAATCTGAGATTTTATTTGGATCAAAAAACAAAAAGAAAAGTACTTTAAGGGTCAAATCTGAACTATGAGATTCAAACATGCTTGCGTTAAGAAGGAAAGTAGACTTATACTAGAAAACTTTAATCTGAAACGTAGTAGTAATCCTCTTATTCCACAAATCTAGGCCCTTTGTATATTTAAAAAGCAGTATTTCTCTAATGACAACATTTCTTACTTTTTTTTTCTCTAATACTAGCACTGTGGTACTCCACTCAATCTTGCTTGAATTCACTTGCGACATTTAAGAGTTATTAGCTAAAAATTTTAATATACTGTGTTCTGTTCTACACTATACCTCCCAGCCTGTTTTGTGTAATTTAGTAGACTTGCAGATGAAATGGAGGGCAGAATTTACTTCACATTATCTGCCATATTTATTATAAATTGGCAAGACAAGGCAAAGCTTGACCTTCAAATTATAAGATCATAGAATCATTATGTTTGGAAAAGACCTTAGAGATCATCGAGTCCAACTGTAAGCCTCTCTACATCATACCTGTTAAATTATAGTAGGAAAAACCTTAAGTACAGAAATTTGGTCTGGAACTCCCAATTCCAGGAACTATGGATATAAATGCTATATTACAACTTCTACTTTTTTTATTTTTTTTTTATGGCTGATACACACATTTTGTTTAAGCTGTGATAAGGGACTGGGATTTTTACTTCAGGGATGAGTAGACGAGCATGAAGAACAATACATTGTAGTGTTCTCCAATACTTCAGGCCTCCATTTGGTTAAATTATATGGTTATGTTTTGAAAAATGTGAGAAACAGTCATTGCTTGTAGATGTGAAAATACGAAGCTTACCTGACGGTACTGAGAGAGTATTTCATATTTCAGTTTAGGCCTGTAGAAATATGACAACTGTATTAGCTGAAATAGCTGTTCATAATGGTAGTCTATGAAATGAGGGAGATAACTTTATTTTTGAATTTTATTTTAAGATTCTTCCCTAGATATTTCTAGAAAGCCTTTATCATTTGTAAATGTGTGAACAATTTACTTAAATATTGATGTGAGAGGTGTTTATTTTTCTTGTATTCTAGGTGATTTATAAACATGAAACAGAAGAAAAAATATATACAAAAACCTTTATTATTTCATTAATCTTTCAGACATTTTTTTTTCCAAAAAAAATCTTTTAAATAATTAAAGCTAATACCAATCACTGCTCGCAGATGAGGCAACCTTCAATCAAATCCCAGTTTGCATGTACATATAAAGATGCATCAAGTGAAAGGAAGGGTCAGCACTTCCTCAAAAGTAGCGTATGTCCAGCACCAAAGCAACTTTTAAAAGATGAATCTGTCATAGGTAAGCTGAACTAGGATTAAGTAAATTAATATCATAGCTAATATTTCAGATGTTATCAAAATAAACTTCAGTAAAACTCAAATAGAAATGTTTTTAAATAAAAAGCCATGTTCCATTGTTTTGTATATTATATCAGTCAAATGTCTTATTGTTATAATTTTAATCTTAATATTTTGAAAACATAATTCAATTTGAAAGATGTATGATGTGTTCATAAGGTTAAAAATACTTCTATTCATAGAAAAAATTCTTATTCAACAAAAGTTAATTGAAATGTCATTGAAAAACGTCATTTATTTTACCTATCCACTGTAAGCTGTGTTGTATATATAACTCTGAAATAACTTAAACAACTAGCCCAACATCATACAGTTAAAAATCTATCTGTAAGGTATTTGACAGTTTATGTTTCTAAGCAATGTCACTTTAAAATAACAGTACACATGTTATCAAATATCAAATGTAACTGTAAAAACTAGAATAATTTTACTTAATGTACAAAGCACCAGTTGTGATAAAAATCTTATGACAGTCTTGTGATAGAAAAAGGACAAAGAACCCCAGGTAACTTTTTATTTCTTCCCATATGTTTTTGATATATTTACATGACAGAACGTATGAATCCATGTCTTGACATACCAGCGCTTGGAACTATTTCTGAAAATGTTTGCCGGAAAAGAAGTGAAACAGGAATGGGAAAACTGAGTTGTCAGCCAAGAAGCAAAAACTCCAAGAATGAGCAGATGGATTTGAATAATGACAAAATCAACTGTGATAAGGAAAGTGAGCTATATCTGCCAAAAAATCCTAAAAGACCTAAACTTTCAAACAATCCCCAAAAGAAATTTGACAACAAAGTTGGTGGGGCAGGAAAAGGCAGCAAAACTGCAATCAAGAATAGATTAATTCCTGGTCAGGCAAAATTAACTCATTTTTTTCGACTATAAATCTTGCTTTTGTTTTTATTTTCAGATATGTGGTATTTTGACTTTTTCAGAAGCTGTAATTTTGCAAGAAAGAGGTGAAATTCATGAATTGCTTCCCTTTATACATACAAATAACTGAAAATTGCTTGTGTATAATTAGACAAATATTTACAAATTTGGATTATGCAGGTGTCTTTTATTTTTAATAACAATACATCATTAGTAATTATAGCTAGGCTGGTTTTGACAGTGAATCATGTTTCCCTCAACAGTGCAGTGTGAAAGTATTTGTAGATACATGTTTGTAGCAATACACAGTAACTAACTTCAAGTTGCATTAAATTCATAATGAAGTGTTTGACCTTCCTCAAAGAAGGTGGTGCAGACCACTAGTTTTTAGATTTGCCAACATGGTCGATAGACTCTTCCCAACATACACCTGAGCACTAAAGGAGAAAAAAAAAAAAAGAACGTTTAAATTATGGCCCTGAGAATACTGTTAACTAAAACATACACTAAATATAAATTGAAAATACAGCATTCCAGCAGCCCTAGCAAATCCTAATTAGGATATGTAGTTTCTAAAAGAACCTTGATCAAATGGTTGTATAGATATTGCATTACACTTTACAAGAATGAAGCATTTTTATGTAAGAATGAAAGTGTACTTACCATCAAAATCTCTTCTTCCTATAGGGAGTTTAGCTGATTTTTCTTCATCCCCAATGTCTCTTCTTCCCTGTACAGATTCTTCCCTGTACTTCTGAATTTCAGTGTCAGCTGGAAAAGCCATGACACCCTTCAGCGCAAGATAAGGTAGCCATTTTGAACCTAAGTTGATTACCATACCCTGGTTTAGGAAATCATGTTTGGAACCCATGTCCTGTTTTAAGGAAAAGAAGAGTAGCAGTTTGCCTTTAAAAAATTTAATTAGTTGTATTGACTTTTTAAATTATCAACAGAAGTATTGGAATTGAACACAATCATTTAAAAGTAAGCAATGCTCTGCATTACATCTTTGGCTAAAATGGTTTTAAATAAAGTACCTGTTAATATAATGTTTATCTCTTATTTGGTAAAATTGAAAACCTGTTGTTGCATATAGTGAGGCGCAGAAACAAACACAAACATAGATCTTTTATTCCCCAACATATTTTGACTACAAGTTCTGATTAAAATAGATTTCTTTTATTCAAGTGCCTGAGATTAGATACTTGCAGATAAAAAATTAATCCGTGAATATATTATGCTATATTGAATTTTTAAGTTGCTCACCACGCTATTCCTTTCATTTATTGCATTTGTCTTCTAAAGGAGTATAAGGAAAACTTCATTTTACAATTAAGCAAAGCATGTAAAACTGAAAACTCACAAAGAACGTTGGGTTTCTGTCTTCCCCTTTACCGAAAAATCTACTGTCTTGAGTCTTAAAATTCTTGAGCAAAGGTGTAGCTCCTCTGTTTTCTGTTCTATCCCCATTTCGAAGTGTTCTTCCTAGGCTGAATGCGTTCAGCAACATATCTTCATCTTCTACCTTTTGCAGAGATTTTGACACTGAGATTAGAAAACCTTGAGAAAAAAGAGAAAGAGAGAGTATTAACACATAGGATGAAAGACACATTCTTGGTTAGTTAATATTTGCACAGCAGGTAAGCAATTTTCAAATTTTGAGGGCTTCAGCGGCAGCTTAACATGCAGCAGAGCTTTTGCTCGCTTTATATATTTTACAGAGTGAATGGAAACTACTTCAGTTGCTGATGAGTTCACTCTTTTTAAATGACTCATATTGAAGAGGGTAACCTTTTGTATAATCCTTCTAATCCCAGATATTGTTTAGAATTACTCAAACATTTCTTTAGCATGGATAATTTGTTTCTTTGTATGTTTTTAGAACAGTACAGATTAGTAGTTCCTTTTGATGGGTGAGTATAGCAAAGTTCATAGGAAATTGTACACATAGTGCACATTTGTGTTCTTCCTACAGCTTCATTTCTGTTTAAGGCAATTTGAGGAAAAGAACGCATTTACTGAAGTAAGCGAATACCTGTTATAGGAGCTTGAACCTAAACTTATTAAAACTCTTAAGCAAAATGGATTTACTGAAGAGGTGAAAATCTTAAGACATAACAATAGCTTGGGCTACTACTCTATTAGAGCTGAAATTATTAGCTTGTATTTCTCTGTGCATTATGTCAGGTTACCTTATGCGAACAGCCCATATGCAGAAATCCTCATTCACACCAAAATATTTATATTTTTCAGCATTTTCTTTTGGAAAGTAGTATGTTACCCAACTACAAATATAATAATAGATATATATGCTAAGACTGTAGACAGAAAATGAAATTTCAACTTTTTATTAAAAAAGGCTCTGAAGTCTTACTTACCATCTTATGGAAGGAAATGTAGAGATTCTGTATAACATGCTTTTTCATTTCACCTGGAAAAGAAATGAGGCCAGTTCAAATCTAGCTAATCTCTTAATATCAGTGATGCAAATCACCTTATTCACTGATTTCATGTTTATTTCAATCTTTAGGATTAATGCACAGAATCACACCCAAGCTTCCTGCTAGTTAGGACAAGGTTCTTGGAAGTCGGTCAAAAAACTGACCTAGCAGATGTCTCCCTTACCTTCCTACCTCTCTTTTTTAAATTTCCTGCTTTTTCTCTGCTTTCATACACTTGAAACATTATTTGTTTGTTTGTTCATAGCAATTTTTTTTGGGGGGGGGGACGGCTGGAGTGGGGTGGGCGGCGGTTCTCTTTTTTTATCGTCTTCTCAAGGTCTTCATTGACACCTTCTGTTGATGTGTTATGAAGGAGAAAACTAGACTGATATGTCATAGTCTAGACTTCAAAAGTAGTCCCAGGCAGCAGGTATGCATTTTGTCTTTATCCGTTACAATCCTGAAAAATCAAGTCTCTGGTTTAAGTGTTTCAGTGCCAGAGCAACTATTTAGTTTCAGGTATGCTTCAAAAGATGGCGCTTCTTGTTCTGAATTATGTAGTCATATCTGTTAATGCCTAAAAGCACAATCTTCATGGATTTTTTTTCCATTCTTGCAAGTGCAAATAAAGGACTAGCTAGGTAGTATAAAATAGAAAGAAATTTGTGGAAGAGAAAGTGAAGGAATTAAGCAAAACTACCTTTTAAGCAAACAAACAAAAAGTAGTCAACTCGTAATTCACTGAATATCTATGCTCTGCAGACTGGCTAGCATCTAGCCTAGCACATATACACAAGGTTCTCTGCCATGTTTCTCTGTCCATAGAGGTAGCAGAATATTTGGCTTACAAGTGACTGCTAGGCCTCTTGTGCAGGACTGGGACTGTTCAGGAACAGAAAAGCACTGTATTCTTAGTATGTTACCTAAAAACATAATGTTGAGGACTGGTCACCGTTTTGCTCTTTGTTGACTTAATTTATCCCAAAGTATCTGTATTCTTATTTGGTACTGTATTATACAGCAGCATTTTCCTAGATGGACTGATTTACTGGAACTCTTTTGTGTATATTTGGATTTTGAATCACATCTTATTTTTGATGCAATTTGGTCTGGGTATGTGACACAAGTCCAGAAAGTATCATACATTTCCTTGGCACTTTAGGACTAGGGAATAAAAAAAATCAAAACTCAAGCCCCAAAAAAATCTAAATTAAAATGTTAGACTGGTTTTGCCCAATACATGTGTTATTGGCAGCAGATCTTTTTGTCTGAACCTGCTATCCATCCAGTAAATCCCTGTGAGGAGATCTACTTGTTTGGAGTTAATGCCCAGAGGTTTGCAGCATATATCAGAAATATAAGATTTTGCTTTCAAATTCTTCTGTTCCATTTTGCATACAGAAGGTTAAAACAGGAATGACTGACCTGGCTCAATTGAGAGGTCCATCTGTAATGTGTATGTTGTCATCTACCGTGTATGTCATGGAAGAATATAAGAACAGGCAGACATATGATACGCTCTCCGGTAGATTCTGATGCTGCTTTAACTGACCGTTGTTTGTCATGATTTTTGAAGATCTGAGGTGCCTCTAGTGATAGCTAGGAGAAAATCTCCTGATTAAACTGCTAAGGAATCAGTAGCATAGTATAGCTGTAAAGTCATATAGAATAATGACCTGGTTATTGCAGATGCTGGAGAGAATGTATGCAGATTTTTGGCTTGTTCAGAGCAGCAGATATTGTTTGCTGTCTTGTAAAATTGCAATGTGTTGTGCAAGTCTCTTTGCAATGTCTCTGTGAATCCTAATAAGATGATTACATATTTTATAATTTTCCTCTTGAAAGTTATGACTTTCGCTAAAAAAAAAAAGCAAGGCAGGGGTTAATGAAAACTCAAAAGACCAGAAAATCTCCAGCATACACGGTAGTCACATTGCTATTGTTAGCATCTACATGCTAATGTTAGCATCTACATTTTTGCATTATTTATAAAATTGGCTTTTTCTATAATAAATAATAATGCTAATTACACGGCAATCAGTTATTTCAAGAAACTTCTTGATTCTACATGGAACCTTGTTAACAAGAAATATAAACTATTAACATCTGAAATCTTATGTGGTATGTATAACTAAATAAAATTTAAGCGATGATATTTAATATGTCTGGAATGTCGTTAGCTCATTTTTAATCCCTCTAGAAATGGGTTGCTAAACAGTTACAGAAGTTTTAGTTAGCTTGGTTACTACTGTAATTTTCATGCCTGACCTTTGCTTAGTGTTGTCTCTTGAGCAACAAATAAATATATTCAAGGCAGAGTTTTAGTATTAACAGACCAGAAATACTTTAGAATGCCAGAGAGAATATTTAAGGAATCACAGTATTTTACTAAATATTTAGAAGAACACAAAAATGTAGGGTTGGTGATAATTTCCCCAGTATAGTTCTGCTTTTAAAACATGGTCTGTGTGTGTGTGCACATTTTATTTATAATTTGACTTTTACAAATTTTATACAGTTGTCTGTAGTTCAGTCCTATCTGAGCATACTTAGAAGCTGTGTGTCAGATGAATGGAGTTGCACATCTTGAAGCTTGGAAGATTCATTTGAAAACTAAATCAAACCCTTCATAATGCACTTATTCATTTGTGCGATTGTCTAATAGCAGAGGAGATAATGAAGAGAGTCTTTCTTAGCCTTAGAGAATGTGCAAGCATGGAACTGTCTGCATGAAACACATCGCAAGGGTAAGGAAAATATTTGCTTTAAGTAACAAAATGGTGGTTTTTTTACCTTGATAAGTAAGTAAACCTATTAGTTAAAAAAATGAAATCTCTGATATTTATTCTAATGAGTGATGCATTTTAAATATACATCAAGCACTGTGTCAAGAATTTAGCTGAATCTGTTTAAATTTCTCATACATGGATTTTTCTTTTCCATGATTGTTTTTCTTGTAGTCTTGGACAGATTAAAAGGTGTAGGCTGATATTCTTAGCTAATTTGTGGTTTATTTAGTGCTAATAAAAATGCAAAGTGCAGGTCACAAAAATGTCAGAAAGGATTTAGTTCCTTAAAAAGATCAGCTCCTACTTTCCACTTATCTATGAAAAAGAATCTTATAATTTCTATATGGATTTGGGGATAGCCAGTCCTTTCTCTTCCAAAGATGTAAATGAGATCTAGCAGGCACTTTTGGCAAGAAGCTGACTACAGCTTGATAGTAGGAAGTGACGAGGATGAGCTGTATGTGCAATCTCAATGCCTTCCTTGGGACTAGCTGCATCACTTGCATTCACCCTTGCGTTTGTTCATCTGGGATCAAGAGCCTGGAACTGTCTCTTGAAGGCAGACTCTCACTGCATGTTTTCTTAGCAACTCACTACATAGACTGTCTATCGGAAATAGGTAACGTACATATTATAGCGGCCGCTTGCTCTCCCCTTATCTTCCTCCCTTGCAAACAAACAAACAAACAAAAAAGCACATGCTAGAAGTGTAGATTCCCTGTGTAAGGAACTTCTAAACAACAGTTTGTAGGGCATAAAGGAGGCAGTTAACACTCCTCACTGTTAACTGCACTGGAAATTAATATTCCTCTCCAATGTCGATTCATTTTTCCCTCCTGTTGAATCAGTAGTCTCCTAGAACATATAAGCATAATTTAAACACTGATTGATTAAGCATGTTGTAAACACTGTTCTGCTTGTGATGCGATAGCTCTGAACTTGTGCAGGGGCACATCACCAAGTATTTAGAGAACTTAGAGCCGTTTTTCTGCTTATCTGGCAGGTGAACATTAGAGAATGAGGATGAGCCAGTCCCCAAACTGCAAGAATTTTACTGAATTTCTATCCAAGCTCCAGAAAGGCCATTTGAGTTTTGAATTATAGCCTATTTCTTTATAGAATGAAATGTTGCATTTGTTTATGTTACAATGGAAGCTTCACTGTTGGGAAAACTTTCATTTTTTTTCTGTTGTTATTTTAAAAAGAGTTTAAGAGTTTCATTGGAAAGTAATGCAGATAAATGCATGTATTTCATAAAAAGGAAACTGTATAGCAGAAAAACCAAGGTATACCATCTATAGAGTTTCTTCTAGTGTTTTTTGTCTGATGTAATTACAGACAATCTTCACAGCTGCCCAAGAATGCCAAAAGTAAAGCTTTTTTTTTTAATCTTATAGTTTTGAAAGAAATCCTAGGCAAGGAGGCCATGCGAGAATTTCTACTTCTCTGTCTTCTAACTACTGCTTTTTATTTTCATTACTGTTAGGTTTGTTAGAACTCTTGTTTCAGAATTTCATGGAAATTTAAGCCCTCTTGCTCTGAACCTGCTTAGATCGGAATATTTGCAAACAGAGCCAAGTCAAAAGGATCTGGTGCTGATTTTAGTCTGACTGACAGACCCTTCACAATGCCCGCATCATGGAAACTTAAAAGTAGTCAGATCTCTTGCTGTAAATAGCTCTTATGGACTTTATCCAAGTGCAACTAACTTAAACAAAAAGCAAACAAGTGAAAAAAAAATCTTTTGCACATTTTTGTTAAATAGATTTGTAAAATCATAGAGTTATGTAAAATGCAACTGGAAAGGATCTTGAGCAAGGAAAACTTTGCACGGCCTGATCATTTCTGTATGCGTTAATCCTGACAGATATTTTCTAACCCAATATTCACTTCTAGGATAGGTTCCATTAACTCCATGGACAATCTGTTACAGTGCTTAACTAGTCTTATTGCTTTAAGAAAAAATTGGAACTAAATCTTCTGTAATTTAGGTATGTTACTATTTTTTCTTTCATACAGGACCATAGAAAACAGACTGGAAAAAAGATTATTCTTTTCTTTGCAACAGACATATTACGTATTTGATAATTGTTATCATAAGAGGAAACTTGTAGAAGAAACTGAAATCAATATTCCTAATACTTTCAGTCTTTTCACATAGACTGCATTTCCTATGTAACTAAAATATATAACTTATGTATATTTGTTTACATATGAACATTGTTCCACCTGTTTCTTGATGTCCCATGCCCAAGGCTAGCATACTGTAGCTTAAGATTTATTAATGTTGAAGGCTACAGAAATTGATTTATAATTCTTACAGTCCTTATTTTTTGCTTATGTGCCCTTTTATCAGGATTGTCTTTTTTCTCTAAAAAGCTGACATTTCTTGACTCACATGTAACTTATGGTCTACTCTGACAATGATCTAAAACTAATCTAAAAAGGCTAAGCCAGACTGAGGCTCCTTTTTTTCCTGTACGGGAGATGGGAGGACTTCAGCTAGGAAAAACTGGAGGAAAAAGCAAGAAATGCAACTGAGATTCAGGACACTCTTTTAATAAATGATGTCTGGGAGAGGCAGTGAAATTCACTTTCCTGTACAAACCTGTTAAGATTCCTATGATTTCTACTCTTCACCATTTATGCAGTTTTGGTAGTTCTGAAGTGAGTCATTTGTCTTGGACAACTAGTACTGAGGAGAAGGAAAAATTCTCCAGATATTTTTCTCTGAAAGCAATGTTCTGGAACCATATCACTGGAAACAGTAGTGGCCAAAGCCCTAAAAATGCATATACATTGCTGAAATACATGCAGGTATATCTTAAACCTGTCCAAGGCTTGGATTTGAGAGCAGCAGTAGTTCTTTTATTATAGACTTTGTAAAAAAAGACATCTGGTTAAGATGAAGGAATTTTATTACCAGTATCATCACAGTTCTTTCATTTATCCTTAAATTCCCTCGAAGAAATACTTCCATATTCTATGTGCTTGAGTTTGCATTCTTTTTGTGAGATTAGTCTTCTCAGTCTGTTTACACTTTGAAAGTTTGTCAATTCTCATATTGTTTGCATGAGGTTAAAAGATGAATGAACTCAGCTTTGCCACAACCCTTTTTCATAAACTAGATGTATGGTATACTTGTAAGATTCCAAACAGTCTCTTACAGGAAAAATTCATCAGTAATGTTAAACTTTTTGATTGTGTTCTATTTCATTTCCCATAAAAAAAAAGAATTTTTTTTTTAAATAAGATTTTGTTCTTATGGCAGAATATAAACATCAAATTAAAGAATGCTGCTTCATGTGAAGCAGTAAGATTGAATAATGATGAGTCCACAGAGTGTTTTTACAGTGTTTTGGACATGAGGTACATTCCTGAGATGCACTGTGTTGTAAGTCAGTCTTGAAATGAACGCAAAGAGGTGTTTACAAGAAGCTGTGATGCCTAAACAGAAGACAAGAAATGCTCTAGTGAACTCCATGTAGCAAAGTGAGTCATGCACCTGAGGAATAGGTCTGGGTCTCATCTGCTTCCTAGTACTAGGAACCAGAAATCTTTTCATTTTGTTTCCATGAAGTGAGAGTCAAAGCTTACAACAGCTTTGAGATCACAACATTTGTGCTCTTAATTAGAGCAGTAGGTTGTTATCAAGCTTTTCTGAAGTACGAACTGCTATTTCCTCTTTAGCATAGAACAAATCTGTGATACCATATTAAGACATCATCCTCAAGGTTTACCTTAACACCTGATTGGAACGGCTTGCATTTCTTCTCTTTCAAACAGTAGAAAATGAATCACTTGTTGGAGCTTCTGATACTTGTTCTTCAGGGGAACAAATTCCAATACTCATGATTATTATTCAAGATTTAGGACTGGCATTATAACTTGTGATTATTGTATTTTTTCTTAACTATTATCTCTGCCAGTAACCTAGTCATGTCGCATCTGCTTCTGTTATCTTAGTTAGTCAGATCTTCTTTTTCATCCCAAACAAGTGAACTTCGTAGTTGATTAAGACATCTGTGTCTCAGGCTTTGAGCAAGAGGAGTTGCAGGTTTTTAATCATGCAGTTTCTGCACTGTATTATCCTTGTCTGCAGAAGAGACTGTGCTACCATGGATATTCAAAAGTACGGCCAGATATTTATAAGAGTTTTCAAGAGTTACTGCACATAATGGCAGTCACACTGGAGATTCCAATGGAAACTGTCCAGGAGAAATCACATAAGTTTCTGGACATATTATGTACTTCTATGCCAGGATGCCTTGTAATTCCCATAAATGAGAGTCTTTTGGAGTCAGCCAAATTACTCTGGCAGATGTGTGCTTCCTTAGCGCTGACAATCCAAGTGGGTGGACTGTTGTTATCCAGGGCTTTCAGCAAGCTTTGAACAAGTCTATAAGCACTGGCACTGGGATTATTAACTGTCGGACAAACGAGCATCAAGGTCTACAAAGATCAATGCCACAAGATAAAGAGTCAAACCAAACCACTTAATTTGATATAGATGCTACTTATCAAACAACTTGATCTAAAATTATCTGATTTTAGTTGAGAACTAATTAGGTTTTAAACCACTTTTTTTTTTTTTTTTGAAATTTAGAATTGTTTTCAGTGAATCACCTAGGACAATTATTTACATTGATATGGAATTGTGAAAAGTTTGACCCTCTTCGTCTCTTTCTTGACAGGCATATTTTGTAAGAGGCAGTTCATTTTGCAGCAAAGAAAAAAAAAATGGTTAGCCTTGTATATCCCTGTGTTTGGCATTTATTTTGTATATCTGTTGTTTTGAAGATAGAGGATCATTTTGCCAGTGAGCAAACAAAATCATCTATCTTTGGGAAAACATGAAGAGATGTACTGCTACATTAACTATTACCAGATACTGATTTTGACTTTGCCATTTATTTAGATGTTTTGATAAAATTTTGTGGCTAAAATGTTTAGTCTAACCATTTGGGGGATTCTATCTGACATTTTTAATTAATCTACACTGATCCACATTCAAAGAACGATTACTTGTTCAATAATGCATTTGATTCTTTGAAATGTTTTCAGTGTGTATCCCATAACAGAATTTGTTCTCATTTTTTGCTGGCTCTGTCTAATCTGGACACTGAATTGTAAATAAAAGTGAAGGGAGCAAAGGTTTCCTGCCCTTTAACCCATACATTGTGTATATGAGACAGCAGACTGCCTAGGTTGTGTATAAGACGTTACTTTTCTAAAACAAAAATGTTACATATGAATATACAATAGAACCAACATAGATTACGGCTCCATTGGTAGCTGCTTCTTTTTTGATGTAGAGTGTTTTACCAGTGTTTTCCTATGGAGGATCTGAGTTCAGTAAACGATGATTTGTTCCAGACTATCTGTTAAACCTGGGTACTACATCCTCTTTAAAACAACTTGTCCTTCAAAGTACACCATCCTATACCAGGAATGCATTCACATTTGTAGAGAAAGTGGGACCCTGCTGGGGAAGTTGACCATGACCCAGGAACGTACCTCACAGCAAGGTCTCCGGTATCCTGGATGTTACCAGAAGCTCAAGGGAGGGGATCCTTCCTTCCGCTCCACATGTGGAGTGCTGTGTCGTGTTCTGAGTGGGCTGGTACATAAGAGACATGGACATATCGGAGCGAGTCCAGAGAAGGGCTGCAAGGTGATGAGCAAATTGGAATGTCTCTTATACAAGGAGAGTCTGAGAGAATTGGGACTGTTTAGCCTTGAGAAGAGAAACTAGGGGAAAGAAGAAGATGGAAGGAAGTAGGGAGGACATCAATTTGTGTAATACCGAATGGGGAGGAACAAAGGAGCCAGAATTAGCTGGGTGGCATGAAGTTAAGGGACAAGAGGCAATGGGCACAAATTGGAACACTGGAACAGGTTTCCCAGATGTATTGTGAGCATGGCAGAATCTCCATCCCTGAAAATACCCACAACCAAACTGGACATGGCAAACACAGCACGGAGCTATTGATGATACTTGACCCTGATTTGAGCAGGGGTGTCTACCCGATTTATTGTTCATCTATCAAAAAGTCTAGTTAGTAAATAAAAGTGCTTCTTCAGTCTATAAATTTGAGTGGAAATGTTTTAATAACAACATGATCTGTTGGTTCAGAGTGAACTGATTTTCTTTATGACTTCTGTTGAAAATTGATTTTGTTTACTTGCTTAATGAACAAATAGGTGCTTAGCATTGACTTTAATTTTTAACGACAAGTGATGTGCTTCTCTGTATGCATCTGTGTGAGGCATTAATGTATCTGTCTTTCAGGATATCACAATTTCTAATCATCAACAAGTTCTGTAGGTATTGGAATGCATATTTTCTAAATAAATGCATATTCATCTTGACTTTTATTTTAAAATAAAGTTAAATTAATATTAATATAGCAAATATAGCCATAGAACATTTCAGACAATGTGTAACATGATTTTTAGTATGGAAAATTTATATTTATTTTTCACTAGTGCCAAGTGATGGGTAGATATTGTTCCTATGTATGTAAATGTAATGAAATTTTAATTCAAGAAAAAAATTATACAATTACTATGGTATTTTAGTAAGCTATATAATATATATTATGTATAAGAGTACTTACAAAAGCACTTGTGTATTGTATACTCAATGTATTTGTCCCTGTTTGGAACTCTCCTTGCCTCATCCCATCAGATTATCCAGTTTTTTGAAATATTTTTTCTAGATGAAGACATAGATGGTCTTAACAGCCAGCAGTGTTTTGAAGCTAGAAAAAAAATACAATTTTCATTCATCAACAGGCAAACATTTCTGGAATGGTAAGGAATGGTTATTTGTTGTATGCACCCTTTGTTTTGAGGCACAGGAGAGGATCGGGCCCAGCAGCCTAATATGTACATATGTATGTATTGTAATATAGTTAACGGGGCGGGGGGCTGTAGGGATATAGAGTGGTCAGCCGCCTGACCCTTGGATTACCCCAGGCAGGTGGGGGCTGGAGCGCTCCCAGGCCTGGCCAGGGTGGCTAAGCGGCCAGGGACCTTCCGCCAATAAGGGGCCTGGAATCTCCCACTATTGGCAGGGGCCAATGGCTGGGAGGATCCAGAGCGCCCCAATCCAAGGCCGCCAAGGCATCACCCCACCTGGGGCACCCAATGGGGAGCGGCAGAGTGGCCACACCGCAACCAATCAAAGTTGTTAGCACGGCTGCGCCTCCTCATTAAAGTTGGCTGTTCTGCTGCAGACCCCCGTGTGCGTCTCCTCTGCGTGTGTGAGCTGTGTGCCTGTGAGCGGCTAGTGTGTGTGTGTGTGGCGCGAGGTCTTAGGCAGAGCACCCCCCGCTCTCCCTGAAGACTCCTCGGGGCGGCATCCCGGCCTGCCTACGTGCGGTGTGACACCCCACGGGCATCCTCCAGGGCCACTCGCAGGGGGGCCGGTGTTGTCGGGCCGGCTGTCGGCGGCGCAGACCATCGAGCGACCACCAGGGGAGCGACTCCCCGCACCTCCCGACAGTTAATCATCAGCATATCAGAATGTGTCCAAAACCATATTAGTTTAGTTACATCACATTTATTTTGAATAAGGTTGTCCCTGCAATATTTATGAAATTATAATTGTGCAAGTTCTTGCTCCCAGTGATGTATTTAATGCAATTCTTTAAATATGTTTTCATTAGAAATAAGAAAGCTCTGTAGCTTTTTATTTTCATCAGATTCACGTATTTGTGTGAGGGCTGGAGTGCTTAATGTAAAGTGAGGTTTTACTTATCAAAAGAAGCTCATATAACATTTCCTTTTAACATTTCTTTTCCTTTTAAACACAAACTTGCAGCTTATTTTATGTGTTCTAGTCACTTAGTGGTGACCTGTTAAATCATAAAACATCGTAGCAAACATAGGCCATCTCTGAAGTTACCCTGTTTTTTGAAATAATTTTTGACTATGACCTAAAAAGCTAGAGCAGTGAAAGTGTAGTAAAATGCAAAGCAGGCCATTACATGTCAAAAGTATTTATTAATTATAGCTTTTAATATAAAGAGAAAAGCAGTTTGTGTATCTTTTCAAAAAAGACAATGAATCACATCCTCATATACAGCGAAAGCATGAAAATGAAATATTTTGTTACCTTTGTGTATGAGCATGGATATACAATAATTTGAAAACATAATGTCTTTATTTATACAGAAGTTTCATAAATAGGAGTTTGAGTTCGTATGTTCCCAGAAATGACAAATTTATGACATACTGACCTACTTGACATGCTTTTCATTAAGGTAATTTTATCTGTGTAAATGTAGATAAACAAAAGCCTATGCTAATGTTCTGGGACTAAGATATGGTTCTTAGTGAGATTTTTGCCTTATCTTGCCTTTTAAATATGACAAATTAAAAAGTTGGTTTTGGTATATGACCACTTAAAACGCAACCTAACCATCGGTCTAGTATTTGGAGGGAAATTTAAATGGAAAAATCTAAATATTTTTCTGTCACATTATTTATAGTGCTAATGATACTACTAATAAAAGGCATTTTGTTGGCATCTCCAAATGCTAGGCCTGTTAGCCTTGGAAAGATGGTTACAAAGGGCAGGTAACACCACAGGTCAGTTTTGTGATAAGGCATCACTGTTAAATGCCTGGTAATATTGGATCTTGGAAACAGCTAGCTATTTTAATAAGGCAAGAACAGGAATAAAGCCATGGCTAGATGTATATTATTATCTCTAACACTGAGACCTCTACTATGCAAAAGGGTAGAGAGCTACATGTGCTGTCTTGTGGAGGAGAATGTACACCTCTGGGGACAGAAGTTCCCTGCAGCCAGCAGGGAGTAACAAGTGAGAGTAACAAGTCAAAAGACTATAACACTGGGGTGTGATTTACAGGGATTTATAGGTTTTGCAGATGAGGAAAGTGCATGTTACCAGTTTAATGCATCTTTTCCCATTTCAAGCTGATTGTATGCATTATTCTAGGTGGAAAAGGGTACTTTTATCTTTTGCTTGTTTGAGTAGAAGTAGTTCCTTTAATTACATTTTTTTGTGTCTAATATTTCTTTCCTGATGTGACCGTTGTATGTTGGACATGCAGAAGTCTCTCTGTCTACTTTGTAGTTGTAACTTTTCCCTGCCTTTTTTCCTAATGTCATTATAGCATTTGAAAAGAGGACCATGGCTCCTGTTTTTTCACTTTTTCAAAAATTAACCTCCTTGTTCATTTTGCTGAAATAATACTTTTTTATATATAATCCTAACTTGTGGGAGGCTGGCTGTAGGGGAAAAGTGAAAGGTCATCTAAAGTTCACCCCACAGCAATGAGGAAGTACCTGGGGTCCCGCCCTCCTTGTACGGAGCTTGCGGATTGGGTAAATGGCCTGCGATTTGACATTTACAATGATTGGCTAGCGCTACATGACTTGGTGTATCATAGGTCGGGCTTAATGCCTGTTAACTGAGCTAAGGGGAAGCACATGTGTTGATGCTATAAAGGTAGCTTCAAACGGTCAAATAAGTGTCTTTGGCTCACCCTCAGACACCTGTGCTGTTCGTTACTCCCACAATAACTTGTCTTGAACTCGTACATTCTGTCATGTATGTACATGGGCAGTCTGGAAATTAATCAAGTTTATTAGCACCAGTATTAATGAAACTATATTTTGTTTAATCATATCCTGATTGCAGAACTTGTAGAAAGAATGCATCTTGTGAATCGACATTAAGTTGAAAATGGAAGATGAGTTAAAGCTCCATGCTTTGGGAATGGTGAGATATCAGTTCTTTCCTTGGTATGTAAGTTATAGTTTGATCACACATTCATGTAGACCTGATAAATTATGAACTTCCTTTAAGTTTTCAAATCAGGAAGGAAGTTTAATGTGTAAATAAAAAAATCAGTTGCAATGTCTAAAATTTACACACAAAAGTACAAATCTTGCCTCTCTTTTTGCTGTATAAAGCTGGAGTTGGAGTATGTTTGCTGTATAAAGCTCGAGTGTGGAGTATGACGGAGTATGTTATACTCGGTGATAAATGAGAAAGAGAACCTGGAGCTAGAGTTAACTAATGAGAAAAAATTTGAGCTACTTCCTATAACATCATTCTTTCAGTATCACTTCTTTGTGTGGTGATTTTGGATCTATGTTGGGAATATAATATAACTGCGTTCTGTGCAGTTTATTCATAGACTATTCATAACTTCTAGAAGTGAAATATGTTAATTAAGCACATAGTAAAAGTCTGAAACTTTCAAAGGTGTACAATTATCACATTTTAACTAGAACAGTTTTTATACTGTGACCTCTTATGTAAAATACATGTACATACAGCCACAAAAATACCTTTTGTTAAGATATATTTTCTCCTGTGGAAGTAAGTTTGTGCCAAGTTTGTGCTAATGCTTCTGAAAGTGAGAGACTTCTGGTAGCAGGAACACTATTCATGGAAGGGGTGACAAAGCCCTGCTGCAAACGAGACCTTGTAAATAATGCTTCATCCTGCTCAAAGAATAAAAAGAAAAATGGACTTGTACCAACACATCATTTAAACTCATATCAACTTGAAGCATGTCAGCAGCATTGCCAGTGATTAATTTAGGCAATTTGCGTTTTGCAGCACTGTTTAAATGATTGCACAGATCTGTTGCCATCGATACTCCTAAAATATTTTTAACATCATTCCATTTCTATTCATCAACTGCTGTTGCATAACTGGTGCAGTCACTACACTGGAGCAGGATTGCTGGTGGTGTTATAACAGCTCTTCCCCAGTTCCAGTTTGGTGATATCATGCGTGATATTTAGTAGGATGCTAATGCATTTTAGTTCTTGTTGCCATCATTTAGTTTTACCCCCAAATCAGAAAATTATATCAATGTAATCCAACTGTAATGTAATCCTACATTGGTTTTTAATGAATTATTCTTTATCAGTGTACTGAGGAACAAGCACTGTATTCCTGATCTATATGCCATCCCATCCAATTCTTAGTTTAATTTTTAGACAGTTCCATAAATTAATAGGGATGAAGAGCTTTCACACATATCTCTCTAGGTCTTTTTTTGTTTGTTTTTTTTACCTGTAAATTATTCAGTGAGAAATACACTTATGGCTTAGTACTCTTTTTTAGTAAAGGCTAAATTTATTGAATAATCTATCTTATTTGGGAATATGGGGCAAATTTCCCCAAACTACTATGATGCAATCTTTCTACCCTTCTATCCACAGTCCAAAGGTCAGGCAAATTGCAGGCAGTGTGTTGCTGCCAGACCATCTTTATTTTTCGCTTACTGAAGTAATACATCAGACTTTGGCTTCTCTCATTCTCCCTTCAAGATCCATATGTGAAATAAACTTGGGGTCGATAGAGCAAAAGAAGCAATTCTACAAGAAATTCACTTCTGACCCAGTAAGGAATGTTAAAATTTCTGACATATGCCTAATGATTTTTAGCCTAATTTCTTACAGAAATGAAACTTAGAAAATAACATATATATAGTTTGTGAGAGTGTCTTGTCAGCTTTCGACTTTGTCAGCTTTGCTTTTAGGTGTGTATTAACTTCCTTCATTGAACTAAATTGATTAGTTTATATAGTTCAGTTATATAGTTCACTTATATAGTTCAATTATATAGTTCAGTATCTAATGTAAAATCTAAAATTAACTACCTAAATTACATAGAGGTCATAGCCCATATAACACATAGCCTGCAAAGTAGCAATTTTATGCCCTTTGTGCTAAACACAGAAGTTTAAACTTCAAATTCTTGTACCAAAATATAGTTCCCCAAGCAAACTTGGGGAATTTTTTCATATTTTGCATATCATTGCTATTTGGTGTATTACATTTCAGTGCTATTAGGTTTGTTAGTGGTTGAGGGGGGCTTAATATATCTGAATCTCTGAATCTGGAAATTCAAAAATTATTTTTGCTGTTGCACAATTAATGCATGACATGGTTAGTAAAGTCACCATTACAGAACACTAGAAAGAGTATTACAAAGGGAAAAAAAACCCCTGTTGTTCTGTTGATACCTAGTCAAACACAACAGACATGTTAACTCTGTGAAGCAGTATGCCAAATGCAAGAATCTCCCAATTTCCCAAGTGTTACATCATGTCTATAGCAGTATAGCAGTAGCTTTAGGCATGAAATAAAACTTTGATTGCCATTATTTTAGGCATACAAGTAAGGATGTTTATGCTGCTTCTGGAAATGCTGTGCTGAACTGCATATATTTCACTGATTTATACAGGCCTAAAAGTCATTAGCAATTTGCCTTTTGGGAACATTTTTGGTACAATATGATGGAGTAAGTCACAAAGAAAAAAAAAAAAAAAGTGACCAAAAGAATCGCAGTCTGAAGGGGAGGAGATATAGTTTGTTTAGAGTACTGCATCTGAATTAGCATGTTCAGATCAGAGATTTGAATTGACGGTTTATATTTTATTACAACAAAATATGAAATTAGTGCTGGTACTAACAGAGACTTTTGAACAGATTTCTGTACTTGAATACACATATACAGCAGTGCTGTGAACTTAGTCACGATTTAGCTGTGTGCCTTAAGGGTAACTGTGTCTTAACTACATCTGTAGAGCGGTGGCACAAACTTCTGGCTTGTGTGTCACAATTGGGACGTGACTGTCTTGTCTATGCCACACATAGAACTGGTATTTCATGCATTTATTGGTATTACACCTATAGGTATATTCCTGTATTGTACTTATACCCGAGTTCATTTTTTCCAGGTTTATTGCTTCTATGGGATCTTGATTCTGTGAAATGGACATCTCCTGAATAGCTGAGGTGGAGAATATTAGCAGGCAATCAAAAAAAATAGTCATCATTAATTCCTAGTGACTTTAGAGGCCAGATAACAATTTTAAGGAGACTGGGCATTTTTTTATTTCTAATTTAGTGTTTTCTGTTTAGGCAGTCTTAAAAGTAAATTAAATTGTAACTTCTATTGCTATTTCATCCACAATAGATATTTCTTCAGAATTTGCTACCTATATAGTTTCTTCATGTAAGAATATTTTAAAGGAAAAAAAAGCTGTAATTCAGAGCTGAAGAATAGGAAGAGATGATAAGATTTTATTTTCTGGGAGAAAATTTGTTAATGTTTATCTAATGGAAATATAGAATCCATTAATTAACTAAGTGAATATAAAGATAAACTAATTTCATGAGGTTTGATTATTGTAGGGTAAAGTTAACATAACCCTTCTGAGTAGTAGAAGTGTTATTTACATGGTGGAGTTTTCCAGCGTTCCAATTCTTGTGGAAAAGCTTTTAGGAAATCTCCCACTGGCCACATTTTAACCCTTTTAAACCCTGTACTTTATGTGTGTGTGTGTGTGTGTGTGTGTGTGCTTCTGCATATGGCAACCGCTTGTGTTTACAATCATATGGAGCATGAAAAAATGGGACATTTACCATAGGCTCGTCAGGCTCTACAGTAATGGGAGAGACTGTTAGCGAACCTGCTACTGAGAAGCTTTGTCTACTAGAGATAGTGCTGTTCAGCACTGACTTTGTAGATTGGTAGTGATAACATTATTGGATCAGCATATTTGCTGAGGCTTTTGTATTCTGCAACCATAATATGCAATGATACTGTTCATAATCATCTGACTTTGTATTTTACACACATTCTTGGATAGTGTGGTATTTTTCATAGGCATAAACATTTAGGAGAAAGTACAGCTTTTGGACAACTTTTATTTCTTTAATTTTCTTACCAGAAAGCACACGTGACTGGAGAGTACACAGATACTCCTAAAATTCAAATAAAGACATACTAGCCATACTGCCTGTTTAAAACCTGTGTCTTAAATGTGTTTGAAAAAAAAAAACCACTGGGAAAGCATGTCTTCTTTAAAAAATGATAGTTTAAAAATTAAATTGAGCAATCTAGAATAAAAAGAAAAGATACTGGTACTGACTGTCTTTTTATTGCATATTTTGTGATGATTATTTTTGAATACTATTGTTGAAAAATAACGGAAGAAGTGACATTACAATTGAATGACATTTATAATAAATTAGTCTAGAAGGCTCATATCTAGAATTAGATCATCAAATATACTTCCCACTAAAAACAAAATGAAGTAACCATGCCTATTATCTCATCAACCTCTACAATTTTAAAAGCTGCAAAACCAAAATGCATGCCAAAATTAAACTAACAGTAAGTGGCATTGTTTAACAACATATGTCTGGGAGGAATGTCATGTTTATAGAGCCATTCTCTTTGTTAACAAACAGTTTAGGAAAGCTTGAAAAACAGTATAGGTGTTGTCAAAAGGAAACTTCAGGAAAAAAAAGAGAAATTTGTTCACAACTATTTGCTTCAAAAGTCTGGAGTGCAGCCTAGAATGGTGGTTTTCTGGTCACATTTAAATTTCACATTGTTGTGATTTTTTTTTTTCATGACATTTGTAGCATTATATTACTGTTACATATAGTATTTTGTCATTCTATCTTGTATATTTAAGTTCAGTTTGAAGTTTTAGTAGTGATATTCCCTGTAGATATCTATCAAAATTTATGTTTAAATATGTGGTTTGATGATAATAATTTTGATTTTACTTCCTACTAGCAGGTTATTAAAAAAGAAAAATCCTAGAAATATTATATAGACTTGCACTGTTTTTTTTTTTTCCTTCTTCGCCAGTATGTTTGTGAAACATATTACTAAGAAAGCTTTTCATTGACCAGGGAATGATTGAATTCTTTACTCATACATATTTCTTGAGAGCCATCTCTGATTTAGAATGTCTGGTGTCAAACAAGTGTTTATACTACAGCATTTATTTCTGTGGGAGGATTAGAGGCTCTCATTCCTCTGCCTAGACGTTGATTACCTAAAGCTTGCAGGAATGTACGTCTCTGATGCCTTTACACCCTATCATGTTACTTGAAAGCTGCAGCCATTTCAAAGATAATTGAGAGAGATAGATGCACTGTTTCATGTATCCAAAAGGCATGGTCTCACAAGATTTATTTCTGTATGAAACAAGAATAAAAATATTTGGATAAGGAAAGTGCAGTCATTTTTACATTTATTAGTGTTTAAAAAAAAACTATTACAAACTAAATTTGTTGCTTATTATGCTGTTATTTCTTTTGTGTATCCTTCTGCCAAAAGTTGTTAGAAGAGTTCTTGTTTGGATTTTATCAGAGAATTTTGTTTTAGTACAATTGAAGATGTACTTCAATTCAGTGATGCTTTCTAGAGTGGGATTTCCATCTTTATAATAAGAGTAACATGCCAGAATGCAACATTTGCTAAAGACAAGTTGCAGGGCAGGATAAATCTTAGCACAAACTTGTCCCTGACTGTACATGTTTCTAGAGTTTTTTATGCAGGATTCTTCTGTCTGAGAAAAAACTTACAGGACCAGCTGATCTAGCTGCCAAATGGAGACAACAGGATAGATTTGTATATTTGCACACGGTCCTAACACCTGGCAATATATTCTGAGCATAAATACTTAAAAAATTCAGAATTTATAATATGCTAATATCTTTCATAACATGTTCATGTGTTGATTTCATTTTAAGGCATATTATAATCAATTAAAACAACAAAACCAAGCAAAACCATAAAACCCACAATAAAGAGCCAAAAAAACTAAATAAATCAATTTGAACTAGTGTACTTTGGGAAGGGCAGAGAAGTGTAAATACAAATTTAGACTGGATTTAAACTGAGGTCCAAATTTCTTGGATGTTTAATTACAGTCTAGAAAACTGTCTTTGGAACTCCGTTAAACTCATAGTACTTCAAAGTATAAATACTCATACTATAGTTACCAAGATTTTTAAATATATTGCTCTAGAAAAAAGGATTTTACTTTTCTGTAGCTGCTTGTTGCTATTTACTGGTGAATCTGGAAGACTTATCAGTCTTCCAGATCTAAAACAATATTAGTCTAAAGTCTAAAACAATATTAAAAGACAGAGCAGGAAAAAGAATACTTATTTCCTAGAAAAACTCAGCCATATTTTCAGCTACCTAAATGCAAAATCCCAACCAGTTGTTCTGAAAGCCCCATTAAAGCTTCCTCAACTGTGCGAAATCATGTTTTCTGCAGGGCAGAATTTTTCTCTCCTGATCATTTAAGAGTACTTTGAATGATGAAAGAGAATGACTGGTCATATAAGATTTAAGAAGAATGTGTAGAGTAACTGGTACAGCATAGTTTTTATAAAATAGATACTATTGACTTAGTCACTTGTTAACTTTTAAAACTTTGCTTTATATGGACTACAAGATCAATGTTTGGAAACATATCTGTTTCGTTGTTCCAAGTTTATAAGTTATAGATTCCTTCAGATTATTGTCACCTAAAGCAGTAGTGTTAATACCTAGCTGCACATTTATCATCAAAACAGTAATGGATTTTGAGATGCCATAAAGCTGTTTTGATCCAGTAATCTCTATTTTTTCTTCTTAAGGTTTAGATTATGGAAGTTTTTAAAAGGTTTGCTATCAATAAGAGTGTTTGCATGTAGATAAAATTTAATTCTGAGATTGAATCCTCAAATTATTTATTTCTCCTAAGATGGATAAATTTTCTGCATTTCCTCCAAAATTAGCATGAGATTGTTTAGCATCGTGATCGATTACACTTCCAGTCTAGATTAATAGACTTTTTTTATCTGCATGCTTCTTTTCTCTAATGGAAAAATGTGTTCTTGACTAGATGACTATATTCCTAGATAGTGGAACTACTATTTACTTTCTTTCTTCTACCTGGATACTTTTTCATTTTTGTTGTTGACATTTTCAATGGAGGAGAGGAGGAAACCTCCAATTTCCTATTGAAAGTATTTACATATTTTAACATGACCTGCTAGAACTCAGGAAGGTAGCTTTGTTTAAAGGAAATTGTTTAACTGAGATTGGAAGTTTGTCTCAAGCAGCAGAAGTTAAAGAAAATAAAATAACTTACAATTCTAAGTTCTCACATCAACTGTGTATTTGGATGCTGTCTAATTGCAATTCTCCTTTCAATTTCTTACTAGCTAACTTAAAGCTTTATGTAATTTCTACTAACACAGGAGTCTCAGCTCATATTGTTTGGTGCTTAGCTAGATTTCTTCTAATTTCTTTTCAATTTTAGTCAGAAACCCTGTTGGCATTTTAAGAGATTTGCAATCCATAGCAATAATATTATACAGAACAAGAGGAAGAGTCTGTGCTTGGTCTTCTGTTTAACAGGAAGGCTGTCTTCCACAGAAATGCTCCACTGCTATTGCTTTTGCAACATATCATTACAATCAGCATCGTTTGTTCCGTGCTTTTCAGCATCTGTGAAGCAGCAGCTGGTTACCGCTTTCTTCATCATCAAAGTGCTTTCAAGGACATTGGGCTAGAAACTTCTTCAAAGAGAATTTTATTAATTTTCAAAACATATAAATGTGAGTATTTCAATGTTCTTTCCAAATGTAGGTCAAGTAAGATACTAAAAAGCAGTGGGAAAGTAAACCCACCGTGGTAATGTGTGTTGCTCAAATGATAAAAATCTTGGAACCAACAGATTTTTTTTATTATTATTATTTTGATAGAGCTACCAGAAATTCAATTGCCTGCTACATTTCTTGATTTCTGATATGAATTTAATAGACTTTACTGCAGCATTTACACAGTTATAAAACAAATTGTCTTCAGACAGAAATCCAGACATATTCTAGCTACCACTAATTCTTCTGCAATGCTAAAGGATGGATTAGCTGGAGCCTTGATGGCCACCAGCCTACAATTATGTGAAATGTGGCATCAAAAGTGAGAAGATTTTGACATTTCCATTTAAAAGGTGTCATGCCATATATGTGCCCTTTCTTTTTTATTCCAATGTATAAGGAGAATTTTATTCTTATGGTAAGCTTATCAATAAACTTCAATATTTCAGGAAGAGCTAGCTGTTTTGTTAGCTTCTTTTTAATAATAAGGTAAAATTTGGGGAATGAATCATGAAAACTTGAGTAGGTAAAGAAATAGGTAATAGGTAAGAAATTGTGTTGCAGGCACTATGGTACTCATTAGTTATCTCACTGCTCTGTCATGTTCTTCATTAACTTTGGGTCAACTCATTATAGATCATATTAATGATAGTAACAGTCTGAATATACCGCTGAATTGTTTTGGTAATGATTTAAACTGACATCTGCGTGCTAATTATTTACCTAGAAATGCAAAATAATTCTTTATATATTCTTTTGGGATGTCTTACATTGATTTGGGAAAGAGACATAGCAAACTTTGCTGTCAAGATTTTTTTTCATTTACCAATAAAATAATGAAGTGTCTGTAATTTTATTGCCATTTCAAATGGAAATAGAAATTTAAGAAAATACTTAAATTATCAACTCCATCTTTCACAGAGAACATTTATTTTGTGTTGTTGTAGAAAAATAGAGCTACCAAATTGTTGGAAGGGTCTTCTGGAGATCATATAGTCCAACCCTGCTCAGAGCAGGGTTAGTTAGAGGAGGTTGTTCAGGGTCATGTCCAATCAAATTTTAAATATTTCTGCTCCAAGGATGGAGACTTAATAACTTATATCAGCATTCTGTTCCAGTGTTTGTCTACTCTCATAATACTTTGTTTGTTTGAGTGGAATTTCCTGTATTTAAATTTGTGCCCGCTGACTCTATCCTGGCACAGGATACCATGAAAGGTCTGGCTCGATCTTCTTTACTCCCACACATGAGCTATTTATACAACCTGCTACAATCTACTTATCTACCCAGTCCAATACAATATACTTATCATTTATGCAATGATAAGATCCCCTTGATCCTTCTCTTCTCAAGGTTAAACCCTCGCAGCTCTCTCCGCCATTCCCCATATGGCAGGTAACTGGAAATCAAGAGTTATTTTTGAAGAGTTGGGTAAACACCACCATGATTTATATTTTTTCTAATACCATAATCAAGTTTATTTTAACTCCCTCATTGAAATATTTTGTCTTTTTTCAAATAATTTTATTATGTTTGTGCCACAGTGGTCTATACTTATAGCATGTTCTTTCCTTTCGGCCCTTAAAATTCATGATGATTAGTGAATATTTATGGAATTGCTTTTTTATTCACTTATTTTAAATTCCCAGTCAACCACTGCCAGAACTTACCTGTGTTTTTCCCCAAGTATATATTTTTGTTTCCAGTGATACATTTTTTTTTTAATTAGCTTCCCTTCCTCAGAATTGTTGCTGACAGTTGCTGCTGTCTATATCTTCTTAGGATAAATATTTCCCTATTATTTTAAACACTGTAAAATCGTATTCTGAAATACTGTCCTCTCACTATCTTTCAATAGATAAGAGTCGGCGAGGGATAAATGTGAATTCGAAATGAAAGATCCAGAGAAAAAGCATTAGCTGAGGGCAATATGGCAGCAAAGATTAAATCTTAAGATATTTACTCTGTCTTTAATTTTTATTTAATTCATTTTTTTACTCAGGAAATGTCTCATTCAGGTAAAGCATCTTAGAGTCTCATCTTACAGAAATGGTAAGAGGCTTTCCATCTATTTCTTGCAAATCTTTAACAGTCAAAGGAAAGCATAAGAAACACAATAGGAAAACACATTTTTTTTCCATTGAAATGTGCTTTACAGGAATCATTTGAATATCCTTTTATGCAAATTTCAGGGGATAAAAATAATAATAAAAAAACTTCGGGAAATCAGTAAAGGAATTGTGGTTTCTTAAACATTTAGGATTAGGGATACTGCATCTGTACTTTCTTTATTGTTTATTTGAAAATGTAACTATATGAACTCCATTTTTTTTTACTGTTGGTACATTCCTCAGTATTCTAACAGAATCTGAAATAAGGTCAGTAAAGCATATTACCTGAATATGTTGTCAGGAGACACAGCAAGGGTAGTAACAATAATAACTTTCATTTCCAGATTCTTGAATTAATTCTAAAAGCTTTGCTGAATATTTAGAATATATTCTTTTTTTTTTTCTTTTTGCACTTTTTTTTTGTCTTGTGTTCAGCACAGGAAGTCCTTGATTACTGCTTGGAAGTAACTGGCTCCACTATACCAAAACAGTTCTTTCTTGCCAGATTTGTTTAAGTCCAAAGCATGTTTCCATCCCTGTGGTGGACTTTCCTGTCCTTACGTTTCTTAATTCATAGTTTTCTAAGAATGAGAAATTCTTAGAAATTCTCTTAGAAATAAATTCTTATTTTTTAATTAAGAAAAATTAGGAAAGGAGTTTTTTGGTTTTTTAGTTCTTGGTTTCTGCCACATGCTTTGCTTCTTCAATAGTAGTTTTTAGAGAGTACTTTCATTTGTCAAATACAGCTTTGTTTTGGACACCTCCCTCCCCCTCACAGCTACTAGTAAAATCACTATCCTTTTTTTGGTTTTGCCTAATCAATGAATTTATGAGCTTCTTTTATTGTGAGGAATGTGGTGGTAGTGTATTACCCATATAAAATTCTCAGGCAACAAAACAACGCTGTCATTTGAGCTTTCTTGCTCCTGTTGTACTGAGCCAAAAATCTGTGATTTCAAATCAATCAGACCTCTTGACTGGAGTGGGAGTTTTGCTGAATTTAAGACCTGCAATATTTGGCCTTCACTTTTTCCTATACTGAAAAATATGTTTGTATTTTCATGAAGTCAAGCTACTTTTTTTTTTTTTTTTTCTTTTGCTACTGTTTTTCCTTTCCAGGATCTCATTTCCTCTAGCATATCTGGCACATGAAATTGTCTGACAGTAGAGTTGCTTGGTGCATGAGCCTTGGAACTTTAGCACTCTAAAGCTCATTGCCATATCATGAGGTTTTTTTAATAATATCAGGATGAGCTTTCAGTTTATTCTTGTGCGCACACTTAAAGATTTCTTCTCGTCTGAGTGAACTGACCAACTGGTGTATGTGGAAGCTGAACTTCTGGTAACATACACAAAACAATAAACTGTTCAAGTAATCAATATTTAAACAAAGAACTCAAAACTAAGAGGCTTGGGGGTTTTTTTACTCCCTTTGAAATGACATGAATACATTCATTCTGATTTTAGACAGTTTTTCTCCCACTTTTATTTTTACTCAACTACTTTAAGGCTGTCACGCTAAAAAAAATGCTTACATTGCAAAATAACAAACAAAACAAACAAACAAAAGCTCTGACTAACCTAAGAATACTCACCAGTCTCATTAATATCAAATGAAAGGTTCCATTTGTTTTATTAGATTTTGGATACAGCTATTGGGCAGGCCCATACTTAAACTGTTTTTTCAATAGAAGAAATTTATAGTTGAAATATGCAGTTCTGCTGTCAATCACTGCGCATAGTAAGTATGGTGATGTGACATTAGACCTGTCATGCATTCACCTGTACTAAAGCCAGAGAGCTCTAACCCCTATCTGAATTCTCTCAGCGTTCTGTGTCTGCGAAAAAAAAATCAAACCTAAATATCTCTCTCAAAACTGAGCATGTTGAGGCAATACATGCTCAGCAAGTTAGAAAGTCCAGCAGTCCAGCTGACAAGCAAGTGTTAAGAAAGAAAGTAGAAACTACTTATTTTTTCCTGATTTATTACCTTTCTGCTTATTTTATATAAATTCTTGCTTTTGTTCTATCTACATATTTATATATCAAGAGAGAATTAAAGATATTAAGATTTTCTATGATCTCTTCCAGTAGCTGAATTTTTGTGTATGTTTTTATTAGGAGCGTACTGACACTGTATTTTGGTGGAAGAAAATGGATATATATATGTTAGATTTACTATATATAGACTAGATTGCAAGCAAAAGAACTATACATGTTCATACTGTTTGAACTTGTGTCTGTTTCTTTTTTTTTTTTTTTTTTTGGAAGCACTTGTGTTAAATGTGGGATAAATATAGTCCCATGGGTTAATGTAATGTGTTATGTAACACCATGTTCAAATTACTAACCCTGTGAAGTCTGGGCTGACTTTATGTATATATTTTAATACAGAGGTTAAGCTTTTGATTGGCAGAGACAGAATTTGAAACAGTAGGGGCTATGAACTATAGAAAGACAGTGTAAGCTTAAAGAAGCAGGCAGCAAGTTTACTGCAGTGCATTGTAGTATTGTCCTGTGACATATAATCTATTTGGAACTGGAAAAGAACATCATAAACATTTCAAAGGCCTTAATTTAAATTGATTTCAGTAGTTTCTGAACAGTGTTGAACAGTTCTTTTCAATACTAGGGGCTTTATTTTCCAAACCTAGAAATCTAGCAAAATATATCCCTATTAAGTTATATGTTCTTAACAGTGGATATAAAAACAGACTTGGAATTATTAGATGATGTTTTTACTTCTGTTACTGAGTAGCTCTGTATTTTTGAAGTTAGTTAAAATAGTTCATCTCTCACTTTCCCCTAATGCAAAATGGAGATAATCTTATTTCACTTTCTAATGAAAAACACTTTAAAATGTTCCATAAGTAGAAAGAATTATTCATTCATGATCTCATAACATAATTATCTGTACTAGTTACTGTCAATTTTTTATGTTATATTCAAATTATATGGCATATCACCTTGATAATTTGTTCAGGCTTTGGTAAGCTATGACACATTTCTAAACTGAGACTTTCAGAGCGACCTTCATCATAGGGTATTTTACAATGACTGTTGTGTATCAGCTTTTACATTTTTGCATTTGTTCTCTCAGTTTTCTGAAATTTTTGAGGTTAAAACTTTTTAGATTTATTCTCTTCCAGAATGGTATTTGTAATACATGTGTATACTCTAACATTGGACATTTCTTTGGCAAAAGAGTAAGTTGGAGAGGAAAAAAAAAATCAGTATTTGAAATTATTCAGTATTGCTTTTAGCCAGGTATTGAATAGAATATTTGTAGCATAGGAGAGATATTCCAATTGAAAGCTTTCTTTGATTGTTGTACTGCTATTCTGACAGATTTATGAACCATTGAGCTTTTCATTAAGTTTTTATAATTGTTTTGTGAAGTCGAATAATCTCTCATCTACAGAAACTTGTACTTTATATGTCCAGGTAATATGTTGACAAACATTACAGTGTCTTGAATTATTTTTAGCTGGCCAGAACCTGTAAATAGCTCAAAAATTAGGATCAGCTAAATGTAATTGTATTTTCATGAAAATGCATTTTTAGGTGGCAATAACACAGAGGTGGGAATTTTCTTCTCATTGCTTATTTTTTCAGACTTTAGTTCTCTATGGTCAGAGTCTGTGAAGGTTTGAAACGTTTTCTTCATATGTAAATATTGTCACTTTTAATTTGCCAGCAAGATAGCCATGGTTCTGAGAATGTTAGGGGTTTGCCTAGTCTTGGAAAATTTGTGGTGATAAAAGAGCAGAACCAAAATATCTTAAATAAGTCTTGGTATTCAAAAATGTCAGTATTTTTCAGGAAATATGCTCTGTATCTTAATATCTGTCTACCTCCAAACAGAAGATATATAGGCTTTGGAATAAAATATGGAATAAATGATCTTTTCTGGAGTCATGGCTTGTGAAAACATTGGAAAAGGACTTTCAGAAGAAAACTTACATACTTATTTATGGAATATGCTTATGTTGGATATATTATTTTGCCTAATAATATTTAAATTGAAAGGAGCAAAATTTAACACGTGGCAATGGCAGCTGCTTTATTAGGACGGTATTACCCAGTAAAGCTTTTTTTTTTTTTTTTTTTTTTTTTTTTTAAATACAGAAAGATCTAACTGCATAAAGCAAACCAGGAACTGTGAGGAAGTTAAGGGTCTGTAGGTTGTTAGGAAACAGTACAAAACCTTCCTCTGCCCTTTTAAAATCCTCTTTCAAAAATCAGAGCATGGATATGTGATTTTAAGGGGTTTTGAGTGGATAGAGGAGTGGAATGAAGGAAGAAGGAAAGCGAAGAGAAAAACAGTAGGGCAGCCTATATAAAAGGGGAATTACCAAAGCAACCAGATGAGGGAATTTTTACTCTGAAAGGGAAAAGAATTAGAAACTGTATGAAATGTACACTTCATTGTATATTTGAAAGGTGTACAGTAATATAAAATGTTATAAATATTAGGCATACCTCTTATTATTGAAAAATATCAATGAATGGAGTAAAAAGAGTGTCCAGAAAGAGAAATCACAGAGAGTAAAACACATTGTATAGCCTTCTGCTAAGGCAGCAATAGGAAAATTGTGAGTTAGTAAACATATCTATGGTACATATGTATTAATAGCTTTACATTACATGGAGAAGTAAGTGATTAGTGTTGTGTGCCCAGAATTGTTTCCACCTGATGAAATAACCATCCCACCTGTAAGCCACCCTGGGATCTTGAATCCAGCTTTCTAAGTGTTTAAATTAAGATCTCATAGAAAGCCTTAGGGCATGCTTACTGATATAGTTTCAGGAACCAGAAGGCTGGCATTGCTGCTTTGTTTTTAAAGTGCAAAGGAATGTCATTATGATGGGAGATCTGATTTGATTCAGCGTTTGGTTCAAGTGCATTCAGATATTCAAATATTTATCTCCTATTTCTAGAGAGAATATTATATATGGATATATATGATATATGGAACAGATGAAAAGACAACATAATTTAGTGGGTAAAGAACATGCTGAGGGCTATCCTGGAGCACTATAGAAATGCTATATTTTAACTGAAATGGTTGTTAGATCAGAGGTTAAATCTAAGTATTCCATTATCCCTAAAAAAACCAGAACCAGCCCAAGTAATCTGATACTCCTGCTTTGATCTTTGTTTTGTCTCAGTTTGACTATCATTTCTCTTCCTCTTCCATCCAATTGCTTCTTGACATGTGGCTTGTCAAAATATAGCGCTGACAAATTGCTTCTTTTCTCAAAAGCAGCAGATAATTTGTGTACCACAGGAACACAGTGCAGCATTTGCAACCTGGTATGAATGTTAATAGCTCTGACATTCTCTGTGTTGGTAAAATACATGTCTCAGAGAGAACTCCTTTCACTAACCTGAAAGATTGTTTTAGAATCACCCCCCAATCAACTGCATCTAAAAAGTGTTTTCAGGAGATATTAAAGTCATTAAGGAGACATTAAGTTAAAATATAAACTCTTAAGATAAAATTAATGAAATATTGTGTGAAAATTTTTAATCAAGTGCCTAATAGTAATACAGGTGAAAAAAAAAAAAAAAAAAAAAAGAAAGCTGAATAAGTTTCCCAAGAAGAAATACGTGTTTACTTCTACAGACACAATTTCAACTTTGCAGTAATGAACTAAAAAAACCAAAATCTCCTCTGACATTTTTAGGAGCTGTTCCTCATACTCCACACTTTTACTAAACTTCCAGTATTTCCGGTTTGTTAATCTGCAAGAAGTCTTTGAATGAAAATAGTAAATAGTTAAATTACTTGTATCTTAGGTGATGCACATTTGAGGAAAGGATCTGTACTCTAAAGCTTTGATTTTGCTGAACTGTTCATCATTTTTTGGACTTTTTCTGAATCCCTCTTGATTTTTAATTTTGATAGTGTTAGCATATCTTACTGTACAGATGTATTTATTGACAAGTATTACAGATGAATTATTATTACAGATGAATGCATTTTTAAAATGCTACTCGGTATTGCTGAATCTATAAATTGTTGTGGTTTCTATTACATGCATCTCATCAGAGAGTTGCAATGAAAAGGCTTAATAATATTGGTGAATATTTTTTAGCAGTAATTTCTAGGAATTTCTGAAGTGTTATGTTAAGACAGTGTAGATTAAAAAATTACTAGTTATGAATATTTGAATATAAAATAGAGAATTTGGTGTAAAGGATGTTAATTTAAGGACAATGCGCTTAGATAAAGTCTTGAATGGCTACTATACTAGTGGGATAATAATATAAGGACAACTTAGAGATAAGACAGGGAAAGCAGTCCAGGAAATAGTTTCAGACTCGAGGCAAAGTGGATGTCTAGGGAAAAACACTAGAACAATGCATTTGTAGTGATACTTTCCCACTGTGCATTGATATACAATTCAGGGAGTTCCTGCACCAGATTTGTTGTTGTAGTAACACCTGTCTGTAGACCTCCCAAATCCATGAGTCTACCAGCAGAGACTGAGTAAAGCATTGCTCACGACAAAGGAAGACAGAATTGTGGAGCATGTAGGGCAAATGGAGATGCAAAATTTCTTTGGACCAGTTAGCTTACAAATGGGGGGCCTTGAGGGAACTGTTGAGTTCAGTATGAGGCTGTTATCATAGAAGGGACATGACATCTGCTTGTTTTGGTGACTGAAAAACAACAACAAAAAAAAACCTCAAACAACATATTGCTCATCCAAGACAACTAACCTCAATCTCTGACAAAGCTATGTAGCAAAGCCTCCTGGAAGCCAAGTGCATGAAGGACTGTAAGGTGACCAGGAACAGCAAACACAAATTTACCAAGGGCAAATAGTGCCTGACTAGCCTGATTGCCTTCTTTGTTGAGATAATTAGGTGTGGTGCATCTTGACCTTGCAAGGCTTTTGACCTGGTCTCCTGTAGCGTCTTTGTAACCAGATTAGTAAAATGTGAATTGGGTAAGAGGACAATAAGGTGGAGAGGACAATAAGGGACAATAAGAGGACAATAATAACCCTCTAAGGGTTGTGATAAGGGTATGATATTCAACTGGAAGTCAGTTACTAGACGGGTACGTCAAGGACCACATCAGCAGCCAATACTATTTAATGTCTTTACTAACAACGTGTGCAATGTTTCAGAGAGTACTCCCAGCAGAGTGAGGCCAATGTGGCTGATATACTGGAGTGTAGAGCTGCTCTTCAGAGGGATTTTGGCCGCCTGGACAAATGGTCTGATAGAAACCTCATAAAGTCAGAAAAAGGCAGATGCAACGTTCTGTACCCAGGATGAAATAATCCTGTAGAGCAATAGGTGCTGTGGAGTGATTGGTTAAAATTCAGCTGTGTGGAAGAGGACCCAAGTAACTTTGTGGACAGCAAGTTAAACATGAGTCAACAGTGTGTTCTTGTTTTGAAGAAGTCCAATCACACAGCAGACTGAATTATGAACAGTGTGGCCAACAAGGCAAGGCAAGTGATTCTTCCTTTATATTTGACAGTTGTGAGATGACATTGGGAGTAGTGTGTCCAGTTTCAGGCCCCCCATTACAAGAACGATATTGACATATTAACCCAAGTGCAGTGGAGGAGCCGTCATAATCATTAGGAGATTGGACAAATGTGCTTTTTCAACCTAAAGAATAGGGCTTAGAGGAGATATTATTGATGTATGAACTGTGTAATGGAAGTATATAGAGAAGATGAAGACAGACTCATATGAGAGGTCCACAGAGTAGCAAGAGGAAATGGACAGAATTTGGAATATGGGAAATTCCAATTAAATATGATCAAATTTTGGAACAGGTTGCCAAGAGAGGTTATAGATCTCATCCTTGGATATAACTTGACTGTATAAAGCCTTGAACAACTTTGTCTAACTGGACCAGGTTTGAGCAAGGGGTTGATTTACATGACCTTGATTGGTTCTCTCCAACCTAAATTATATTGTCATCCTTTGTATTTAATAGACCATGATGTATTTTCTTATCTCCATGAATTTTTCTAGATGTCTTTGGATCTCTAGGTGTCTTTTTGAACTTCTTGGATGTGTAGCTGCAGCAAGGACTTGATGATATATTTTGTGAAGAACTACTTTCTTTTGTTTGCTTTGAACTGTCCTATTATAACTTCCTTTTGATGTTCCCAACTTGTTGCATTACCTCCCACATCTTTATCCTTGCTTACCTTCTTTGTGTACTCATAACCTGTAACCTGCTGTAGGCATCTTACTTTCTCTCTTAGCTCTCTTTTTCACATTTTTAGCCTGTTCATTTTATGAAAAATATACCATGACATCAATTAGTTTCATCTGTTCTGTCATATGTTTTTTTTTGCATTCTTCCATAGTTTGAGAGTTTGGACAACCAGAATTTAACCCACTATACAAAATACAGGCGAGCTATGTACTTATACAGTGGTACAATGATGTTTTCTGTTTTATTTTGTCTCCTTCTTTGAAGATTTTCTTTTTGATCTCTACCAATCCTGAGCTGATGTTCTGAAATTGCTGTCATCTCCAAACCTCATTTTCTAAATAATAAAAAACTCAGAGCTTATATTTTCGTGTATAATTTTCCTTTCCTTAGGTGCATTATTTTACTAGTTGTTCAGCTAATTTCATCTGTAGATGAATATAGTTTGATCTTTCATGACTGTTCATTATGCCTATAGATTCTTGTAACTCCTTCTGATGACACTTCATTTTGTCCAGGCTCATGAACCAGTTAACTTTCTATGTCTATACTATTTCAATAGTGTTTCTGTTAAGGATCCTGGGCTTGGTGTATTCTGGGAAGTTAAAATATATATGCCAGAGAAGTGAAAAGAACAATGCAAATTACTGAAGAAAAAAATGTGGAGGAATTTTCAACACATATGTTATTAACCATAATCCTTTATTAGACCTCACAGAGGTGTAAACTATACATACAAATACATTAGAAAGATACCCTCTTAACAGTAATGCTTCACATTTTGGACCTGATACCAAGAGGGTTGCAAACATTTCAGTACATTCTACAAACCAAAGGGTGCTTTAGCCTTTATGTATACAGAGTGACAAAGCCCTTTACTGAAATCAAAGTAGATAAAAGTGAAAATCAGTCAGCTACCTTTTCCAACCTTTACCTACCATAAATGCATATAAAGGATGGATACGCTATTATTTATGGAACAACATTTACTGTTTTAGACAGCTTGTAGAGAGAGGGGAAGACAATTGTCAAGATGGCATTACATGAACTGCAAACTAGCAAAAATTCTTGATAATTTTTTATATTTGTACATATTAGGAGCTCCTTCTTGGATTTATTATTACTAGAAAAGCCTATAAGTGCTAAATGGGGAGAGTAGCGCAACAAAGACATTGTTGAGGTATTTGGGGGATTCTGCAACACGATGTTACATACACAGTATGAAATATTACTTGTCATCAAGTAGTGACATTGCATTATGAGTAAGCACAAGAAAATAAAAAAGAAAGAATAAATCCAGTTAGATCTTTAATGAGAGAGTTTACATGGTTTTGAATGAACATTTAAGATTTGTCACTGTTTGGTTATAATGAGCTGAAATGTTAATACTAGCATTATTCAGTAGTGAAATCAGAAATTCATCTATCCACATTCATGCCTGCATCATGTAAACCCAAGTTTTCACCAGGATATCAATTTAAGCCCAACAGTGAGGAAAGAGAGGACAGCTAATATTTCTATTTGAAAGAATGACCTCCTAAAAAGAACAGTGCTATTAGTCTCTTCATTTAGCACTTTTGGGTGGCTTCACAGACAGCTTAGGAGGAGAAAAAACCCAAATGTGATTTGATCATCAGCAGCACATGCTGCTACTTTTTCTGTTTTGACTTTGTTTCTTAAAATCTTGAGGCTTGATGAATATGCTTAATATTCAACCCCAGAGACTCCAAGAATTAAGAGAATAAACAGAATCATCACATTCTGACAAAAGCAACATGAACTATCAGACCAGAAATGGAGCTGTTGAGAACGCTATGAAGTACAAGCATGCTTTCACTGGTGCGCTTTGGCTTGTGTTTGATAACACTTAGATTAACCAGGTGACTATTATGATTATACATTTATCAAATTTTTTTTTTCACCTTTTCACTGGATTTTCATAGAATTCAGTCAAACTGATTCCTTAGAAATGGTTATAAACTAAGGGATAAATTTTACCTAATCTGTAGCTTGCATGTAAGGCAAGCTGTATGATGAAGACCATCATAGTTCCTACACAATTTTTACTTTTATTAATGTTAATTTAAAATTTTATCTAAAATAAAATTAAAATAATTTGAGATAGAATTCATTCCTGGGCACAGAATAAGGTCATTGTGATCCTTTCATTTACAGCACATTAATGTACTGGGCCTGGGATCCTTTGCTTTTGCTCGTCATTGAAGGGGACCTTACTACACCATAGAGCAGGTCAGTGCCAGTAAACCAAAGGTAGTGGAACATTCATTTGATTTTATAACCTACAGAATTAAATATTTCACTACTTAATATAACTTTCATAAAATCAGTTCTAATTTTAGTCAGCTGGTTAAGCCTTTTTCTTTAGCATCAGAGTGTATGAAGCATGATCTTATCAACCCACATAGAGTGTTTTGTTGTTGCTTTAAGGGAATGAGATGGTATTAGTGAACGTAAAGTAGAGTAATGTGAAATGTCTTCAATTTAATTAAAGCATGGAAAAAAAATCTCAGTTATATTGTTGCTGTTTGTTAAGAAGAATTTCAATCCATTAACTATGAAAATATTGTAAGTAGGTATACATTTTTGAATATTTGTGGGAACGAAAGATTAGCAGCAGAAGTATTAAGTTGATTTTTATGACTTTTGTGAGTCAATGTGGCAAAATAAAAAGTTGTTGAAAAATAGAGATAAAAAATGATAATTTAAAATTTGTGGTAAAAATATTACATATTAGTGTACAATTTGATCAGAAGCCATACTAAGTCTTTCTCACTTCTGAAGTAGTATGGGTAATATATGGCATGAAGTCTACTTAAAGGAGCATTTAATTCTATAGATAGTTGAATTGATATTATTAACTGACAAATCCTCTATTTGCTCTCTTTGTATAATTCATTATTCTTACCTCAAGAGGGACGCTTACAATTTAAAATCTCACTTATAAGAAGTCATCTGAAAAAAACCAAAATAAAGCAAAATTCTGAAGTTTAAACACACAAATAGTTTTATCTGGTCTTTGGGTGACAATAGAGAACTGTCGTATGTTTTAAAAACAGATTATCTTTAAGTGTATATGTAGCATTTAATTTGTGGCACCCATATCGTTCCTCTAATATTAGATTCCAGTTGGATTATTGAATATAATCTATGAAAAAAAATGTGTAAAAAAGCAAGGTCAAGCTTTACTTGAGAAGAAGAAGAAGAAGAAAGAAGCAATATACACACACACATGCTCACACATATATACACACCCTTTATGCAACTAGTATGAGACTTCCTTGTGTAATGCAAGCATCCGTGAGGTCCTTCTTGTTTAGGTCTCTGCTAGACTGGTATCTCTATACTGTACTATATGTAATCAAGTTTCAGATATTCTCACAACACCTTTCATGTAAAAAATCAAAGAAGATTTATATGTATCAGATACTGTGTGTTTGGACAGTGATAGTCCAGTAGAGTATTACAATGTTGTGACAAGCAAAATATATAGTGTACGATTAAAATGAGTAAAAGTTTGTGTTAATGAATTTTTTCCTCTTTCAAAACTGAACTTCAATCCAGTTGCTTTACTTAATGCTATTTCCACACAAGAACTAGATAATTAGTAATCTCATCAAGGCATATTCTTTATTTTTTGTGGTTTGCAACCAGAAAGAAAAGTCTTAATTGCTTGAAAGCTTCATGCCCTCCTCCTTTACCTGCCTTAAAAACAAAACTAAGTGAAGTGAAACAAAGCAACCCCCCAAAACAAACAGACAATAAAGGTTATGTTGCAATAATTTTTTAACTTGATTTACTGGGGCAGGAGGGGAGGGAGGAATGAATGCTGATTTTGAATAACACTTTGGAATCTGGAAGACTTGTTTTTATTGAACAGTATCCTTAAAAGAGGGACCAGTATAGGTTGAGTCCCCGAATAAATTATTACTATTCCTTTTCAGACTAAAAATAAAACATTTTAAATATATTGATTATAACTTCATCAGAACATAAGTATTCTATCTAGCCTATAGCTTCAAAGAATCTCTATTTGGGCTTAATTTAGCATCATTTAAAAACAAAACAATGAAATGTGTAATTCTGCACCTTAGGATATTCATAGTGACCACAAAATTAATAAAAAAAAAAAAAATTCACAGACTGTTAGCCATAAATTTCAACTTTTTCTCACAATTCAAAACTGATAAGAATTAAAAGTAACATCAGGTTCATATTAAGAATCTTTTGTTCTTAATTCAGGCATGTCATGAGTAAGAAAGTTTTCAGGTAAAAATAAGCAATTTTGCTAAATGAAAATCTCGATCATATCATGCCACTGATTTCAAGTGAAACTCAACATTGATTTCAGCTTAGCATGCAGCCTGCAAATATTTGAAGTAAAATTGCAGTAATCTGAATGGCTTGCAGTCATATCCATATCCTGGCTTTAAAGGTTTTTCTTCTTTATATCTCTATTAATGAATTAGAATTATAGCTGCATTTTAAATCCATGGCTTTTGGTGGCATTTTGATTCTTAATCCTCCTCCATCTCCATCAGTTAATAGATCTTTTTTACTATTCTTGAGTGACAAAAAGTTGAAAAGTTATGGCTAGTTTTATTTCTTTTCTTTTTAATAATCATACCTATATAATTGTTATTTTCATACTTTAAAAAAATATTTATGCTTTCTTTTATATTTTAGTCAAGTACTTTCTTAAACAAAACAATAGCACCACTTTGGCATTGTTGGCCAAATCAGTAAAAGGTAAAGCAAATATAAAAGATGCTGGTTTTGAGCTTCTCCTATCATGCACTTGCTTGTTGAAACAGAGTGCCAAGAAGACATGGGCTTGGCATAGGGTATCTTCCTTAACTTTAACCATTGATACTGAGTCAACAATCAGCTCATGGGTCAGCTGAACATAGCTGCTAGTTATGGTTGGAATTTGCTTTCGTAGGGAAAGCTTACCACAAATTTATCTATTGATTCTAACAGAGCTATTGAGATTGTAGTCTGTTTTGAGCAAAACATTCCTACTTTCTTGCATGTGCAGGGACAGATTGCAGTATCCTGTTATTTGACTTTCTCTCTTTTTTTTAATGGAACAAATATCCCTCATATGAGCCCTCTGCACAACTATAAATGTAGGTTTATAAGTGCATATTGAGTACCTTTATACATTTCCCATTGAAAAGTCTTAATGATTAATTATGATTTCTATGGAGATGAGACTGAAGTGTTGCAACCTTGAAGAAAGAGGTATATTAACCTCAATGAATTTAGATCTGAAGACTTTTCTGAACTTAAGGAAAATCACAGAATCACACAGAATCACAGAATGGTCGAGGTTGGAAAGGACCTCTAGAGATCCGCTAGGCTAGATAGTCCAACCCCCTGCTCTACCAGGGACACCCAGAGCACGGGGCACAGGGTGGCAGCCAAGCAAGTTTTGAACATCTCCAAAAAAGGAGCCTCCACAGCCTCTCTGGGCAGCCTGTTCCAGGGCTCTGTCCTCCTCACATGGAGATGGAGTTACCTGTGTTTTAAGATACTGCACTTTTCTTCTTCTGTACTTCAGTGACATTCTGTGAAATAACAGGGGTTTTATAAGAATTCTGGAATGCAAAATTCCATGGCCACCATGGTGTGTTTTACATGATATTGAAAGATGGGGAGTGGTTTCTTTATTGTGTTAATGATTTAGGAGAATAAATGGCATCCTGTGAGACTTATGTTCCTAAAACTCTGGAGTGCTTTCTAAAATCGAGTTGAACCCTTGAATTTCTCTAAGTAATGTTTTCAAGCCAGAACTACTTCGTCCTTTGGGGACAGAGAGAAGTTTTGGCTCATACTTCTTCTTCCTTAAGTAATGGATTTGTTTACATTATTAAGCTAATGCAACCCATCTCTTTTGCACTGACTAGTACATTACATGCTCCCTGACATTGGTCTGGAGAATTGTCATGTAAATATGCATTCTCTGTCCATGCATTTCTTGCCTGTACAGTGATGGATCTAGTCTCTGTATTTTAATCCTGTTCCTTCTCTTGTAAAACAAGATGTTTCTTTCGAAACTTTTAGCAACTCATTATTTATTTAATTTTCTTTCCAAGAATTATAATTTGTCTGGACAGTTATCAAATTCTGATGCTAGACAATGTTGGCTACCAGAGACACTTTCTGGTTATGGCAGTCAAGGGAAAAACACAGTGGAATGTAATGTGATTACCGGAACCCCAAGTTAGGAACAAAATTTGTGCAATGTAAATAATACAAAGATGTCTACATTTTAAAAAAAAATGGTTATCAACAAAATGTTATCGCTGAAGAAACTTGCCACCCATAGAGATCTGTAAATTGCTTTTTGAACTCATGCTTTTTCTTTTTCCCCAGATCTTGAGAGCAAGTAAGGGACAGGAGTTATGGGACACAAACTGGAAATATGTATTATATTTATGACATATCAAAAGAATAGCTCATTCTTGGAGTGTCTTTCAAAATTCCTAATGGTCATTTAAGTAAAAGCACCTCCACCAACCCCCTGCTACCAAAAATCGCTTATAAGAGTTTTAACAGGTGAGAATTACTACCTTTGTTTAGTGAATTGATGGTAAATAATTCAGGCTCCTTTGTCCAACTGCTTCTCTGTACCTTCCTCCCTTTTTTTTTCAACATATCTATCTGTGTCAATGGCAACTATGACACATTCTCCTTAGTCATTTACTATTACTATTTACTATTACTATATATTACTATTTCTGACGGCATGATGGTAAAATGGCAGCCTGTTTTACTATTCAAGGTAGAAACAATGCCCTGCAAGTCAAGGTGACATGGCAGAAATTATCTAGAAATCTTGTATGAGAGTGCATGAAAGGCTAGTGTAAGTAGCGTTTTGAAGGACTTGATGGTTCATCCCTTTCTGAACAATCTTTTTACATTGTAATTTGATAATTATATTACTTTGCTGATTTACAGATTAATGTGCAGTGGCCTAACTAACACGTGAATTAGTCTCATCAAAAATTGTGGGAAAATTTAACATGGCAGAGTGTATGATAAAGCCTTCTTCAAAAATGTAGAATACTGATACTTCAGAAAGAGTGAGTCTATGAAATAATTTGAAGACTGATTTTTAAATAGTCTTCTCTGAGCCCATGCAGCCATGAATCCAGGTACTAAATAACTGCAATACACCATCATCTAAACCTCTAACAGGAAATAAGTATATCTGGATTTTCTTTTGAAGAAGAGGAAATTATTTTTCTATTGGAATCTAAAACCATTTAAATCCATTTTAAAACAAAGTTGAATATTCTTGATTTCATCTTTGGCGTAGTATTTCCATATTTGCTTTTACCTCCTACAGTTTTGGCCAGACCCTTTCATATAACAAACTATAAAATAGCACCGTTGTACTATAAAACAGATTTTTACATACTGTTTGATATATGTGTATTATTGATATGCTAAATTTTACATACTGCATTATATGGAGGAAGAAAGAAGTTACCTATACCGTTGCAAAACAATTACCTGGAAGAATTATCAACAGTTTGAGAGTCTTATGTATGCTTGAATTGGTTTTAAAAATCATTTGTCTCACAAATTGTGATCAACTGCATCTTTGCAAAAGAAAGAAAAACAAACTGTCCCAGAATGACTGTATCTATAACCCATATTCTGTCAAAATGCCACGGATGGAATTAATGAATGTTTAAAATTGTTTATGTTACCTTACTGCTGCTGCTACTCGGAATGTCAAACTGTGCAAATATGAAGGGGTAGACAAACAATGTTATCAGACACTGTAAAACAAACAGCCTGTTGCTTGTATAGAAGTGCAAATAAAAAAAAAAAAAAACAACAAACACTTAGCCATGGCTGATGAATGACTCCAGCAGCCAGCATTCATAGGTTAATTTAGTGCAATTGGATCCATCAAAGGCCCATAAATTTGTAGGCTTTTGAGGGGCACAGGGCTCTTAAGAGTTTTTGTGCAGGACATTTAAAACAGGTTAACAAACAGTAATATATCAATCACAGATATATATATATATTTATGTTGTGGGCTGGTTAAAACATTCTTTTCTCTAAAGACTTAATATTGGAATGTTTAGTTGCATTGTTCACTGGGAGAATGCCCATTGGTTGAGACTGCATCAAGCTTATTAAACGATAGTTTTCTTTAAGTCTTCCAATGTTTAACAAATAATTTATTTACAGCAAAGTATCCTGCAGATGGCACATTCATTCTTCACTCATGTGGATGGCATGTTCTTACATTCTGTAGTTTCTGTTTCCTGTGTTCCCTCTACTTGTATTCTTCAAATGAACTTCCTGGAATTGTAGAAAAAAATAATTATTCTTCGTAGATTTTAATATGTGTTTGATAATACAGCTTGTATTAGTGGGAAAACAGTTATCCTGCATGGTAGAATTATTACATCTCTTCTGCCAGACCACAGAGAACTTGACTGTGCAAAACCCCGGTACTCTGAATTCCCAGTTCTCTTAAGCTGAAAAACTTTGATTGCTGCTATTGTTGATCCGAGTAGTTCCAACATAATTACATTTTTGCACACAAAGGATATTCAGAGAAAGCCTACCATACTGAAATTATATTTTGGATGCATTTAGGCAGAGGAAATCTCTGCATACTGGAACTTGTTTGGGCTTAGTTACTTTGGTACTTACTAAGTACCAAAGATTTTCCCTCTTTCAGAACAAGATCTTTTGCAAAAGCAGGATGTATAGGGCTCAGTGTACTCTTAAGTTGGCAACTGAGGGCTTTGTGGACCCTCCTGGGTGGTGGTAGCCAGTGAGCAGAGGTTTTCAGTGGAACTCTGTTGGGGGACTCATTCTGTACCAGACTAGAAGGAAAAGTGATACACAGTATTTACAATCCTCTCCAGAATTTTTTTTGTTTGTTTACTGAAACACTATTGTCAGAAAAATAAAAAGAAAAAAGGTCTGTCCTTGAGAAAGGTGAGGCATGGGTATACAGCTGTGCCATAGCATTATCTTTTAGTCGTAAGAAACTTAATCTCTAAAATTTAGGAAATGAGGAAAATATTACCTGCTTTTGTGATGGACAGTAAGAAAATAGAAGCTTGATTTGGTGCTAATTACATTAGATTTTTAATGATTTCTTTATAGAATACTATTCTGTAAGAAGTACATTTATAAATATTTAAATGGTCTATACACATATACTTATCGATACTGTTGTTTTAAACTGACCAAATAAATCAGAAACTGATAATGGACAACAAAACTTGTGTTGACATAGATCTCATTAATTTTCACAGATTTTGGGTCAGAATATGAGATGAATTATTATTTTCAAAATAAAAAAGAAAGCTGATGAATACTAACGGGTGTTAAAATAATGATACCACCACCACGCCATCAACATTGAGCCAAATTAAGATTTTTCATCACTGGGTAATCAAATCTTTTAATAGTAAAATATTCATGCATATTCATGATGAAGATATGTCTTTGTTGGTAGACCTTCTTAGTATGAAATGCAATATTAAATAAAGATGAAGAGATTAATCCTCTAGTGACATTTACAATGACCAATTCAATAGAATGCTGGCTCGCCTTCATTAAATTATATTAAAACCTCTATAGAGTATCTTTCTTAGTATACATTGAATATAGAAACAGTGATACTGTTCATTCACAAAAAAAAAGGAAAAAAAAGAAAAAAAAAGAAAAAAAAGTTCTTCCCCTGCGTCTCTTCCAACTTTTTTGAAATTACCTTTCCTGACTTCAGTTTACCCTGAATTGCAGTTTAGTTTTCATCTCCAAGTGCTCCTTCTGATTAGACTCTCCAGTTTTCACTGATTCTCCCTGGAATCGTTGGTACAGGAGGTCATGTGGGGCTTCCATTATTAAGGATCCTACCTATTACTACAGATTCTGCTGGTAACAACGCACTAAGAAAACGGGAGTTTCTTTACTCATTGGCGTATTAGTTCCTCATGGCAGTAAAGCAAAATAAGAACCTTATCAATGCTGCTCCAAGGTTCTCCTGTCTGAGGAAAATTTACCAGCATATGGTGAAAGAATTTGTTGTTATGGCCTGTTTGCAAAAAGACATAAATTCTTAAAGGCATCTGTAAAATGAAAATAAGAAGTTTATGAAATGACAGCCATTTTGCATTGCAGTGGCTTCCTAAAGATACTTATATTTAAAATGAGCCATATGTTTCCCAAATGAAAAGATAAATTATCACTTCTAAAGTCATTGTCTAACTTTGTAATGGTTTACTCATCAAAACACAGCCTATATTAAAGTGAAATAGAGTTTAAGTTATAGCTTTTACTGCTGGTGCGTAGATGGAAAAAGAGCTGTCTTAACCACGAGTTTCCTTTGAAACTCAGGGAATGTGGCAGGTTACTTTCAGAACAGTTTCTCTTCTAGAATAAGCCTTCAAATCCATAAATATAAAGAAGTGGCAGTGGGGGTGATGGCAGTATCTTGCACTCCAGAAAGTGCTTTGACCCATATAACGCAATTTTTTTGCAATTGGAAACGAAGTGTGAATGCCTGAATCAGATGCTCAAATCCGCTTTTGAACAGGCATATAAAAGCTTGCCTTTTTTTCTTCAACTCTTGGAAAAAAAATGTTAATTAAAAATAAGCTTGTTATCTGTGATGCTTGTTTAGGTATCAGATCCTATGAGCTGACATTACAGACCTGGACAAAGTAAGCATTTACGATGACAGTTACTAAATGTCAGCTTAGTATAAGTCAGTTTATGAACAGAGAAGTGCAAACTTCTGCCATGTCATTTTCAGCAAGGATTTTTTGGGACAGTATCGCGTTAACACAAGGATAACAGCTACCTCAGTGACAGCAAAGGTCATTTAACTGGGATGAAGGGTAATTGGGAAGTATGCGGCAGCATTCTTATGCTATTAGGATGGATATTCAAACCTCATATTGGCACTAAATGTCCTTTTGCTTTACTGCTAATAAATGAAAAGTGTAATGTTTGTAGTAACAGATCTTATAACTTAGCTACAAACTCTCTAGGGTCTATTTGAGAGGCTTTTAAGTTCAGTAGGCAGTGTGGTCAGTAACTAAATAACAAGGCTGGAAAGTGAGCAAGGGGAGAGAATAAATTTCTGAACTGAAAGGGCCAAAATCTGCTGCTACAACTGCATGTGCTCTCATTGACTTTCGCAATGTGGTGTGGATGTAATAGAAATTAGGATTAGTGCCATTATGCATATTTTGACCTATTAATGTATCTGTGAGTTGTTACAGGGCCAATCAGAAAATCTGGCATGGTAATATGCCAGAAGATTGGCATATTACACTGCCAATCTTACAAAAAGTACATAAGAAGTAATGCAGTATCTATTTTCTTAATGATATTTTCTTAAAGTAAACATTTTAATGTCATCTCCCTCATTCTCTTGGTTCCATGTAGTGTTTATTTAAATTTCAAATATTAGATAAAATTTTGGCTAGCATCTGATCTTTCTGTGAGAATCCACTTCTTATCAGTACCTTGCTGGTATACATTTATGTATATTTCTGCATATGGAGCCTAAAGGAAAATAAATACTAGAAATTGAAGGAAGACAGACTAAATTTTGTCTCCTTCCCCGATCCTTTCACTCAGGATGCAAGAGGACAGCATGGTATTACATTTCCTCTTTACTTGCTGGATTCTAAAAACAGCTTTAACAGTTCCCTTCCATGTACTCATTTTCCTGGTGCACTCTAGTCTTGAACTGATAACTTTGTGCTATAAAAGCGCTCCATTCAAAAAGGCCTTTGCCCTTGTTTTGGAAATTGCTGTGGAAATAGCAGTTTCCTTCCTTGAAGAGAGAACAGTAGCTCTTCAAAATTCTGCTCAGCCACTTTCCCAATTGCTGTTAAATCTTTCATTGAAAGATAAATAGACTTTTAATAGCATTTCTCGGCAAAAATGAACGGAAAAGGTAGATGGAACACAGAAGCTAAAGCTTAAGATTCCTTTTCTTGCTCCTGTTTCACACAGTTTAAGAACATAATTATAAACTTAGTGTGAAAATAGATAGGACACACTCTTTGATGAGAATTTGGTACATGCCTGAGAATGAAGTTTGCCTGCTGGGGCTAATAGAACCATAAAACAATGGTTCTATAGCAAAGAGAATGTTTATTTTGTTGACTTTTATGCTTGACTGTACATCTATGGTCTCTGTAATTGGATTAAAGTTAGCTCCTGGATTAAAATTAGGCTGGTCTCGGTCAGAAGATTGGCATTTGGGGTTCACAAACTTTTAATTAATTACATTAACTAAATGAATCATTCCGCATTCCTGGCCCTTATCATTCCAGTTTGTGTCTGTGGTGTAGAACCACAATCATATAAGGACTATCAGTCATTTTTTTTTCCTTTTGTGGGAGGAAGAAAGAGTATAGGTATTAAAAAATATTTCTGAGTAAAATAGTCCTTTTCAGAAGGTATTTTTTTCTGTTTAAAATTGATATTTACTTCCTACCATGGATTTAGACTATTTATTCTCTTTATTTCATATTGAATTAAATTTCCTCTTGCCCTGGTTCCTATTGTTCCTCATAGCACTGAACTTGAAATAGAATTGTGTAGCCTGAATCTTTCTGTCTCATGGACACACTGAATAAAATTCCTGTTGAAATCAGGGGAATGAAAGGTGTTTAAATGTGGAATTTCTTCTATTGAATTGTTAATTATGTTTAATTTCAGTGGTCACTAAGCAAAACTTGCACTTCTTGTTAGATACTCCTAAAAACCCCCTAAACTACATTCTAAATTACGTGAACTGCAAACTCGAGTAAAAGGTAAGACTGACAGAATAGGTGATGCCAGGAAGTGTTGCCATTGACTTCTTTGAGAAAATGATACCATTGGAGAAGCAAGATATTTTAAAGCAGATAAACTTGTTTCAATAATTTTAATATTTTGGGGTTTTTTTTAATTAAAAGAAAGTAACATATCAACACTATGCATTAGTTAAGTGCATTCATCCTGGAGAAGCATATAAAAATAAAATGTTGGAACACAGCATTGTTTTTCTTAATTCAGGTATGTACAGCTCACTGGAAAAAAATGAGAATAGGGTATCCATTTAAACTCCAAATGTGTGCCGCTTCGCCTGTGTGGAGCCAAAGCTACATATATTTGCTCGCTTAAAAAACTGCTTGAAATATGTTCATCTCCAGTTCTGTTGCTTAATGACAGTAGATAACATAGATAAATGGAGTGGTGTGAGGGGGAGCAAATCAATGAATTTTGATGGCTGCAACTAAGCAGAGCTTCATTTGTGTCTTTAAACATTTAGATATAGAAAATGTTCATTTTTTTTAATACCCTTTCCTTTGCATTTACTTCTTAATGCATTCTCTTTCCCTTCTTGCTCCTTCTCTGTATTTTAACCTTATCTGTCACAAATCTGAATTTTTAAATATAAAAGCCAAAATAATGACTAAAGAAAAGAAAATTGTCCCTTTATACACTAAAAATGAATATCAAAAGCTGTGCTTTTCTTTCTGCTCACTCATTTTCTTGTCTTGACTAGGAAGATGAGCAAGAAGGTTCTGAACAGATGAATTGTTAATTAGTCAATATTCGGTTTCTTTTTTAAAAGATGTGATTTATGCTGTTCATGATTGGATGATGTGAGTACCGGTCAGTTAATATAAGAGAGTAAAGCCTCCCAGGTACAAGCTTAACAATTCAAATGTTTGCTGAGTGTTCTAAGAGGGAAGATGGAGATAAAAACTCTTTTCTACCTGTTTTCTGCTACAGCTACTGTTTTCCAGGACAAATCAGTTTTTGCTTGTTTAACCAGCCTTAACAGAATTCTTCCTCCCTAAAAGAGAGGATTTTTTCGGTTTGTTTATTTTCTGTTGTTGTTGTTGTTTTGTTTTCTTCCCAGCCTGGCCTACCTTTTGTGCTTTTGGCATGTCAGTGTGGCGCTGAGCACGTACAGAGCGTGCAGATTTAGGCGGCTTGATTGGAGCACAGTACATCTCCAGCCTCCTCAGGTCACAGCTTTGGAAGCAGCATTCATCCACTATTCCCTTGTGGTGTAAGCGTCTACTGCTGGATCCATACCCAGTGGGCTTACCTGTGCAAAACAAACAGGGAAAGCTTTGCATTAGCAAGAAAACCTCAGAAACAATCACAGAAAATTGCATTATTGTATCTGTGTCAGCAATGACAGCTATAGACCCTACTTCTATGTATCTACTTTAGGATCCTGTCTTCAGTTTCAGCTTTAAAGGTTCTGCCTGGTAGATGGCCAGTTACCATGTCTGTCAATGGGTGCTTGTTATTTAACCATTGGAGGAAAATCATCTAAAATCATCTATTCTTAGACCTGTATTATTAAAAGATTTTATTGAACTGTCTTGCCATGGAAAAGCGGTAAGGAAGAAGCTGAAATCAGGCCTTTGGAAGTCTAACTAAGGGAATTTGTCCTTTAACTACTGGATGAAAGTTGTTGAGATGGCTGAGATAGCTGCTATATAGATTGCAGATTGTGCCTGTGAAGAGTTTCCTTTCTGAATAATGCTAACACTGCTAGGCAAGTCTTCTAATTGAAAGGCTATCCTTAGCATTCATGTGAAGTTAAAATGTCTTCACTAAGAGTAATAAATATAGTATACTACTATATAGACTGTAAGAGCTGCAAAATAAAAAACTATCAGGAAGTAGGAAATAAGGTGATGTAGTAACCAATAAAATGCAGCACACGTGGGAAGATGTCTTACGGAACAGATAAACATATATATATATAGATATAGATATAGAGATATATATAGTAAAGATCTTTACAAGACAGCAAATGAAAGTGACATGAGATAGGCTTTCCTGTGTTTTGTATTTTCATTGAGTAGCTGTAGAAAATACTTCATTGGTGAATGTTTTGCATTTCTCATGCAGCTCTGTTAAATAGTTACATTTTCATCCAGAGAACTTTTCTACTCTGTTTTTCTTAGTCTTTTTGGATTTCATAAGTAGCTGTTGTTTTCCCTGGCTTATAAAAAACTACAGACCATTATTTCCTTGGTTTATAGTTTCTGTGCAACCCAGCTGAATGTGTAGTTGCCGTATGACAACATGGGAAATGGATAAACAGTAAATTCATGAAAAAATGTAGTTGTGTATTTACTACATCTAATTATAAATTCAGGTAGAGCTTGGTTTCAGACAATAAACTCTGAAAAGCTTAAGTGTTTTGTTTTGACATTTTCAACATTAAATGTTTCCGTTGAGAAAATGCTCCACATTGAATAAAGCCTCCAAATTATGGAAAAGGGAAAGAAAAGTGTCCCATGAGCCAAAAAATGAGGTAACTCAATTCAGCCAGCTCAACTTTTTTCTTTCTTTTTTTTTTAAAAAAATCTTTTTTAGTTTTATCGCAGACTAAAATCCATTATTCACAGAATTTGGGAGTTCGGCCAGAGACTGAGTTTTTAGAAATTACTCAAGCTAGTTAAAGAATAAGAACATCAACAAAGATGAAAATTCTGTTTTTTCTTTGGGATGTTCTTGTCTACCATGCTTATAAAGAAGGTTCTAAGTTGATATTCATATACCCATCCTACAATTATCTGTTAGGGGACAATATTACAGTGTGCAATTCCCTGATTAAAACATAAATTCGCTGATGAAGAGCCCTTGAGGCCACAAAACGTCCGTAAGTGCAAAGACTTCTCGTGGTAAAATATGTCTACTATTTTAGCCAGCAGTACAGTCAGCTAAGAACTAATTATCCCTGTGAGTTTTGTAAACTCAGACAATTGTTTTTTAAGTAACTTTTTTTCCAGGGACTATAAATTAAAGAAAAACATGCTTACTTGGTACATTGTAATCCACCGAGGATCTCTATACTGTACATTTTCTACCAAATTATTTGTTTCAGAAGACTAAGCAGAACAGTAAACAGGAATAGGTTATAGTAATATTTTGATTTTTGTGTATGTGCATGCACATTTGTGTGTTGTTCTCTGTATCACTGAAAAGCATAAATATGAAGAGGAAAAAAAAATGGGATCATTTTCATTCACCAAGTTATAATATAAATTACAAGCTTCTCCCTGCAGATTAATCTGAAGCCTGTTAATCAGGTTCTCTGATCTAAATACTCTTCTAAAATCTAGCAGTTAGAATGAAATGTGGAGTGACGTTATTGTTCTGGACACCGTGAGCTTTTCTACATTTTGTTTTATTTGCTTCCCATTTAAAACATAGAAGGGCAAATTCTATACCTGGATATGCACATGTAACTCTGGCTCATAAGTCCATATGAATCATGAGTATCAATAGTCAGTCAGCCATTGCCCTTTTTTTTCCTGCTTTTTACCAAATTCTCATAAGCAAACATCCTCCAAAGGCTTCCATTCAGCTTTTCTTTTTTTTTTCTAAATGGCATTTCACAGCAGCTAACAGGTGTTGATGTTCAGTTGGGTCCCTGGAGTGCTATTGATAACAGTTAAAATAGTAATGGACAGTTTATATGGTAATTTCAAGCGGCTTATTACAACCCTGCTACCCAGAAAAGGATTTACTTTTAGAAAAAAAAAAAAAAGAACTATGAAGCTAACATAAAAATTTAGTACCTCTGGGCATCTTACAAATGTTAGCGTCCAGCATTCAAAAGAAAAAGAGTATGAGCTGTAGGTCGAAAATTTAGAGTCAATAAGATGAATTGTTTTGTCCAGGAACTTCAGTAGTTTAGCAACAGAGCTTGATAGAAGGGGACTGATTTAAGAAGGCAGTTAATTTCTAGCCTGAAATACATATGAGTGAAAAAAACCCCACTGGTAGTCCTATACATTTAGTATCAGTTTTCTGTTCCTTAAGTCTTTGGTGATATGGCCTTACAATCATGACCGATCCTGCTACGTTACCATACAGGGCACCCATAGAGTCTTTCTCTTCATTCTGACACAGTTTTGGTGCTGCCTCCCAGCTGTTATCAGAAAGTTCCTTATATTTACTCAACCTTCAAAGTGCTGCCTGCGGACATACAGCAGTCCTGGGCATTCCTTTTTGCTGACGTACACTGATGTCCTTGGAAGTTTCTTTCCTTTTTTGTCGTTGTTAGCTCAAAAGAGGTTTCATATCATGTAGGTCAAAGTTTACCTAATAGAATTTTTGGCTCGTGTTTAATCTGCTGTACCAAATATGTGAATGTTTCTTTCCATGTGCTACAAACAGATATGAAGTTTAGTCATGCCGTTCTGAAGTTCACTGAAAGGAGGCCAAGTTACAGAATTCCAATAGTTAAACAGCTGGCTTCTGTACTAACAGCACTTCCCTTCAAATAACACAGGGCCAGTGGAGTAATTCAGTAGGACTTGCTTACACTTGATTGCTTTTTTTTTATTTCCACTGACAGCATCAATGTTAGAAACACAACTATAGGTGGATTGTGTAGTTTTCAATTTTCAAGCTACCTAGACATTTTGTGAAGAATTACAACCTTCCATTGAGGAGAAATTCTATAACAAATGATTTGTTCTTAGTCACAAAGTACATGTCATTTGTGTAATTCAAAGCCAGTTTCCTACTTTCCCATTTTAATAATTAAATATGATAACATATGTTTGATCCTAAAAGCATAATGACCAATCTGCTGTTTAATCAGAGTTTTTTGATATCACATTTTATCTGCTTGCTATGTTAGATAAACGGTATATACTCTTATATGTTAAACTTCTTGAGTGTACTCTGGAGTTTCTATTCAGGATTTGGAAAATTATGAGTCTATGTTCAATCAGTAAGAAACATATTTTGATACTTCTATGAACTAAATAAACAAACAAACAAAAAGGGAGGCAAAAAATCTTAGATCTATTGTAAAGTCAGAAATATCTCAAGGCTTAAACTTTATAAAGCAGGCAATCCAAAATTCATAGAAAGAAGTTGCATACAGTTTACATATAAAAAGCTATAGTATTTAATATCTAGTTTCCATTTACCATCTGTGTTTTGTTAGTGCTATAAAATAATTATGCTTAGACAGATTTTTGTTTGTATTCATCAAAATGAGCATATATTAGCATTTATAAATACTCAATGAATGGATGCGCTAGCTCTGAAGTCTAATTTAATATGCATGAGAATAGAGTATAAACTTTATCAGTATGCACAAGTAAAATCTTTATGGAAGCATATGCATTTGTTAATATCGAGAAATTGCATTAGTTCTTTGCTTTGTAGAATAAGGAGTTGCATTAATTACCAAGTCTAAGACAGAAGGATGTTTGCTCATTGTTAAAGATTTGTCCTCTAAAATTTTGAGTGAGTAAGACTGAGAAAACCTAGGCCCTCAGTTAGCATTGCTATAAGCATTGCTGTAAGAGAAAGCCATCAAGTTCTGATTGTATTGAGAATTTTGCTCAAATAATTAATACTTGTAAGTTTCACCTTAGGAGAAAATAAAAGCTCATAACATTTAAAATGGAGAGTAAAACATTTATTTCACTCATGTAAAACCATAGACAGCAGATTGCAGGACAAAGCTATTTAGAGAGAAATTACTTCATCTGTGTATGTACATTTATTCCATAACAGATTTAATATGCATTAATGTTTAACTTGGTCTGTGTTTATCAGATGGTTTGCAACATGATTGAAGATCATTTTTTCACCTAGAAATATACTTTCAGAGGGTTTTTTTCCCCCTTCATCCCACGATGATTACTTAAAAATAATTTCCCTAAATTTATTTCCAAAATAGTTTGTAACAATTTTCCCTCACAGGTATTTCCTTCACAAATAGCCTTATCATTCTTTGTGCTCTTTATGGAGTTGCTGTTTGGAGGCCATTCACTGCGTGACCCACTATGCTTCCCACAGTAGTTTCCAAGCCAATTGCAATGTGTGGAGAGCGAATCCAATAGTTTTGAGTATTGCACTGGGACAGGAAGCTGGACTTTGAGAGGTTAGATTTCTTTTGAGGAAAAAAAACCCAAAAAACTAGCAGAAAGAGAGGAAAACAATATAATGTATTATTTTACACCAGTTCAGTGCTCCAGAGGGTGAAAACCTTGCCAACATAGCACAATTCACAGGCCTACATCAGATTCCAGGCCTGGAAAGTGGCAGATGCTGCCAAAAATTATATACTTTGGCCAGAAAATTGCTTTGCTGGATAGAAATTCACTATTATGAGAATAGCCAGGTTTATCAAGGTTTGGGACAAGATAATTAGGAACTAGTAGGTCTTTGTTACATTTGAATATTGCACAGTACAGTATATCCAGAAGGACACTGGTAATACAGTCTGCCATCCACGATGAGGACACATAGTCTTGTCTTCTTATGTATGCCCTTACAGTAGATACTTACTGCCTACTCTTGTGTGTGGAGGAAGGTCCATCGATCATGATATGACCTTTTATACTCTTCTGATCCTATAACCAATGTAAAACTGCCTATTATTTGGATTACAAAATTAATTACAATGTAAAAACAAACAAACAAACAAAACAAAAAGAAAACACAGCTGGGTGAAATCCTAGTCCCTGGGAAATCTCTTAGTACAGCCAGGGTTATTTCCTGATGACTCAGGTGCCAGAGCTACTTACATAAACCCTTATCCAAGTCTACTAAAATCAGTGAAAAGATTCCTCTTGCCCTTCGTGGGCTTGGGATCGCACTGATAACGGATAATCCCTTCCTCTTACTTCTAATGGTATAGCAAATAAATATTGTCTTAGTGGCATCTAGGATGGTTTTCAGTGAAGTGAAGTGATGTGAAGTGATTCCTTGAAGCAGGTAGGAACCAAAGAATACTAATGTAAAATGAAGCAGAATAACTACGTCCCAGAGTCAATAACACTAAACATATAACTAGCAGTAGATCGTTTTTCACTACATAGTTTTATGTATGTGGTGCCCATCAGACACTTTTCCTCAGCTGTCTTCTGAGAAACAAAAGCACATGACAAATGACAAAGGTGCTGTTCTTATTTCTGAGCTTCAGTATTGACTGAAACAGAGGCAGAGGTTAGAGGCAGAACGTTTGAATGTCTTTTGCATAACGATGAAGTAAAGCTACTCGTTCAATACTTGTGATACTACCCATGAGTGCACCCATAATCACACAGATTATAACTTGTATTTCTATTTCTATGTCAATAGTCCTTAAAGGAGGATAGCAGCTGGAAGCAGGCAATTGTCAACATATTTTCTGCAAAGACAGGTATTATTTTCTTCCCTTTTTAGAAGCAAGAGTCGCAATTGAAAAGAAAGCAGGAGAGAGAGAAAATAAATAAATAAATAAATAAATAAATAAATAAATAAATAAATAAATAAGAAATAGGTGACAGCAACTGGCTCATTTTGTCCTCAGGTTACATTTGTTTTTGTGTAATGCAATTAGCTTCAGTGGATTTACTCTGCACCATATTCTTAACTGAAAGAGCTATAGCTCTTTACCAGCGAAAAACAATCGACCTTGTGCAACAAGATTCAGGTTTGTACCTATGGGGTAATTTGCGCAGTACTTCCTGAATAATTTTTAGACTTTTAGTTACTAAACTTCCCTGTAATTACCATAAAGTGCTTGTCTGCTTTAAGCACATAAAGCTGACTTACACAGTGCTTTTGACATCATGCACATAGTTTTCTTATGACTAAAATTTTAAACGTGAATTATATTCCAGGAAATTTGTGATTGATATTTTCACTTGTGAAAATAGCCTCACAATACTCCTGATTAGCAAAGAAAAATTAACCATTCAATTCCTCAGGAGAATTAAGACAGAAAGGCTCTCAAACAGGTTCTTTTACCTTCACTGACGTTAAGCAGTACCTTGTCCTAAATTAAGAGAGTTCATTGTAGAGAAAGATACTGCTTAGTCTGAGTAACATTTATGAATATGAATATCAACATCTGTCAATAAATTATTTGCCCTGGAGAAGCCAGTGACAGCACCAGGAGCTGAATTTTAATCTCCTAAGGACTAGGCCAATGCCTTAACCATACACCTGTCTTCTCTTAATCATATTTTGAGTCAGGAGGAGTGCTTGTTAAAATCTAATCTTGGAAGAATACATTTCCCTGAGGTCGTGGTGCTCCTGTTAAGCCTGTTTAAAGAGCTAAAAACAAAAAAGTAAAATATATAGACATTAGGGAGTGAGGGTAAAGCTACTGGGGCAAGACAGGGAGTTTCGTCTCATAACAAAAGCAAAGCCTTAGCTAAAATACATCGTTATTCTTGATTAACCTTTCACTCGCACTGGTTTTCTACTCCATGCTTTAGAGATACGATAAGGCAGAGGAAGGGAGAAGACCCAGTTCTAGCGACAAGAGCATAAACCAAAGGAAGCCGTTGCTGAGTAGCACCATGACTGAGGAGATACAGCGGGATCATAACCAAGCAGATGTGATATGGTGTGGCAGAAGGTGGTTCCGATGTAACACCTTAACTATCAAAACTACAGTTTCTGCAGGAATCACTGCAGACTGCAGTACATACAGGCAGGGAAGTTTGTTTATATTAGCAAGTAGCAAGTAATCCTGACAATATCCTCTCCAGTCATAGTTTTTAAAGTTCTCACTAAGTAAGTTATGGCCTTTTCAAAGCAATTCATTTCTATTCAAAAAGTCCTTTTTTAAGTAACCAGAATTATTTACTTCTCTTAATGTTATCTTCCTGCCTTCTTTAGACTTGATTGATAACTTCAGCATCAGCTAAATATCACTCAAGGGACGCTGTAACTGCTAAGGCTCTCAAATATGCTTCAGCTTGCAAAAACATTTCAACACTGGGCCCGTAGTTTTGCATATCATGACATCCTCTACATTAGACTGCAAAGATTTAAGCCTGCATGTTTTTAATAAGGAATTATTAGTTATGTAGATTTTTTCTCATTGTTAATTACAACCAAAAGGCTTAAAGCGAAACAAGCTATGGTTGGTTACAAGCTCTAAATATGTATTTTCCAATGTACTATTGAAACTCTGAAATCTGTTCAGTTTCATTAACTTTCTGGCAGAATGAAAAAAATATATGAAAAAAATGGCAACTGGAGACAAGCAATGGAATAAGTGCATTTCTAGAGAATTTTGTGTATTCCTTCTTTGGTTATTAGAAAGGACAGACATTTTTAATTCTCAAGTCTTCAACATCTACATTTTTTACCTCTTTAATTGCCAATGCATCTCAAAGCCTGGAGGATTCTGAAAAAAACTTTTGATCATCTGAAAGGATTCTGGGTTGCATCTGGAGATATTACTGCTACATAGGCTTTAGTATTAGGGACTTCTCAAATCTTTCTGTTCTGTGACCTTAGATATTTAGATCTGTAGTTCTAAATGACCTAATCAACTGTACCTGTAATTAATAATCTAGTATTCTAGTACATGACCTTTAGAATCCCAGATGCATATAGGAAATTGATATTTCTATATACTGTATCGTTCCCCAAAATTTGAATTTATAGGACCATAAATATTTTCATAAAATTATCCTAAAGCTTTACAATTAAATGTATTGATGATATTGATATACATAAGCTGAGGAGAGAAAACAAATAACTCCATATCAGTTAACGTGTAGCCCTTACAATATCTTCTCGTTTGCTTCTTCAGTCTAATTTCATACAGTTGGAGGAACGGGCAAGGCACCCGGAGAGGTTGAGGCTTTTTCAGGTATCACAGACACTGCAGTTAGAAGGTTCTTTTTTTGTACCACTCTCCTATTGACTTTGTCTATGGGCACTCAAGTTTCACCACAAGGTGGAACAGGCTATGTTATATCAACCTTTCTCTGAGTTTCCCTCCAGAAAGTGCTACCGCATAAATGTGATAAGAGCCAGGATCTCTTAGCAATCCATAAAGAGTTCTCCCTCGCTTATAGTAAATATACATGGAGTATGAATGCAAATATATTTCTCTGTCTTAGTCCTCCTGTATCAAAGACATTCCTTTCCTGCAGAATAGTTTTTAGATAAAATATGACCATTGCTCTCACTGAAGCTTTGGTCAAAATGTAAACCAAATGAAAGTTTTCTGTGGTTTGGGAAAGCTGGATTCATTTTTTCCCTTGTTTTTCATTTTGCATTCCTCTGCACTCCTTTCTGCTAGCCAGAAAAGGAGGTGCCAGAGTAACCCAGGGAGGCTGAGCAGCCTGGCCAGAAGTGAGAAATTCTGCAAGCTTAATGAGAGTGGCTGTTCATGTGAGACTTGCAGCTCGGTGGCCTGAGCCACAAAGATGCTCTGATTTTGCAGAACTCCTTGCTCCTGTTTGTGAAATTCAGAAAAGTTTCAGGTCTTCATCTGGGATAAAATCCTAGTGGGAAGTAAAATGAAGTTAACTTCAAAATTCCACCTGTCTACAATGAGCCTGAGTTTTCTTTCCTGGGCTTCAAAATGTTTCTCTATCCTGCCTGTCTTGAGATTTCTCATAATTGTTTTCAATTTCCCCTCACATGTTGGTTATGCCTCTCATACATTAATTCTAGTGTTCCGATATCACTTAAGAACTCACCTAATGAATTTCCTAAATATATTCCAGCATTTTAGGTATTCTTTTCTTATCCTTCTAGCATTAGACAAGTGATTAAAGAAGCTGTTATCAGTTTAAACTCCATAATGGTTTTTACTTTCTATTCTAAGCACCATTAAACTTCTATGAAATCAGCTGCGTTCACTCTATATTCTTAAATGTTAAAAACACAGGTATGAACTCCCCAATCATGTTTCCTCTATACAACTTAAGGAACAATAAAATTTGTAGACCAAGTATATTTAATATATATCTCATAATTTTGACAATGAAACCCAATCAAGATAAGCACCGTGTTTGCAATTTCTTTATCTTAGTGACACAGAGAGCCCACGAAAAGTTTTGATGCAGGAAACAGCTGCATTGCATTGACACGTGTAGAGACTGAACCCCTCTCTCTGTCTCTGTGTGACTGATCTTTTTCTGACAGCAGTGTCTTCAGAGCATACCACAGGTACTACTGTGGCATGAATTGCCTTTTGAATGGGTTTTTGTGTCTTCAACTGTATGTATTATGAGAATTTTATAGAAGCTGTGTGCTGTGGTGGCATACATAAAATTTCTTTTGTACAGATATATCCCTCATGAGAGAGAGACAGAGCTGCTAGTTAAACGATATCAGCAACTAATAGATTGAAGCACTGGAATTTTCAGAGTTTTATTTATACAACAGAGCAAACTGTTGCTCTTCATAAGACTTGTGTTTGTGATCGGCACATAATAGATAAAGTTAACCCTATAGGTTGAGTCTACAGAAGGACTTTCTGTTCTTTAAATGCTTTCTATCGATAGTTCTTATCGCCTCTCGTGCTTTAGAAAATTCAAGCCCGTTATTTCACTGCCAGCAACTGCAGTTTATTTCTGCCTCGTTCAAGGTTTTGGATTCCTCTACCAATTAGCGGCAGCGCTGTAGCTAGATCGCATTAGCTCTGAAGGGGCATTGCATGTACACCCCATCCAGACCGGCGCTAAGCGTTCACGTACACTTGTGCACTCCAGTGATGAGATCCAGGAGATGCTATGGCTCTTGCAGCTGCTGGCTCCTGTGCGTTGCTGCAATGCCTGCAGCCTGACCGTGGCTTTGCACCCATGGCTTTGCTTGGTTACTCGTGTGCAAAATATAGACAGTCTCTTCAGTTCCTTTTTTACACTAGAGGGCTCCTTCACACTTCTGTAGCTGAGTATATCAGTGCCGGGGAGTCAGAGCAGTGCAAACACGCTGCAATGTGAGGGCACGGCTGCGCTGTAGGAGCACGACGAGCTTGCTATGTCTCCACTCTGCAAAAAACCCTTCTGCACAAATCACAGTGTCACCTCATGCCCAGGGCACAGAGGCTGGTGATAATTTTCCTTCCTGATACGTAATGCAATAAGAACAACACAAAAAACAACCACCAAATTTATCAGTCCGAAGAGGAGTTGAGATTCATCCCGCCTTAGTTTATAGATACACATAAAAGTGGAAAAACACTCTAACCACTCCAGCTGGGAAACTGGAAAGCCAGTTTTGCACGTTTCCTAAAATCACCGTCTTGAGGCGAGATTTGGGGGGGGTTTAGTGCAAATTGTGTCACGTTGTCCTTTTGTTGTTGGAAGGCTGAATTAGTTTAATTTTAGAAGTGCAGTAAGTTTTTTTACAGACTGAACAAAATGCTCATGCTAAGGAGTATTTCCCTCTACAGTAGCTAAGGATATTTCGACTACAGTAGCGCAAATAACAGACAAGAGGTAAAAAGGCAGAACGAAGCTTAGCAGTTGCAGAAAGGGTCCTCATTATGATAATTCCTCTTGACTTTTTTTTTAAGACCAGAATCACGGATAGTTTGGCCCAGTAATTACAATTCTAGAATGAGAAAAACAAATTAGCAGAGAATATGTGCAAATCAGGAAGTAAAATACTTCTAAGCATCTGTCCTTTTGGCTTCTTTTGTGCATTCTTAGTAGTTTTTCAACTGTCTGTACAGAAATTTCTTAGCATTTATCTGCTTAGACTTTCTTCTTTTATATTTTAAATGAAATATTATGGTAGTAAATAAACAATTCTAAGGAGAAAGTATTCATCTCCTGTAGTTAAGTAATCTCGTAACAAGTTTCTAAAGCAACTGAAACCATTTCCGTGTGACTGGTTGTGTGCTAAACACTATTGTCCATTCAAGTAACAATATTAGAAATTGCCTGCAAAACAGAGTGTTATGTGATATTTTAAAATATTGCTACTGATCTCCACAGCTTAAGCGCTTAAGCTTTACCCTGCTCTTTGTCAGCTTCAGCTCGGGAAATGTCCCTGGAGTGACAGCTGGTGGAGTGAAGGTGAAGAGCAGAGATGAGGCATGGAAAAATCCTTGGAACATATTGCGGGGCTGCAGGGAGAAAAGGTGTGGGAAATCCCCAAAACAACGCGTGGCTTGTACAGTCCGTGACATCTGCCTGGCCTGACAGAATTTGGGACTGGGGGTAATTAAACGTTTGTGCATGAAGGGTGGTGTGTTTATCAGAACTCCTCGTCTTCCTTTGCTAATGCAGCAACGAGGAAGATTATCCTTTCTCCTGCCCCAGGATGACGTCATTGCATTAGGTCTTTTGTGCTGCTAAGTAGGACTTAGGAAAGGTTTATGTTCTTAGCGCTAGAACGAAAAAAAATAATACTCATTTTAATATAGTAATTTCTAGCTCTTCTAACTTCTAATATTTATCTTGTAAGATCATTAGGAAATTCTGAAATCATTTATCTTTGGTTTGAAAGGAAAAGAGAGAGGTGATCTAAGGATAAACAGTCTCTCTGCTATAGTTTCCTCCACCACTGTATCACATCTGGCAAGTATCTAGCATATCTTTCAAGCCGATATGCTGTAAAATGGCTAAGAAATGCAGTACTTAAGAATCCAAACATGCTGTTACCATTTTAGTACTCAAGCTGGTAGTAATTATTAAGTACTCTATTTGTTTCCTAATACAGCAGACGTTCCTCATTTATTATTTCACACTGTAAATTTTCACATTTGTACACCATACTGGCTAAAGATAAAATGTCAGTGATAGGACACTTGTTCTTTGTTTGTATTCAGAAGGCACTAGACGCTATTGCACCATCTCTCATGTCTTGCTCAGACTCATTTTGACTCGTTTCTACAGAAATGGCTCAAACCCTTCCATGGACCGCTCATTCATTATTGTCTCAGTCATCTGGCACAGTCCGGTGAGGCTGTTTGTAGTGGATGCAAAAGATGAAAGACTAAGGCTTAGCTCTTCTGGATGGACTACATGGCATGTGCCATAGCTCAAGCTGCAGTCCGCGAGGGGCAGCCCAATCTCTACAGGGCAATTCATGTTGTCTTATTGCACATGTGATACATGTAAATTTTTGAAAATAAATGAACTCTACAAAAGCAAACCAAATATCCCCAAAGTCTATCATCATCTGAGCAGCAGAACACAAAATGTTGTAATCATATGGGTAAATTATGACCATTTGATACCATAACATTTCTTCTGATACTAATGGCAGGAACAGGTAGCATAATGTAAATTTTAGATTGTCTGGCACTTTCTACTGTTAATCTGTGCCTAAAAGCTGTTGTAACTTCAGCCCACCTACCTGTTTTGGCTTCAGTTTTTGTGTATTTATATATAGCATCTTTGTTGTCATTTGTTTTTCTTGTAAAGGAATGGGAGAGAAAAAGGATTAGCTAAAACCATTGAGTCATTTTTGACAGTAAGATTAGAAGCAATGTGATTTTGTCTGTATTAAAAAATAACCACCTATACAAAAAAATAACCTGTATTATAAAGGTAATCACTTCTTCTCTGGAAAGGTTTTATGGAAAAAGCCTCCCATTTCCATGATATGAAGATAGAATTTGGGGAAGAGAAAAAGAGAAATAATTTATTAGTCAGGTATATGTATTTATTAGTATCATTATCCGAAGAATCACGTTTCCACAACTCCTCCCTCACGATAATGTCAAGAAATTGTCATCTGGCAACTCTTTTAGAGAATGGCTGCCATCTGGAATGGCTGCCATGGAATGGCTGCCATCTTTGTCACTGCTGGCATAGCAGAACTAGCAGCCTGATATTGACATTCCCCCATCTGAATGGGGAGCATAAGTTCCTCTTAAAGGCACCGGTTGTTGGGTTCTACTGAGGCTGAAGTTGAGCAAAATGTGGCTGCTTTGTGCTTCAGTGGTTTGGTGTAGGTACTTCTAAAGAGAGAGACTGAAAGGAGCATCGGAGAGCCTCTGAAAAGTGGTGTGTTTAGTGAATGGAGTTTGAATAAAGTGTGTTTAGTGAATAAAGAGGCAAAGTTAAAAAAAAAAGAAAATGACAGGAAAAAAAACACAGAATAGAAAATGCTGCAGAAAATGAGGAGCAGTGATCATAGAAAACAAGGATCATGTGATGAATACAGTGGAAACATTGAGAACTGAAGGATTGACTATGATCCCAGCTTCAGAGCATTTAATCTTGCTACTTCAGTACAACAGGAGTTTTTATATTCCATTGGATGTCAGTAGGAAGACAGAAACCCAAACAGTATTAATTTCTTGTTTAATTCAAAACTCTGCGGAAATGTGAAGGAGTTTATGTAGTGGATTACGAATCAGATCCACAAATGATTTAGAAGCTGAAATCCCACAGATTTCTAGGTTTCTGCCAGGACTACAGACCGCTACTTATGTAGTTACTACTGACAGGCAATTGCTAGTAAACTTCCCAGCCAGATGCCATAAGAAAAACTGGATGCAGCTTCATGGGCTGTGTTTGTGAGAGGAGAACTGTCCTTGAAACCTGGTTCAAACATGATTTACCCTCAAAAGAATCAAAGTCCTGGTTCAGGGAAGATTGCTGCCAAATAGAGAACCTCAATAGCAACTTTTAAATGTTCTGTCTGAAATTCTCTTTTCTTTTGGTACATCTTTTCCAGATGAATATTTTTGCCTTCCCTGTAACACCCTTTCTTCATGCTGCCAGTTCTCACCTTTTTATCCTCCACGTGCAATTCTAATGACAAAAAAATTACTATTTTTAAAAGAAATATAGTAGAGCATTTACTCATTTAAATTAATAATGGAGATCTCAAAGCTCAGCCTAGGGGATTTTTCCTAATGTTCCAGAAATGCGGGAAACCTTTGAACAGAGTTTCAGTAGCTTTTTGCTACTGGTTTTCTCAAATCAAAGTTGCTTAGCAGTTCAGAAGATTAATGCCTTTAAAGTTACTTAACACAGTGCTGACCTGGAAGTAACACATATGCTACTTACAGGGAGGTGGTGACTACAGGGAAGCTAACTGCTGGAATATTCATAGAAGAGCAGCTAGGAAGAGAGCATGCAAAGCAAGTGGGCTTTTCCATGACAGGACTGTATTTATTGCCTCATCTCTGTGTTAGTGTTGGCAGAATGTTGCGGGGAATGAAAGGAAATTGCTTACGAGGCTGTATCACTTCATGGAAAGGACGCAGGGAAGGTGGTGTGAAAAATGGCATGTGCAGGGAATCAGAGCGAGAGCAGAGGGCTGCGTCGCCGGCAGATGTCTGCTGGCCTTTACCATTTAACTGGGATGTCACAACTCAGTTGTTATGACACATCCAGGAAGAAAGGGAGAAAACATGAGCCGGAGGCTCGGAAATGATGACTCACAACTTACACCCCAAAGTAAAATGAAGATTGAAACGCTCAGTTTGATTAACAGAGCAATCTGAAGCACACATGAAGAGAGAGCTCGTAATTCACTGAAGCTCTGCAATAGTCTTCAGATGAAGAAAAGTACTAGAAAACAAGCGTCAAGGTGAAAGGCAAGGATGCCTTTTTTTGCTATGTTTCCCTTTACAACATATTCTTTTTGTTCAATATAGCGTATATTAAGCCCCACATCTATTTCTATGGAAATGAAAAGCAAAGTCTTGCAGCACCTAGAGGTGTTATTACCTAACCTTTTGGACAGCATTATTCCCATGTAACCTATGAATCCTGCACCATATACTTAGAGCTGATAACGCGCTTCCTGGAGTGTTCTACTTAACTCTCCATTATTTTTTATATAATTGTATAATATTGTTTATGAAAGGTTTGATCAATTCTCTGCAATCAGACGACATACAATAATTTATAGTGTTAAAGCAGTAGCTAATTTTCACCTTTTATGTCAACTGGTGTACTTTTATTGTATTTACTAAACTTTCTTCCCTCAGCCTGACAGAGTATGACCTGCGGTTTATCTTGCTTTTGGTAAAGGGGCATTTTGCTTAAAATTTTAACAGGGAGTGCAACAACATATGGAGGAGCTTCTAAAAAAAGTAGGATTTGGATAGATGTGAATGGTTACCTGAATCTGTGGATTTCAAAAGCATTTAAAAGGTGAGTAAACATTGTTGCCTCATTTTCACACACGGTGAAATTAAGACAAATACAGATAAAATGATGTTTTCAAGGTTATGTAAGTTAGTTAGTGTCAGAGCTAGAAATAGCCATAGCCCTTCTAGCTGCTTTATTCTTTATTCAGTGCCTGTTGAGCCAATGAGGCTTCTCATATTCAGAATTCCTCTTTCTGGATTCATGGGGGGACTGCAAAGGGGCCGTGTTACCCATAATTGTGTACTACTGGACTTATCCATTTCAATATGCCAGTATTTCTTTTTATGATTGCAAAATTTATAAACAAATTTTCTGCGTGTACGAGAACTTGATTAGCAACAAGAACATCATCTTGTGTGGCATGTCAAGAAATCAAGTGACTGTGTTTGGTGCTGGAAGTAATCCGTGTTCAGAATTCTTGTGTGCTCTAATTGGCAGTTATAAGTGCTGAGTGTTGAAAGACCAGACAGTAATTCTGGTATTTCTCACCAGAGAAATTCAGGATGGTACACTATGAGGCATATCCTCTGCTGCCTTGTGAAAGCACAGCCTCATAACTCATTGAATAGTACATAATCTAAGAGGTATAGTGAGTATTTCATAGTTTATATAGGTATACAGAAAAGCAGTGATTCCTCAGTGGATTATGAAGATGATAGTGCCTGCATTACCCCGCTGTTGGTGACTGTGATTACATGAAGGGTCAACCAATCGGATACAGTGTCGCTGATTCACAGCTCCAATATACAACTGGCATTCTAGGTCTGGTAACCTATAACATGTTCTTTACCCCCGTGTCACTTAGAGCAAAGAATATAGGTTTCTTCTCCTTAATAGTTCCTGGCAATGCTAAAGTCTATTTATTGCCAGCCACCAGGCAGTAGCATCTCTTCCTGGTCAGTGCTTTGCTCCTGCCTTGCACAGCACCTGCCCTGGAAGTTTTGCAGCTCGTAATTCCTGTTGCTCCAGTGGAAGCAGAAAGAAGCTACTAATTCTTTAGAAAGGTGTGTAGCTTTGAAGAAAAAGGGAAAAGGATTACATTCCTGGTTTCTTTTACATGCTCTTCTCTAGTCACTGTACCGGACATATACCACAACAACTTGACCTGTCAGGTAGCCCATTTATTTACTCAGCAGCCTGGGAGCTGTTTGTTACTACATACATTTAGATCCAATCTATATCATTATCAGTTATATTGGTGATGAAACCTGTGTCTGTTTTCTGAATCCAAGCTCTCAGTGTTAGCATTGGCTTAACAAGCTTTACATTCTCTTTCCTTCTTCCAAAAAATGTAAAGAGCTCATATTTCAAAAGAAATCTCCTGAACTGTGCTTTATTTAACATCTGACACTATTGAAATTTTAAGCTGCTGAATGCATGTATAATGCATTTTAAGAAATGACATTGCTATGGTTATGAGTTACACAACAACATGATGTCAGCCTTCTGATCGGAGTCGTGGTATTTAGCAATGCCACTTGGACAGGAGAGTTCACACACAGAAGCTTGTCCAACAGTTCTAAGAATTTTATATCTTTGAAAGTATTCAATATATTGCTCTATGTGTTAAAGCGGTGGCCTTCCAAGCCCTTGTTTTTGTTTTCCAGAAATCTCAGTGAACTTGAGGTCATTGGATTGCTTGCTTTCTCAGTGGCTGCGCTGAAATCAAGCAGCCGTCAGCTAAATTACTGTAGTTTAAATGTGTCTAAAATAAATTCAAATCAGTATTTTAAAATAGCGCTATGACTCTTTTAAAAATGGTACCTGGATGCAATACAGACCAAAGAGAGAGGTGATCCAAAGAAAAGGTGAATTTTTTGTATGGATTCAAAATAAGAGATGATGACTTTTAGATTTCAGTTGTGCACTACAGACTCAATTTTTTTGTGATTATGTTTTTTCAGCATGAAAATAGTCTCCTATTGAGACAAAATTAGTTCCCAGTTTTCCTAGACAGTTTTCCATCTCCTGAGACTATAGGGAAGCAGTTAAATGAATACTTTTTCAAAAGATAATGTACGCTAATAATATGAAAAGGAGAAGTTATCAGTTCATTGTTCCTTTATTTTATTATTTTATTTTATTTTATTTTATTTATTTTATTTTATTTTATTTTATTTTATTTTATTTTATTTTATTTTATTTTATTTTATTTTATTTTATTTTATTTTATTTTTATTATTTTATTTTTATTATTTTATTTTTATTATTTTATTTTCCTGAGTGTGGAGTACAAATAGTATGCAACCATGCAGAACAGGAAAAAAAGTAAGAAAAAAAAATAGACGTATAAAGTAATTTTGTTTGGTTGGTTGGTTTGTTTTGTAGAATACTGTGCATTGCCACTGGGTAAGTGAAAAGCATTATTTTCACTATTTTTACATAGTGCCTGTTGAGACGTGAACCAGAGGTCTCTGCTAGCAGTCACATCACAGAGTTATCTGAACTATTTGACATCGTGTTGGTAGTTTCAATATAGCAGCCGTGAGTGGATAAGCCTAAATTATGTGGTCATTGCTCAAGGTGGGGACTTACTTATTCCAGCTGTAGGCTGAGCACCTAACATTGAGAGATGTTTACACAACTACAGGATGTTATGAACCCTGTGAACACATGTAGGAACTTTCTATACCACATTTAATTAGCTCCTAAGCTAGCTGAAAAGGAAAATAAAAGATTTAGGTTTTTTATTAATTGCTTTAAATCTGAATAGGTCAAGAGATTTCTTTAAGTTAAAATTGTCAAGGATTCCCTACTGAATTCTGTTTATTGCCAGCCACTTGTAGCATCTCTTCATGGTCAGTGCTTTGCTCGTGGCTGCATAGCACCTGCCTTAGAAGTCTTGCAGCTCGCAGGAATGAGGTAATTCCTGTTGCCCCAACGAAAGCAGAAAGAAGCTAGTAACTCTTTGGAAAGGTGGGTAGCTTTGAAGAGAAAGAGTGGAACATCAGGTTGCTTTTGATCGCAGCTCTCCTGTCGAAAGTGCTTTATTAGCTTAGGTAGGATAGGGCGTATACTGAAGATGTTTTGTAGCAAGTAGTCCATGTGCAATGCAGCCACATCCTACAAAATCTCCTTTTGCCTTTTAGCTTTAATTTCCGCCGTGTAAAGCGACAGTACTGCTTAACTATATCTCTAGCTTTAATTAGCTGACATTTGTATCCTATTTTTTTGACACAAAGAGTACTAGCAGATATGTTAAAAACTGCAAAATGAATCTTTGCCTCCTCCAGTTGGATATGGAATTACTACAGCAAAAAGACTTATGCTCTGAGAAAGGGGTAATTTCCTGAGAAACTGTAGGACATAGTGCATTTGTCTGAATGCTGCAATCAAATATTTCAGTGATGAACAGTCTAGAAGAGTTTATGAGAAAAGTACCGATACTTTACCACCTGCAGTATTGGGATCTTAGAAGTTAATAGGGCATTACACCACACCTTACTTTATAGAGACAATAAATACCTGAATGATTTGTTCCTTCTCCCAAGAAGCCTTCATGTTTGGTAAGCTACTAATAAGCTACTGGTGAATTTTTTATTAAAAAGACTGTAGTCATTTAATGACAAACTATCATAACGTAAAATTGATTTGCCTGAGACAATATAAAATAAGAAAATTAGGGCTAGCACTGCCTGTTTTAAAGAGATTCTTAGGCCCACCTAGGCTAACAAAAGACATAGTTTCAGTAGATCTTTCATGAGGCACTTCTGTTGGGTTTAGAGTCTGTTTAAAAATGCATTTAATTAATGGGTCCCTGCATTATTTAGAATCACACAAAATATTACTCTTGCATAAAACCTGAAGAGTCTCTCACTCCTAACATTGCAATGCATTCAGAATGATTGCAATTTCGGGTGCTAATTGCGACGGAGGCAGTTCCTATTAGTCTGTTCACATTATACCTGAACCTGCAAACTAAAACATCTTACGGGCATAACCCGTAAAGACTTTAGAGATATTTTTAGTTATACTTTTCAATGTAGAAGGCAAATAAAACTATAAAGTATTCGTTGTATCCAGCTTTCTGCTATGATTTTTGATTTTTCTCCTGTTAAGTCTTTGTTTGTGGTCCTTTAGGCTTTGGCATCTTACAAATGAGGTTAATGGAAAGGTAGCATTCGCAGTCCTTATGAACCACTGTCTGTTCCAAAACGCCTCTTATAATATTTATTCAAATTCAGACTTCATTATTTTTAGCTCACTTGGGAAATTATTAGCTTTCATCTGATGCCTCACACATTTATGCTAGAAGTAAGGAGATTTCATACTAAGCGTATTAGTATGTTTCACGTCAGAGAGGAAGCCAAGTCATTATGCCAATTCCTCTTCTAAAGAGCTTTTAGTGGTGATAGATGTTCACAAGCACTCATTAAGGTCCATAAACAAAATGTCGAGAAATAGCTAAGGACCCTGACTCCTATTTCCAGAGATACTAAGGCTACTAAAAACATAGACACAGTATTAGAAACGATTCCCAAGGACAATCTATCATTGATTTGAATGCAAATTAGGTACATGATTGCTTTAGAAAATCTCTTGGGTGTCCATCTGCCTCTTCAGTGCCTAAAACCCATTGAAAATCTGCCCCATATGCCTTTAGGAGCCTCTTAAGTCTCACTGACTTTCCCTGAGACTTATACTCATTTTTGGAAGTAGAATGACACCTCTAAAAAAACTAGGCCTCATTTATTTTTTTAGATGTATGCATATGACTGCCACAAAAATTAGACCAATTTAGGCACTTCAACTTTACTGAAGTCTGAAGAATTAGTATTTTTCAATAGTTTATGCCACACATGATTGATAAGTGTACATGAAAAACAAACAGTAAAATGCAAGCCCTTCAATGTTGGTTTGAATGGACATGAAGAACGAGTGTATTTTTAATGTGTATTTAATTGTGCCTTCCAATTCAGGCACAAATAGTATCTACTGATTGCACATGAGAAACCCTCTTTGCTATATTTATAATACAGAGGGGAAAAATATTGAAAGTTCAGCTAGTAATTCTTTGGAAAAACAGATGACTGGTTAGAAACCATTGGGAATGAAGTCAAGGGAAAATATTCGTGGCACAGTGATACTTACGGCCAAAAGACCTAGGAAAAATCAATGATAAGAGGTAATTATTTTCTCTAGTGAACATAGAGAATTCCTCAAATTAGCTCATATTATCCTCAGTGGATTGAGCCAAAGCCAGTTGCAGTTAACAGATAACCTTGGAATAGCATCCATGATTGGATACAAAGCAGAAAAGCTTTCGGACAAGGCTGTGAATTTAGTAGCAATGATTGAATAGGTTCTTACTCCTTTCTCCTTCTTTATTAATATCTTTTCCTCTTTATTATCGTAACATAGAATAGCTTTCCCTCAACAACCTCTCTTTTCCCTCTGCTGTGTAGAAGTGTATATAAATTTCTGATAGTATATTCTAAAGAAATTTATTAGCACTGGAGTAGTCCTATCTGTTTCATCTCAGAGATAATAATTTTACCTTCAGAATCCATTGCTGATTATTTGATTGTTGGTGGTGGTTTTTTTCCCAAGAAAAATTAAATCTATTTTAAACAGCCGTGACCTGCATCTGTTTAATTTCAGAGTATCAATTCTTATTTGAAAAGATCTACAAATAGTAAGAGTCCTTAGAAATTCTGCTCATTTTATTAGTTTTCACCTTAATGATATTAGAAAATAATTCAATTATCTTTTATGGGATAATTCCTACTGCTTTCAAAAACTAAAATGAATTCCCTATGTAACAAAAATTATAATAGTTGACTTAAAGCCATTACAGATGTAATTGTACAACTTTATTACAATATTTTCAAAAACAAAGGTAGTCAAATTTTACACAAAACCTTACTATTATTTTTGAATGACCATATTTCGTTTACTACTTCACTTTTTGAAATGGCTGTAACCTTAAATAGAAGTGAAATTCCACAACTCTTTTAAAAATCAATCATCCCTGTCAGTATCTCATGGTAGGCTACAAAGATGATTAGGGGCCTGGAACATCTGCCCTATGAGGAAAGGCTGAGAGAGCTGGGCCTCTTCAGCCTGCAGAAGAGAAGACTGAGAGGGGATCTGATCATCATCTATAAGCACCTCAAGGGAGGGAGCGAGGAGGATGGGGCCGGCCTCTTCTCAGTGGTGGCCAGTGATAGAACTAGAGGAAATGGCCAAAAATTGAAGCATCAAAAGTTCCACAGGAACTTGAGAGAATTTCTTAACAGTGAGGGTGACAGAGCCCTGGCACAGGCTGCCCAGAGAGGTGGTGGAGTCTCCTTCTCTGGAGATCTTCAAAACCCACCTGGACATCACCCTGTGCCACATGCTCTAGGGGACCCTGCGTGTGCAGGGGGGTTGGACTAGATGAGCTCTAGAGGTCCCTTCCAACCTTAAGGATTCTATGATTCTATAAACAACTGTCATATCTAGATGTCACTCTTTTTTTGAATTTTATTATTTAGAATTTTATTATTTATTATTTAGAAAACTGGTGAACCATGTATATTCGTAGGACTAGAAATGAATCAATATGAACAGTAATGTAAAAAGCTTGGTATTTAGGCATGGGCAAGTGTACTTTTCTCATTATGCAAGAATAAAAATATTACGAGATGCTACTTATTACGGTAGGTAAGAATATATTCCATATTGTCTATCAGGAAAAAAAAAGATAGGTAGCCTTTCCCTTCTGCCTTTATTGTATCAGTATGGAGTCCATTGTCCAGCAGAATTCACACTTAGACTAAAGTCCTGGCAGTTCACAAAGAAGGTTAAAGGCACAAGACTGAGTGGTGTTGCCTCCAGAGTGCACTGGGTCTTTGCTGAACTGTATTGCATCATGGTAACTAAGACAAGCTCAGGTTTGCTTTAATTTGAAATAAGACTGCATCATTTTCTCCACATGGGAGTTTACCAACATATGACTTAAAACAGATTCATCCTATCAAAATTTAGTTACTTAACTCAGGTGCCAATTTAAGTGTCCAAATGCCATAGACTCCTTATACAATCAACGAAGACAGACAAATGTCCTAAGGGATATTCAAAACTTAAAGACTGCTCTGAAAGTTTCTACTTCCTTTTACTGACTGTAGTATGAGTTTGAGTGAGTAAGCTCCTAGCTGAGACACCTGATTTAAGTGCCCAAAAGTAGATGACATACATCTAAACCACAATCTCCTTGTGTGTATTGGATCAACCTCTGTTTAGTCTTCATCCTTTACAGGTCAGCTGGTATGTGAATAAAAGAATATGATAAAAGCTGATCACAGACTGTCTGTCTGTAAAAGAACTGAATGTAGAAGTATTTTTGTCTGAAAATAGGTGAAGGAAATAATACAATCACTAATGCAAAATACAAGTGAAAAATTTTCTAGTACATTTATCCTCCATATGAATCATGGAATAGTAACATCACCTATTTTTCCATGCACCTCTATCCTCCTTTGAAAAAAAAAATCACATCTCTGAAAAAAAAAAGCATCACTACTTCTTTGATATTATTAAATCCTAATGTACTAAATCCTAAATATAATGTAAATGATTATATGATTATATTTTCATTCATTGCCCATTGATTTAGAATATAATGCCAGAAGCAATTAGAAAAAGCTAGGAGCATTCTAAAAGCAAATTGCATAGTTTTTAATCTTAGCTATATATTTCAGGAATAAATATGGCTTTTATTCAGGACATATATTTGCCAATAATACATCTGATTAAACTAGGAAAATTAGACATACTATCAGTAGCTTGCTCCCAAATTACACAAGAAGAAATTAGATACATTTTCAGTAGCTTGCTCTCAAATCTCTTCAGTATATGAGTCACCAGATTCTTCCTGCCAAACTAAATATGTCTGTGAAAGGCTGGAAACTTTAATGGAAAGAAACATAAAACTTAAAATACGTAGGAAAAACTAAGTTTTTTCATGGAAGACCTGTTGACTAGTAATTCAGGAATTCAGGGGATGTGGAAACGAATTATTGCCTTGCACTTTTCTACAAGACTTTCAAGGTATGATTCAATGCCATGTTAACCTAAAATAGATATTCTTACTATCTTTCATGTAACGAAGTAATCAACTAGGAGTCAAAAAAGTATAATAAAAATTGCGTTAGAAGCTTTTATCTGGTCATTTTGATGGGGTTGACTGTAAAAAGAAATTTTTAGACTTATTGCAAGTCTAAAAAAACCCCTGTCTGCTCTAAGCCCTTATCACACAACCATCAAAGCTAATTTAGAATGTGCTTATCTTTGTGTGGCCCCAGCCAAAACTTCATCTTATCTACTGCCTTTCACACAACTCTGTGCTTCTTCTACCTCTGTATTAGCCACACAACACTTAAAAAATCCTTAAGAATTCAGGCTTGTTAGTGAAATAAAGGTAGAGTGTGTAGTATAGGCTTTTATCCACAATATTAGTAGGAGATGACTGAGATGACAGAGCATTCTGTTTAAGTCAAAACAACTTGCAGAGGTATTCACTTTGAAGTTTCTGTTTATAAGTGGTTTGGGGTGTTGCTTAGGTGTTTTATATATTTGGTAATAGAAACGGTAAATGAGTGGTGTGAGAATACATTCTTTCTGGGCAGCCTGTTCCAGTGCTCTGTCACCCTCACCATAAAGTTGTTTTTCCTCATGTTCAAATAGAACTTCCCGTGCTGCCGTTTGCACCCATTGCCTCTTATCCTGTCACTGGGCATCACTTGGAATTTTGCCTCATCTTCTTTACACCCTCCTCTCAGACACTTATACACATTGATAAGACCCCTCTCAGTTCTCTCGGCTTTTCCTCATACAAGAGATCTGTCTGTGTGGGCCTCTGCTCCAGTAGCTCCATGTCTCCCATTCTGGTGAGCCTATAACTGGACCCAGCACTCTTGATGTGGCTGAGGGGGAGGATTACTGGTCCTCGACCCCTTGGCAGTGCTTTTGCTAATGCAACCCAGGACTGATTCAGCTGTCCATTATTCCTTGCATTTGTTATCATATTTTTGAACAATTAAACTCACTTGTATCTCAGGCAAATGTTTACTTTTAGATATTGTTAAACAAACATTTAAAAGTCTATTCTTGTCCAGCAAAGCTCTAAAATGAACTCAGCTTTAAGTCTCCACTTGGTTTTTGGTGATGAGAGAGTTTGAAACAGATGCATAATATTTGAAGCAATGAGTAAGCTTTAGAGAAATGGCTGTATGAATTTCTTTCTTTGAATTAATACTCCATATATATTGCTCTAGATGCTCAAGTAAATAAAACAGAAGGTTTTAATTAAGAGCCTGTGTGGGTCTTGTCAACTGAATAATTAACTTTGTGACTTTTGCTGCTGTTGATCAGATATTACAAAGCCATATTAATATCAGGCCAAAGGCAAGAGACCATATGTAAAGGTTTGGGCCAATTATATCAAGTAAATGCCAGAACTGATGTCAGTGAAGGGCTTTTCTTGGTATTTAAGGTTCAGTGAAAAAGTATGAGAGGCAACTGTGCCAAGAATTAATGTTGATATTGCCACGAGCTTCTTTAAGTGAATTTAGTCAACATGAAACTAAACAATGCATTAAATATCCATACACTTACTGCAATTAAGTAATCAGACATCAAATGACAACTTTTTGCTAAATTCAGAATTTGTTTCAGTGTATAAATAACAGCAAATATCACAGAAAGTATTGCTTTCTCTCAGGTCAAACAGCTAATCATGGTGCATATAAATTGAATTTACAGAGAAATTGCATTCATTTGATTTTGGTAGTGGGGACTTTTGATTAATGGTTTGCTTCCAATCTCTTTATTATTATCATTACTACTGTGGTCTCATCCAATGAAAAGGAAACTGGTTGGAAAACTGTAAAAACCTTGGGGACAAGATAAGTAGTTGTAGAAGAGAGTTGTTTTGGAGTCTAACTTCAGTCTGTTTTATCAGCTAAATTTTCCTCAGGCTCCTTCTGTAGTCCATGGAGAGAAACAGGCTTTTCTAGAAGATGATTCAGGAGCCTGACATGGTGCCTAAATCATCCTCTGGAGTAACTTCACTCTCTGTGATTAGAGATATTTTAGGAATATTAACCTCACCAGATTAAGAAAAGTCTTTATGTGCATTCCCTAGCCCTTCTTAATGTGTTTAAAAAAGTGCAAAATTCTTTGAAAGACTGGCTTATTTTCAAAGAATTTCGTCACTGATTTCTACAAGGGGCAGCAGAGTGCACACCAGTCTGCTGTTCATCAGGTGCTATTGATTAAACATTGATTTTGTTCCTGAAACCACAGAAGTCATTTGTTTTACTGAGATGTATTGGTCACTGGGTCAACAGTCCTGAGCAATGACCCCAGGGGCCTTTTGCTCCTAGGCCAGCTTTCTGTTACAGGTAGATTTTCTGGAAGAACTAAGGAACCTGCAGATAAAGGTTGAGGAATACACTCAAGTCTCTCCTTACTGTAGAGTTTAGCGTAAATAAGGTATGTAGTCAGATCAGGAAACTGAAGACCAGTCATTTAGTTTGAGTGCGGACGTAGCCAAGTTGACCAGAATTTCTTCTCAAAGTTTTGCACTAATATCACTAATATCATAGATCACCTCAGTTTTTCAGCATTCCTTTTCTGGGCTTATAATATGACATTGCTTTCAGTCAGGGGCACACAGAGGAGCTAATGACTCATAGTCCCTACAGGTATGAAGTAGTTAAGGAACTGAATGCAATTCCTTCTATTGTAATTACGTTGATAGATTTGACAGGCCTAGAAACCTTAAAAACATCTTAAAAGCAGACTCCCTGATGTAAACGAGAAGCTGTTAAACTAAAAGGGAATGGAAGAAGCAACACACAATTGCCTGTTGCTAAGCCCTTAACTTCCTGCTCTATAAGGCAGCAATTCCTCCATTTATACTTTGGTTCTACAAAGCAATGAGATATGATGACAGATCCGATTACCCAAAATTTGTCTCTTCCTTTTGAGGATACTTCCAAGGACGATTCTGATAGTCTTAGTGGGAAAAATAACCTGTAAAAATTGGTGACGATTCTCCACAAAGCGTTTGACACGTGGGTTAGGGTTGTGTACTAGTAAAGCCTTTGCCTGTTGTAGGGTTCATTCTTGGGTAAGAAGAAGCGTATGCTAGATCATTCTCTGTGCCCTGAAGAGTATCAGACACTATGTCAGGTCTCCAAATTTGGCTCCCCGTGCACTTGCAGAGAGCAAGTGATGCTTCAGAAGATTCATTTAAGATTTACAGCTCTTTTGCTTTCTTTTTTTTTTTTTTTTTCCACTGAAAAAAAGGTTTTATAAATTCATTAAATTGATACCTGCAACCATGGTCTCAGGTACTGTTTGACATCTTACTTAGGCTTGAGAAACCAGAATGAGCAAAACAGTCTATGGACAGTTATAATAAGGCTATTTTTTTATTGGCATTCACTTGTTTTGTTAACCAAATTAGTGCCTGTTTATTGGAAAAGAAAGGCACATATTTTTAAAATAGCAGAAGCTGGATCAAAAAGAAGATAGCATTTTGTCTATAGAGAAAAGTACTATTGCTCTCCTTATTCATGGTACTGAGCCCTGAAGACATAGTGCGAGCTAAAATGGTCCATCAAACTGAACTTGCATGAAGGAAATGAAACAGTCTCCTTTCCCGAGTAATCTACAAGGTAAATATTATGATAGGTATTTCAAGCAAAAATTTCCACCTTCATTCCTACAAGTGCCCTATAACTTGCCATTTCACTCTTCCCTGTATTTTCTGCCCTCATCATTGTTTTGTAGTGGCATGACAGACATTTCTAGACATTAGCAGTCAATTGAACATGTCACGCTTCGAGAATGTTAAAACCTAGATTATTTGAAACTGGAGAGGATTAACTGAGGACAGTTACGTCAAATTATAGCTGCTTGCCTTCTTCCAGGTCCAGTTGTAAGGAATAGAAAACTGGCCACATTCCCTCTTGGTTGGCTTCTCCTAAAATAACACAGCAGGTACTTCAGTGGCAGAAATCATACTAAAGAAAAACATAAGGTTGCTGAATACAAGGTGGCCACAACCTTGTTTGCACTGGTGAATCATGAGAGAGTAAAAACTGTCCAAGAAGTAGCCAGTGCTGGCTGAGATTATGTGTAACCAGGGGAAAAAGTAGATGCACAGGTACTGGGATTCTTGTGGCATCATCCCCTAATAAAAAAGAAAGAAAAGAGAAAAAAAAAGCTCTGTGCTAGTCTACCTCATGACAAAGAAAGCTTTAGAAAAAGCTTCTGACTTCCTCTTGAGGCCAATATTTCAGTTTGTGTGTGGTAAGTGGTTGGTTCGTCCTTTCAAAAGCTGTGAAGAATTTCCTTTTATAACCAGGAAGTCAGTTTTTGCAAGCAACATAAGCTAGATAAAGGATTTTTTTCCATTCCTAGCTGTAGCTACTGCCTTGTGGTTGTAGAATGCAGAGTTTCAGCAGAAAGTAACACAGTTAATTCTATCTTCATTTCCACCCACAACTCCAAAGGAATATATAGAAGTTTTGACCTTGAATCTGAGCCAGGAGTTCCACCTCAGTCAAAAGGTATTCTTTATATTTGAAGTGAAATAGAGCATGATGGAAGAATAAAAATTCCTTCACAATTATTTCCTGAGCAAATTAAAGGCAAATTAAAGGCAAACATGACCTCTGATTATACTTTTTATAAAGGAATCAGAATGTGAGAATAGAATGCTTACAATATAATTGAAACTGTCATTCATTTCAGAGTAAAAGAAAAATAGTTCACTGGATTTTTACCTGGGTAAATGATGTGGCCTTCTTAAAAAGTACAATGCAATGGAATGGCATTTTAAACAATAATATGTTGCAATATTATATTGGTAGTATTATATTTGATATGAGGTTCAGGATCTCAAGATATTTTAAAAGTGTTACTGGACTTACTTTTTCCTATGGTTTTATATTTTACATTAAATGCCAACAAATAACAGGGAGTAGACTAAGATTAAATTGCTCATGAATCACAAGTTGGGTCACATATGGAATGCACATTACTTAGCACCCAAAGCCCATATATTAAGTGCATAAAATGCTAGTGAATGTTGAAATTACAGTCTATTGACTGCAATTGTAACAGCTCAAGCCTTTCTGAAATCAGGTGATTGCTGATTAATAAATCCTTGATGAGATTATAAAACAGAAAAACAACTGTAATCAGACAGAGGACTCCTAGCCTACTGAATGAGCTTGCATCAATTTATAGGTTCTTGCTTATAGTTGGTTTCTAGACAGTGGAGTCAATAGTTATACTAATTTTAGGTAAAAACTGAAAGTGTAAGCATACAATAAAGGAAACCTTTATAGAGGGAGTCTATACTGATGGCAGAATGCAGAGGTTATGAGCTCATTTAAAACTTCCAAAATCCATGTTTGTACTTTTAAATAAGGCTAATCTAGTTTAGGGAATGTAGAATTTTGAGGCTGAAGACTGAGGTTGAAAGCAAGTGCATTTAGTGTTGGTGACTAGGAAGTTACACTTCTTTTTTACCTTGAGAAAAAAAAATAAGACATATAACTTCAGGTGTGATTTGCAGTTGCAGCCACTGTGATTTTGTAAGCAATTGTGATAATTCCACACACAAGTAGCAAATAACTGAAAATATGTTTAGTAAAAACAGTAGCACAATAAAAATAAAATGAAAGATTGCTACATTGTTCTAAGTACACAGTCTCATTCTTTTCTGGTATAGGAACAAGAAAGGGAGATGACAGACTCTCTTTTCATCCATGCCAGCCATTTAAAAGTATTTGTAGGGCATTGAAGCAACCTCTTAAGTGTAACTCAGCTGCTGCTGAATATTACAGTTTTTAGCATTCAAATGAACATCAAGCAATTGTTAGAAACATTTAAAGTTCCCAAAGAGAGATCCCAATGTCTTATTATTGCTGAGCACCAGCATGGTAAGTTAAAAAACACTCTAGATTGGATTAGAGATAGATGAAGTATTAAGTATGGAATTAAAGGTTCTCTAAAGAACTACCGAGCACATAGAAAACTAGGGCTCCCAACCTAAGAAGAACAAAGTTTAATTGAAAGTGCCAAAAAGATAGTGAAAGGACAGCAACTTGCATGTAGAGAAAATCTGTCTATTTCTCAAATTAGAGATGCAAAATTATCGATTTCTGCAATTCTATTTTATAGCAAGCAAGGAAAAAATTCTTTTTCCATGAATAAAAATGAAAAAGGATGGCAGGAGAACGCAATCAGAAAAACAAGAACTATCTTAGAAGGCCAGAATTGTTGGGATAAAAAGAGGATTGATAATGTTTTTAAAAGTCAGACATTACAGAAAACAAAACAAAAAAAAAAAAAAAGAGAAATAAATAGAAAAGAACTCTTAGGTAGTTATTTCTCTTTATAGCTTCACTAGGCTGATCTTCTTTTCTTGGTTACACTCCTCTTTATAAAGACAACTGAGACCATAAAAGAAAGGTAACTTCAAACAAGAATAACCTGGGACACATTATTATGAAGGATAAACACTAGCTTCAGAGGCTCTGATCACACAAGTTCTTGCATGTTTTAATGTGTGTTAAAGAATGAATATATTCCCAGCTAAAGACTTCATTAATTTCATGGTATTTGAGTAGCAAATATTTGAAAATTAGAAATAGAGTTCTATTATTTACATATTCTGTGCTTCTTGATGTCAACACTGCTTATAAGAACATACTAAGATAAAAGAGTTAGTTCATCTAAATTGCTCCAGCTTGCACCATTTAAAACACAGCAAAAGGAAAAACTTTATGATGTTCACACCCAAAGTGTAGGTCTTGCTCTAAAATATTGTTCAAATACTAATATATTTGTGCTGTTACAGACTATTTTATCTGTTTTCTGTTCTGGGATTATTCCTTATTATCTCACCATGAATGAATTTTCCTTCACCTGTACTTAACTGATGTAGTATGTGGACACTTGGATGCTGTAACATTCTACTTGCTGTCTTCCAGATTTTCTTTTCTCAAACCAGATGTTGAAGCTTATTGTGTTTTTAATATGATACAGTGTGTACTTAAGCTGTTTACAAGTAGTCTGACCTAATAGGTACATGCAGTACTGCCACATGAATATCTTGGGTCTAAGCATGCCCAGTCATTCCCTTAATTTCAGTGTCAGGCTGGGAGAAAGTTGTAATAGAGCAGGTGGAATAGTAACAGCTGAGCAGTGGTTAAAAACAATAACATATTTGAAAAGGAAAAATCTTTAAAACCTTAGAGAGTCTGAACACAGGCACAGTTCTATGCTTTGCTAGGATTTCACGTTCAATGAAAAGATGGACATTGCTGAGAAAGAGAATAGTACGAATACTTTGAAGCCTAGTTTGATTATGTTTTGCACTTGCCTAGAGCAGCTGCAAACCCTAAGTCTACAAGGAGAAGTACAGCAGTTGTATGAAAGAAAGGGTTGACTTACTGAAGTAAAAGCCTCTGTCTCCACATACGAACTGAAGAGCATCGACCAGCTCAGCACCACAAAGCGTCTCTGGGCCAGCAGCAGCAGAACTGGTTAAGGTAAGCAAACACAGGCCAAGGTAGAAGAAATGAATGAAGGACACAGTTTGCATCTTCACCTGCCAAAGAAGCAAGAGTACTGGGTCAGTTTCCCAGCAAAGTCCTCAATAAAATGAGACACTGCACCCTTGTGAGCTGAGAATGCATGCCCGGTGCAATTTGTTAAACAAGAATAACCACAACATCAGGAAAGGTCCCACAATAATATTGCAACTTACATATTCCATACATTTTGTAAACTGATGACTTCCTCTAGTGAATATTCTTGGTTCTCATTCACATGTGGTTAAAGAACCTCCTAGAAGTGGATCATGAGTTATGGTTCTTACTGCAAAAAGGAGGTTAAGCAAGAATAAGGTAGGCGAAGGAACTTAGAAAGGCCAGAACAGTTAGGGTTAGGAAGACTAGACAACTTCGAATTGTTTTGTCTGAGAACAAGTAGGCTAAGAGGGAACATGACTGCTGTCTACTAATGTGCTGAGAAAATTAGAGGTTACATATGAAAGAACTTTTTAAACCTAAACCACTTGGAAATAAATGGACAAAAAAGCTTTAAAGCAGAGCTTGATAAAGTTATGATGCAGTTGATGTGTCACCTTCCAAAGTAAGGGACCAAATTTCAGCCCTCTGTTCCTAGGGAGATAACAATTGGAAGAATTCAAGAAATTAAGAGGACATCTAGTGTTAATGTTTTGCATTTGTGTTTAGTGGAAGTATGACTCACTGATCTCACTAAATGATCTCTCATTTAGTTCAGATAATAATGGTTTTCTTTTTCACTTTCTTTTCTTTCTTGTTTGGTATACAAACTACTTTTTTCTCAGACATATGGCCAAATAAGAGCCAGTTTTGGGGGTATAAATCTGAATGATCATTTTGCTTATCCGCTTCCTTTATTTGTCTATTTATATCAATCAACATTATGACCAATATGTCAAAGAAGATAGCATTTTAGTTGAATACTGTTATTAACACAGTAGGAAAACATTTATGTTGCATAGCAGAGCAGTGAGGCAGGGGCTGAATGAATATTTTGAGCTGATTTAGTAGGTTACTTAACAACAATGTTAGCAATGTTAGTTTCAAAAGATAGAAATCTACATATAATTTGATTTTGTTTCAAGGTTAGGGTTAGTACTCCAGTCAGGTAAGAAGTTACAAATCCTTCTTACATGTACAATTAGCCTTGCCTTAACGCTGTGTTTTGTTTTTTTTTTTTAAATTAGTAGACAAGTATAAATAATTGGAGTAAAATGAGTAAAAATCAGAGTAAAAATCTTCCCCCATGTTTCTTTCAAGGTTTCAGGGGCCATTCCCTCATATTTTTCATTGAACTTTTGAAAATGGTGAAATTTTTTGTTATCTACTCATATTGGATCTGAGCCACTGCGATACTGAGCCTTTTCTAGTTGAAGTCAATAATTTTTAAGAATGCCTTTTTTTCTTGCCAAGGGACCTTAGAACCTAGTGGATAAGTCCCCTATTTCAACTTAGAACCAAATAGGAGAAAAATCAATAAATAAGTAAGAACATATTGCCTCCTCCTCTTTTTTCCTTTTTTTTTTTCTGATCATATTTCCACAGTGAAAATAATGAGCAAATCTGAATCCCATGATATATCATAAAGAGAAAGAATAATTATTTTCCCATTCACAGGAGTCTTTAGCCAACTTTACAATGGAAAAGCCAACAAGCATGGACATGACTTCAATGGCAGACGCAGGAAGACCAGATTATAAATGAATGATGATAACATAAGGCATTATTTCCTGTAATGTTTAACAACATCGATTTCTTTCTTCCCTTGCCATGTTTTTGATTTTCTAAGATGAATGTAATGCACCTGCAGTTTAAGATGGTTCCCGGTTCCTAGTTCTGAAGAGGTAAAGCAGAAAGCTGTTAGACACAGCCTCAGGAGGCTAGAAAACATTATAAATGTAAGAACATTATGTATTTAACAGTTTGTTCTTGTGTAACATTTGAGCCAGAAATAAACATAAATCTTAGCCATTTAACAATTTTGTATTTTTTTTAGACTTTTCAGCTGGGTTACATTTTAAGATAAATATCAGCACTGAACTAGGACAAGACAGATTCTCCACTGTTTTTCCTTTAGTAGAAGCCAAAAAAGCTGCACAGTATAAACCACAGAGAATTTCTACACTTTATCCCCAAATTTAAAAACAGTTAAGAACTTGCAAACAAGTGAAAACTTTGGGGAGAAGAAAAGACACACATATGTTTCAAGGGACCAATCAGTTATATTAAAAACAAAAAAGAAAGTGCTGTTTCATCAAGGCTGATGCCAAAACACGAATTAAGACTTTAACTTTACTTCATCATTTTAATTAAGTGCAACACTAGCTAATTCAATATCTTTGTGATAGGATCAAAGTTCCCATTTAAGTCTGAGGGGAATATTCTTAAGAAAATACAAAGATGTAACTCAGTATGGCCTCAGGTTCTTTACAAACAGACAAGGTGCTTATAGTGTCCCCACTTTGCCTAGAAAGTTGAGAGTTTTTAAAAAAAAATGCATTGGCATGTGGGTGGGGTTTACTGAAGCATCTAATTACGTTTGGAAATTGAATACAGGTTCAGGATGAGCCTGGTTAAGCACTTCTCTTAGTTGCATAGAATGACTGACCATATTTTCACAGCTGGAATTTCCTCTTTTTTTTCAGTAAAATAACCAGCTTTTGCTGCATTCCTCTTTTAATAGTCCAGAAGAGTGACACCACAAAAGAATGTCATATATGAACACTCTATATTTCTTTAACATCTTAAGTTTTCTTTATGAGTGCTCTTATTCTAAACACACTCTCAGTTGGCACAAGTTGTACATAAGAATTCTTCACATGCTTGGTCACTGTTTCAAAACATTTCATAGCATTTACAGTAATTATAAATACCTTGAGCAGTGTTTTCATGGAAAATACATGCTATAAAAAAGAGTTTGGTTGAAATTACATTTAAAAATATAGCTGTTGGATCAGATTACCAAGCCATACTGGAGTTAGAAGTATGTAATTACTATGTAATAGTAGTATTCTCCAGTTATTATTATGTAAATAAAGCATACATACTTTGGAATGGACCAAACTTTACATACTGTTGACTTTGATTAAAGAATCTGGCATGTATCCTAGCCTTGTGTAAATCAATATGTTCCATTTGATTTTAAGGAATCTGGGCATTCTGCACTAGCTGAGGAATTATCATACTAATTTTAATGTCACTTAATGCCTTGCTCAACACTTGAAAAACAAAAGCATCTTTACCATTCAAAAATATTGGAGGAGATGTCCATTTGCACATTAAGAGAATAGTTTCATCCACTGCAGTTACAAGCATGTTCTTTTGGATCACATTAAGGAATGGGATGCATGTGCCTAAGTGTCAGATACTATAAACAAAAATTCATTAGGACCTAAACAATTAGACCAGGACAATTGTCAGCTGAATAACAGTGTGATTGCAATCATTATAAATAAATAAATAAAAAGAGTTCTTTAAGGATAGAGTTTTGCTGATAGTGGAAACTTGACCCAGGGCCAATTGACACAAACAGAGGTCAATGCACCTACTGAAGCCAAATTTATCTGAAGAGAATTTCTAGTAGTAATTAGAAATTTTAGTATCACAACATTAAACTTAACATGAAAACTTTCCTGAGACAGCCCTCCCTGCAAGGGGAAAACTTGGAGAAAAAAATGTAGGATAATTTCCATTTTCTTTATGTACAATTGCTTAAGCCATACAAATATGCAAGGTCAGCAAGAGTTGCAGCTGGGTTCTAATGTAGAAAACAAACTGAACTTCACATTTACTTTCAATACATGAAAGCAAAAAGAATAAGTAAATGCATCAATGCTGCCAGAAAATTGCTGCAATGACAACATGCCTTAAAAGTTTCAATGTGAAAGTAAGAACATTTTATCTGTAACTGTGTATTTAAAACTGCAGAAACTTAACATGTGCATAAAGCCCACATTCCTGTAAAAAACTGCACCTGCAGAAAAGAGCTAAAAGTTCTTGTTTTCAGAAGCATTAATTAACAGTATAGACAATGATGTAATTGGACCCTTTAATAATGACATAACTGAAATACGTAAAGTTCTCTGAATAGAAGTGAAATTTAAGACATGTATCTGCAATAGTTTACCCTTACAGTTATCTAGGTAATTGCAACTATTACATACAGCCATTTTCCAGATCACATAAAATTGCATGTTCAGCAATTTATAAATAATTCTCAGTTCTAAAATAATGTTATTGAAAAGTGCACAATACTCTCCAAACCAGAAGCAGACAATACACAGTAAAATAAAACTCAAAAATGATTTGAAATAGTAATAAAGATTTACCTTCAAGAAATCACAAAAGCAGCACTTAACTAATTGTGTTGAAAGACTGTTGATTTTTTCCATTGCTTCTTAAAAGTGCAAAGTCTGGAAATGAATTTGTTAGCAGTAATGATGAGAAAAAAGAAATCCAGAGAGATGTGAGATGTTGAGAGCAATGTCACATTTCAATATTGAGGACTTTATTCCATTGCGCAGGCTCTATCTGCTCTGATTTTAGCAGTGACAGTGAGATTTAGCAAACAGAAGAGGGATTTAGAGAAAATCCTCACATTTATCTACATTACACAGACACTGTAGACAGGAAACAGCTGGGGGAGCATTTGCCTTCTCTCTCTCTCCCTCTTCTGGCAAAGTTACCGAGTAAGGACTTTTTTGGGCATGGTGACAAATAACATCATACCTTTGCATTTTAAAACTAGAGCACAGAAGCATATTTTTTTCCCTTTAAAAGAATGTGCATTAGTGACTGAGGGGTTAGCAGACAAAAAAGCTTGTGCTGCCTTGGAAAATAAGAAAATGTATTCTGGTTAAATTTCAGATGACTCTGTGTGTGTCTGTGTGTCTGTGAGTGTGTGTATTTAAAATACATGCAAATATATGTATATAGGGTATTGTTAGTATATGTGTATACCTGCATATTCATGTACACATATTTTATTTATGCAGAGACACAGGCATTTTATTTATATAGTATAGGAAGACATGCAGCTTTCTATTTTCTTATGCATGTTTACGTTATTGAACTTGGCACACCTATAAGCTGAGTAACAATTAAATGCTCCGTCCTTCTGTGCTATTAACCCTGAAAGGGCAGTTTTCAATTTGCTAAAAATAAAGGGGTTGTTGAACCTTACTTGTAAATAGGGCAAAAGAGCTTCACGATCCTTTAGCAACCACACTGGAGAAGTCATATCATTTCTCAGAATCTACAGTGTTATGAATATAGTAATACAAGTAGCCTATTCTAGGCGACTGTTCCATGACTTTAACCTTAAGTGTTCTGTTATGTTTCTAAGATGATTTTCCCTTTTTTTTATCAGTGATTTTCCTGATTATTCTTAATATTAATTTAAATGACACTGAGAGAAAGAGAAATCAACTTTGCTTATTCTGTAATACCTAAGTTTTGCCTTTTTATTTTCCCTCAATTATGAGCATATTATAAATAACACCAGCTGGCCAGCAACATGCTCTCACGGGTTATGATGTCATTCAAATCCCTCAACTGTGTTAGTGGCTTGCAATGTGCTCCAAGCCAGCTGTTTTTCTATTTATAATGTATGCTTGCATTTCAATACTTAGCCATTGAGGATAAAGTTGTGATGCTATTTTATAGATACGATTTGTACTCGTTACCCTTGCATTTTGAAAGGTGGCAAAGTAGATGATTAAACCAGATTACAACTCCAGAGACCAAACACATGTCAGAAACAGTGCATAATTTCTATAAAACCTGTTTCAGAACATTGCATTTTGTCCCTGTCCCTTTCCACGCAACTGATAGTTACATGGGGAGGTGCTAGCTGTACTTTGGTTATTGAAAATGACAATTGAGATCACATTGACCCAGATCCATTCTCAGTTTTCAAGTCCACCTTGAACTATATGGTACTTGCCAGGCAGAAAGGACATATTTAATTTGAATGGCTAATACTCTGTTCTGTGTAGTCTTAAATGGTGTATGGTTAGCTAAGCTGATTACTCTTTGGAAAGGATTTCTTTCTCCTAATGTAGCATGATGGCAAAATCACTGCAGGGGGGAGTTGAGGTAAGGTTGTTTAGTTCAAGTGTTACCAATATTTAAAGTATATTCTAATACACATTTTTTATTGCAGAAACTGCATTTTAATATCTTAGTGTATTTCATTCTTCCTTTTCGGTTTTAGAGATCTGAATGGTGACATGATTCTGCTCATAGCTTGACATACCTTGCTGTAACTCATAGTGTATTTATTATTTATTTGACCAGCCTGCTGGATTAATTATGGACGAGAAACCATCAAAGCTCTGATTGCCGGTATTTCTGATTCTTACAGGAGTACAGATGATATGATATTTCCTCTTTTTCTTGTGGAATAAAAGCTGTAATCCATTCATTACTCACTTCCCTCAACTCAGCTTCAAATCATTTTTTACTTCCTCACTGCTTGCTTTCTCCAAGGTTTTACAAGACCTAGCAGGAGTAGCATAAAGAGGGCATCCATGATCACAAAAGAATCATGATCTCTTTATATAACAGCTAAACCTGATTCTTTCCATGGAGCCATTTTGAATGCCATTTACTTATTCCGCCCATCAAGGCTAAGTTTCTGATGCACTTCACTTCTTTCTGTAAGTTCTTGGTTTAAAGTGGTATTGTGAAAAGGCAGTAAAGCAGGATAGACTCAAGAGTGGGTTTTTCTTTTGATAGTTACTTCTTTGAACTTAAGCAGTGTGGCACCTTTCCTCACTGTCAAATTAGTCCTTTTTTTCCCAGAAAAGTAAGTATATCTCAGGAAATATTTGTCTGGAAACCATTCTTTTCCTTCTTTGATGGTCAGAGCAGTATAACAGTCTGCTAACTGGTGGATATGTGTCCATTTCTTCCTCGCTAATTAAGCCCTTTTTTGCTAATTTTGTTTTTTGATAATGGTATTTTACAACCTATGTAGAATAAAGCATTGTTGCGTCTGCCCCATTGAATGAATGTACCTGTAAACTATAGAATTTCTGAATGCCATAAAAGTATTCATAAAAAATGTCCAGGTTGGAATTACCTATTTAACTAGAGTGTACATATTCATTCTACTTTAACCGATGAGGGTGTGCGTATCCTTGACATGTTATAACATTGAATAAGCTCATACGTTCCATTATTTGGTTTCTTTTCAATGAGAACTCCACTTTATGCAAGAGGGACTCTTAACCCAAACTATTGTTAATTAAATCCACTAAATCCTTCCTAAAAGGCTAGCAAACTTACCATAGTGACTGAAAAATCTGAGCTATATTAAGGAACGAGTGCACTGTCTGTTGAATCACAGCTATCTATACCTCACTATTTATTATCTCTAACTAATTTTTCTTATAATGGGATTGCAAATTTTTTGGAAGCAAGGTAGAACCCCTGGAATAGACACCACCTTTTTAGGGCTGAGAATATGGTAGAAAATAGGATGAAAGAAGACATAAACACAGTGGCTGGTGAACAGCTGTTCTTCATTATATGAACATACCAGAAACAGAGACTTCTATTATGTTGTTTTAAAGAAATTCATCCTGCACTGAACACACGCAGAAGCAGAGGCATTCATGTATTGTGAAAAGATGGTCAACATGTCTTGAGTATCTTTGGCAATGTCACCATCCCCTTCCATCCCTACCGCCACTACCAGCAGCTCTTCCCCCAAAAAAGGCAGAAAACACTTCAATATGAACAACACCTTGTCATTTATCCCTTAGGTGATGGGCTTATCACAGAATTCAGTGAATAGAGCCAATGGGAATTGTATTTTTTGTGGGTTTTTTTTGACATCTCACTTATGAAATTAGACATTAAAGGCAGTGTTCATTTGGCTAGGCACTTAGGAACTTAGTGCTAGGAACCTAGGCACTTAGTGTCTTAGTGCTGTGGGATGTGCTGCATAACCTCAACCTCCCATCCCAGAGAGATCCCCATTTCCTATAATTCTTCCATATCTGCTGACCTTCATACAGATTTCTTGCAAACTTTGTGGTATCTTCTTAAATGGCGTTCAGCACCATCCAACACCAGTTTAGGTAAGTGAACCCTGACGTAAGACCTTACGGCACTATGGTATGGGATTTATGCAGACTCAAGACTGTATAGTCTTGGCCCTAAGTATTACCTTTGCCTTCATTGTAAATGGAGATCTATTTCTTCTGACACTTACTTTTCTTGTGACCCATTTATCACAAAAAAACAGGTTTTAAACTGGGAGACACCACATTTGCATGGATTTTCAGAATGATCTGAGTGCCTGTTTTCCTTAGTCTTCTTTGCTTAGCTCCAACTTAAGCTGTTTGGGATTGGAGCTATCCCTTTTTTATTTGCTTCATAAATCATTTTGCTTACTTCTAGATAAGATAAAAATGTTATTTACAATGTTATTATTATTTTATGAAATACAAAAATGATTGTTTAGCTCATATAGTCTCTAGTGAATTATTTGCAAAATATTTTATGTTCAGTAATGGAGAAGTTTAGCTTTCTCTCCTAGGAAAAGCTTTGGAGGAAGCGGTGAAAGGGAATGATATTTTATGAAAATGGAATGTTATGTTGAAGTTCATGAAAGGTCAGGTATATAGTGGAAAATTCCCTTTATCAAGATAAGAGAAGTTAGAGAATGAAGTCAGAATTCATTTTATTCCTTCATTTTAGCTAATGAACTGTTTAAAAGAGAAAATCTGAGATTCCTTTGTTCATGGTGGTATAATTAGCATCACCACTACATGAAAAACCAGGAACATATTTAGCCATGAGGGTGAGACTATATGAGACCATATGAGCTGAATGATGGTTGCACTGGTAGAATTGAAAGGAGGCCAAACAGAAGAGTATAGGGCAAAACAGGAAAAAATCAAGTTTCGTGATTAAGTGATGGTCAAATAAATTGAAATCTTTCATATTCACTGATCAAAAAATCTGTTTGTTTCAAAAGGAGAATGGATCTGTGAGAATCTTAATCCACAGTCTCTTCTTATGGGAAAGAGTGGTAAAAACAACAGATGTTAAGAACAGGTCAGAATTAATCCATGTACTTGTGAGCTGGTAGTAGTGAGAGTAGTATTCCTGTTCTGTGAAGTGAGAGTAATAGCTCTGTTCAGATCACCAGAAGGCAAAGAATTTCTCTACTGCTGGCAACTAGGATATAGAGAAAGTGTCTGGTTAGAATATTGGGAAGATAAAATTAAATGTTTGACTGTAATATTTTATTTTATGATATAAGTTAGAGAAACTACTGTTTTCAGTATGCTTGCAGCAGTAGCATTTGTTTTCCAAGGATTTAGAAACAATTGCTGCTTAAATTAGTGCAAAGCAAAATAATAATTTATTCTCTAGCCCCCATAAAAGATATATGAACTATTGGATATGTTGTTTCTGCAATTAAAGTAAAAAAGAAAAAAGAAGGTATCATATGTTATGGAATTTATTATGAGCAGGCATGAAATAGTGTCTAATTATGAGGGACAAAACAAAAATAGAAAATACATTAAAAAGAGAGAAAAAATAAAACAAAAATCCAAATAGAAAATGTTTCAACATTCTTGAAAGTGTATTTTTTTAGAGTTTTTTAATATCTGTTTTGTGGGAAATTTTGAAATAGTGTGTTCTGATTCAGAATAATCATAAAACCAGAATTTTCCATTAAACTGGAAATTCCCAGTTTCAGTCATCTGTAGTTTTGCCCTCTTTCCCAGTGTTAAGTAGTGAATAGATGATATTTGGTCCAAAAAGCATCTTCCTTTCTTACTTCTAAAATAAGCAAAAAGTCACAGTTAACAAAGAGAGTAAACTGAGAAATATGACTGTAAATGCTCTATTCTTGCATGCACAGGAAGAAGACAAAACAAGTGGGAACTGTCCTGAGCCACGATTTATGTATATGGATAGAGTTTCTTGGTAGAGGAAGGATGATCTCTGCTCTAGGTTAAGTGTCTGTATGAAAGGTAGAAAATATCCATGCCCTCAGAACTGAATTTACCTTTATTTCCTCTTTTAAATAAAATACAAAGATATTTTTCCATCTGAACCATCTAAAGGGTTCATCAATGACCATACATTTGTATCAAATGTAGCTTGGCAAATATATTTGACGGTTTTTCTTTTCTCTTTTCAGAGCAGACAGTGTGAGATGGCAAATATACCTATTATTTTATCTTGGCCTAACAGAACTTTTGCATGAATTTTAATATGGAAAACATTCTTAAAGTGTATACTTTTTCTAGAAAAAAATTTGTTTGGCAATGAAATAAGAAGTCTGCAAATTAAAAGAGCATCCACATAGTCCAATTTAAATTTAGTGCACTTATTTTTAATCTGGTTCCTACTGCATTGCTTATGACTTTTTCTTCTGGATTTGTTTCTATGCACTGTTATGATTTAATACACGTAAGTGGCTTATCTCAAAATTTATACCAAGTGTTTAGTGGACCGAAGCCAATGGTTTTGTACCTTCAAAAGCTAAGCCCTCTTATAGACCTTTTAATTTCTCTTTTCTGCAAAGAACAGGTATAGATCTAAATACATTGAGCTAATTTGAACTACCAGCTACAACAGTCCTCTGGTCTATTTTCATCAAAACCTTGAGAACTAATTAAAAATTAGTTAAAAAGCTTTTAGGTTTTGATCCACTGTGCTTTCCTTAAGAATCTACTTAGTAATTAGAGTAGTGAACTAATGAAAAGGGTCCAAATTCTGATGACTGTACAAAAACTGCCCACACAATGACAAATTGCCACAAATAAAGCTATACTGTTGCTGATTGATGAATGCTTGTCTGTGCTAAAGACTTTACCAGTGCAATCGAAAGCGTGTATTCCTAGGGTATAACAACCATCTTTTCAACTGCCGTCTTAAACAATGTTGTCTGACTAAATGGCCAAATCATCTTTCCTTTCCATCTTTCAATGCTAAAGTACAAGTCTGCTGGACTTGCAGCAGAATTAAGCTCTGCATTTATTGTCACAGAACAACTGAGTATGCTTAAACAACTAGTGCATGCTTTTTATGTTCTGCAAAATCTCTTTAGTGAACTTGTAGTTTTCACTCTTCATTTGCATCAGCTGTGTCTTTCATATGCTGTTTTGTTATGGAAATGTTTTTAGGTGGTCTGAAAAGTGATGGCTGATTGGATGGCATGGAGACATTTTGTTAGTCTTTGTTTTCAGATGTCAGGGCATCACACATAGTGATCTGAATGCATTAAAATAAATGCAAATGCATCATTAATCTCTGATCTCTAGAGAACTCTTCAGCTATTCTTACATAGAAGTAACATTGAACATTGACCATTGAGGTAGTAAAAACAGCCTCGAACATTGCTGTTATTATCATTCCTACTTCTTAATTAATATAGTACCTCTTCCTCTGGAACAATTTCTGCAAACTGTTCCAAACTCTTTTGTAATGCACTTGGAAGCTTGTAAAGGGGAAAGTACAAGCAAAGATAGATATATATATCTATATTGTATATATATATATTTAAAACACAAAGGTGACTAGAACGACACCTCTGTTTGTATAGATGAAGTAATCAGTTACTGTTTAGCCCTGTCTGTCCTGTATCTCTGTAATCTTTCAAAAGTGATAAGAATACTTGTAAGAATTCCCAGAGGATGCTTCCTTTTACTTATTTGCCTATTTCTCTTATGCACTATTCATAAGTATGCTTGTCAAAGACCTTACTTGCAATGATGTTTGTAAAATTTAATATACATAAGTGTATTATGTATCAGAGGGACCCAGAGAGGTTGGAGAGTTGGGCAGTGGGGAACCTCATGAGGCTGAACAAGGACAAGTGCAAGGTTCTGCACCTGGGTAGGAATAACCCCAGGCACCAGCACAGATCAGGGGCTGACCTGCTGGAAAGCAGCTCCACGGAGAGGGAATTTGGAGTCCTGGTTGACAACAAGTTAACCATGAGGCAGCCATGTGCCCTGGTGGCCAAGAAGACCAATGGGATCCTGGCCTGCATCAGGAGGAGCATTGCCAGCAGGGCGACGGAGGGGATCCTGCCCCTCTCCTCAGCTCTGGTGAGGCCACACCTGGCGTGTTGGGTGCAGTTCTGGGCTCCCCAGGACAGGAGGGACATGGAGCTTCTAGAGAGGGTCCAGCACAGAGTGACAAGGATGGTTAAGGGAGCATCTACCGTATGAGGAAACACTAAACAACCTGGGCCTGTTTAGCCTGGAAAAGAGAAGATTGAGAGGGGATCTGACCAGTATTTATAATTACCTGAGGGGAGAATGGTCACCACTTCTCAATGGTGGCCAGTGACAGGACAAGGGGTAATGGGTATAATTTAAAACACAGAAATTTCATCTCTATGTGAGGACGGACTTCTATCCTGTGAGGATGACAGAGCCCTGGAACAGGCTGCCCGGAGAGGCTGTGGAGTCTCCTTCTTCAGATATGTTCAAAACCCACCTGTATGCCACCCTTTGCCACATGCTGTAGGTGACCCTGCATGTGCAGGGGGGTTGGACTAGATGACCTCTAGAGGTCCCTTCCAACCTCAACCATTCTGTGATTCTGTGAAAATGGTAGGCCTTTATACAGTATACTAGAGTATGAAAAATGTCTTTGTATTTCATTGCTGATGATACCAAACTTGGAGGATAGCTAATACCTGAGAGGGCTGTGCTGCTGTCCAGAGGGACCTGGGCAGACTGGGCAACTGGGCAAAGAGAAACTTTGTGAAGTTCAGCAAGGGCAAGTACAGGGTTCTGCACCTGGGGAGGAGTAAATCCAGACACGCGTACAGGCTGGGGACTGCCCTTCTGCTCTGCAGAGAAGGACCTTGGTGCCGTGATGGACGACAAGTTGACCATGTGGCAGCAGTGCCCCTTGTGGCCAAGAAGGCCAACGGCATCCTAGGTGCATTAAGAAGAGCGTCTCCAGCAGATCAAGGGAGATGATCCTCTCCTACTCAGCCGTGCTGAGGGCACATCTGGAGTACTGTGTGCAGTTCTCAGTTCCCAAGAGGGATGTAGAGCTACTGGAGAGAGCCCAGCGCAGGGCCACGAGGATGATCAGGAGTCTGGAACATCTGCCTGTGAGGAATGGCTGAGAGCTGGACCTGTTCAGTCTGAGGAAGAGAAGGCTGAGAGGGAACTTGATCAGTGTATATAAATACCTCAAGGGAGAGAATGAGGAGGATGGGATCAGCCTCTTTTCCATGGTGGCCAATGACAGAACAAGAGGAAACAGCCACAATGTGAAGAACCAAAAGTTCCACAGGAACTTAAGGAAAAAAACAGTGAGGGTAACAGAGCCCTGGAACAGATTGCCAAGAGAGATTGTGGAGTCTCCTTCTCTGGAGATCTTCCAAACCCACCTGGATGCCACCCTGTGCCACGTGCTCTAGGTGACTTGGCATGTGCAGGAGGGTTGGGTGAAATGTTATCTGAAGGTCCTTTCCAATGATTCTATGATTACTTTTTAAGAAAACTATGCCATTGGCACCATTATTAAGTTTTTTAAACTTACATAAGTCAGGAATGTAGAAGTTTAAACCCATGAAATATAACTACAGGCTATTACATCCATGAGCTGGAGAACACCAGTGATTTGCTATTGCTCTGTATTACTTCTGATTTTAAGGAAGGAGAACAAGTAAAAAGCAATCCTTAGTCTAACTACGTACATATTGCTGATTTATAGAATAGGGTTTGAAAGGTTTCATCACATGCAAGAAGATTAGAGAAAATAAGAAATGCTTTCATGCATGCTTTGTCACACTTAAAATTGGCACTTGAAATTGGCAAGGTCTGAAGTATTATTATTCATTATCATTTATTAGAAGTTTACATGATGCAGAGAAATAAGACTCCTGAGCCTGCAATTTTAAGTTTTCTCATGGAACATTAGGAGAATACAAATTTATTCCAAATCTTGTATTAATCTTTTTAAACAGGATTTTCCTTTTACATACATTGACTTTTACAGCTATGACATCTTTAGTTTGCTGAACTGTAATTTTTCTTGCTTAGCTTTCTATTACATGTAACATTTTCTAGAACAAAGATTATAACTGCTTTTTCAGAAAAGTGTTTCTGTTTAAGACTTTGAAGGCATCATCATTATAACGAAGAACTGAACATCAGTGCAATTTTCAGAGACTTTCAACCATCATTTATAAGGCTTGAGACTTAAGACATCAAGACTTAAGACTTGAAAAGCATAACTGGCTGTGCAGTAGGCTTTATCAGTGAACCAAAAATCTTTTCATTTAAAAGGTTTCTCTTTACTTATAAAGACATCTATTTCTACTCTTGTGTCAATTGACAAAAGAAAAGCATAAACACAGGCATGGTATCTACCTAATCTACCTAAAACTTTCAAAGCTTCTATATATATTAAAAAATTATTATATATATATATAATTATTATGTATATTATATAATAATATATATTATTATTTATATGTTTATCTGTGTTTTGAGGATTGATTCAGCTTTATACCTATCCAGTAAAACAGATACTACCATAAGTAGACATTTCAAGTTTTAAGCCTGAGAGTGATAAACATATTTGAAGATCTTTTGCATCAAAAGAATGAATCCTTTAATGCTATCTCTGTTTCTCTTTACATGTTGAGTTGTCAAACTGTGTTTCTATAATCATTAATACCAGACCTATATGCTGCTGGGTTATCAGAAATAAAATTCTGAGACAAAGAGCTGTGAAAACAAAGAGACATCTCATCTGAGGTGTTGTTAATGCTGATTGCAGAAGGAGAAATGATATTTTATCTTTCACAGCATTTGATCAGGTACAATTTGACTGTAGGTACAAAATTAATGTGTCAAAATTGGGAAAATATAGGAGGCACAATGTTTTTTATTTGAAGTTTTGTATCATGTATGCTTGAATTTTTTTGTTTACTATTACAAGCCCTAAAAATGAATACACCATCACCGAGCCATGGATTCTGTAGCAAGATCAGAATATACTGGCTTAGAATCAGTTGCAACTTTTATTTAAAAATTATCTTTGAATATTTTTGTGGAAGATTACAGTGCTCTCATAGGCTTGTTATGCTGCTGTTTTCTTCTAATATTTACTCATCATTTTAATAATTATCTGCAATTTTTACTCTATAAAAGTGTATTATTTACATGGTAGCAAAAATGTGCTAGGTGTTTTTCTGTCTATTTTTTCAGTCTAGTGATATTGAAAAAAAAGCCAATATTTCTTCCATTTATAGAATATATACTACTGCTACTACACACAAATATCATCTCCTCTTTTGTAAATTTTAAAGCAGATTTTGTACTTGATTTTTCAAGCAATGATATGAATGAACAACAAACAATGATATAAAAAAAGTAAGATTTACAGTTGCACCTGAACTCTTTATCAGATGTCATTGTACATTCAATTTCTTTTCTGAATGAGGAAGGATTTGGTGGTGTGAGAATACCATGTGGTCATGTAATTACAAGTTAATATAAAGATGGAATCAAGGCTACATGAGCAGCCATAAGTTTGGTATTTCCCAGACCACTTTCCAGTCTTGCAGAACATTAATCTTAGTAGAAAATATGTCATTTCTTAGGCTTTAAGTATAAGACTCACTTCTTTCACTCTTACTTCACTCTTTTCACCACAGAAGTTGTATCTCAAGTCCTTGTAGTGCAATAGTTATTGCTTTTCCATGACTACAAATTCATGGCTCCTAGAGCCTGAATACAAGAAAAACAACAGGAAAACCAGCATTTTCTGTTGTAAACAGCACTATACTTACCAGTGATATCCTGTTTTTAGAGGCTCTGTCTACACTGACCTCATGGAGCAAATAACCCAGGTACCACTTTATCTGAAGAGTAAAGTAAAGAAGGTTGCCAGCGCAGGTCTTGACTCAGGAGAGAGGATGTGAACAGGATCTGCACCTGGATTTGGGAATTTAGAAGTCCTTCTCAGTTTCATACTCCCTACGCAGTCACAGGAACTTCACAGATTAAATACACCCTGGGAAAGAATCTCCTATATTTTCACATGGCTCAGCCTGCCTGGAGGCACTCACTGCGTAGCCTTGCACGTATAGAGATCCAGATCCCTGTGATCCAGATGTGCTGTAGAGCAGCAACTTGTCGTGTGGTCTGACGTCTTAATTTTCATCATTGTCAGGTGAGCTGAGAAGTCTAGAGTAGTCTTGATTCCAGATACATGATTTTTTTTTCAGAGGTCAATAGCCACGTGGCCTCTGACTATCCTACTACTATGTTTGCTACACTAACCAAGCTGTTTTCACCATTTAATTGGGAAGCTCTATCCAGAGCTAAAATAAGTCTGCTAAAATAAGTGTGTGGGAGTACACAAGTGCCAAACGACCAGGTTTTCAACAGATATTAATGATAGGTCCTTGGGCCCTGATTTTAGTACTAACTGTGTATATCCTTGCAATTTCAGATGTTAACGTTTCTCTTTCCTTCATGTTTTACACCATGCTGATGCACCATGCTGAGCATGGAAAAAAATAATATCCTGTTTCACTGTGATTCTATACAGGGAGACATTTTTAATATGCTTATACAGCCTTCAATACACCATGAATATGAATTTATGAATTAATTAATGAAGCCTAATTGAAGTGTATTTGATTTTGATCAGTTATGATAATGCTTTAAAGGCAATGTTTGAATAATAGGCAAGATAAAAAAAAAAGTCAAATGAAAAGAAAAAATAGCTGTGGTTTTGTCTCCTCTGTCTAGAATGGCTGATGGCTTACTATCTATAGAATTGTAAATAAATACACATTTATTTTTAAGTGGTTTTAATTGCGAAATGTGTACTGAAATCTAGCTCCAAATTAACTACAGGTATGAAAAATGAATCCTAAATTTAATGAAAATTTTCTCAAAATCATGCTTTAGAATCTTAAAGTATCTTAAATATGCATTATGTGAACATTTCTGGTTTGGGTAGATTCATGTCTTATAAGAACCAGCTGAAGTTCATGATGTAACCATGTTAACACTTTTTAATAGCTCTTTGAGAACACAACACAATTGTGTTAATGATAATCAGTTAAAGACTATTTGTTCCAGATGTTTCCTAAGGGAAAAAGAAAAGAAGATTAAAAAAAAGGAATTTCTTCTGTGTCCCTGTTTAATATCAGATACTGGGAAAAGTCTTAATGTAAAACTAATCTCTTTCTTTAGATAATATACTAGTAAACCATAGCTTGAATTGGGTATGTGTATACAATTGTGAAAGCAGCAGCGATGCCTAGAAAAGCATTTTCTTTTTTTTGGCATGAGCTTTTAGTTCCCAGTGGCCTAAAGTCCCACACCACAAAATCACTATAATTGGCATGGCTGGCAACCTCTTCTCTCATTGTCAAACAGATCCTTTACAGTAAATTTGTAGGAACTCTGAAACTGAGCTAACACCAGAAGTACCAAAAGGAAAACGAGAAAGCAAACCACACACAGATTCAAGCATACCATTAAATGACTGACTTGTGATAAAATATAAAATCAAACAACTTATACTAACTGAAAGTAAAACACTGAAACATTTATTTATTAGTTGCTTGAATTTCAGAAATTCCTCCAACAGAAACTTACACATTCCATACCTTATCAACAATACAGGCATATTTTACCAAACTGGACTTGTGTTAGGTAGACATGCTCATTTTCAAAAAGTTGAATAAGCATCAATCGTAAGGACTATAGTTTCAGGAAGGAAAATAACAAAGACCTTGGAAGGTCTTAGTTGAAATATTATGTATATATCCATGTTGCAGTAGTAACTGGCATACGTCTTTACTCATCAGAAGAGGCTGGATTTTTCTGGGATTTTCTTGCCCTTGCAAGAACTAGGAAAAGGTATGATGGCCTAGAAGCTCTTCTAAACTATGAGAAGCTCAAAAAAAGGAGGAAGTTTATTTTAACTCCTGGATTTCCACAGTTATGGATCTCTGCTAAACTGCTACAGAGGATCTTCCCAGGGAGGCTGTCTCAGCATAAAGCATCCATACAAAATGTCTGTACAACTCTACACAAGGCTGAGTGAATACTGATTTTTCAGTCATGACATTCACGTTAACAAGATGTGCTGGGATATGGTTTCTTGCAGTACCTCTTAAAAGCAGCATTTGCTCTATTCTTCGCTCTAAATAAATATTCTATACTGCTTTTTGTAAAGGATCTTCCTTCAATATCTTCATTGATCTTTCCGTGGTTGCATGTTATGACTACGACTAGCAAGAATGGAGAGGAGTGACAGAAGGAGTAGGAGGCTTCAAGGAAAGAGATGAACCTACTGCCCAAAGGGAGAAGATCATTCTGCTACCCTCTGCACATATTGTCACTGTATCTTGAGGATTGTGTCCCTGTGTTGGTTCCAGTTGTGTCTCAGTTGCTCTTTTCTGCATCAGAAACATGTATTGGTCGCTTTTAATAGCATTTATTGAGCTTAAGTGCACCGTGTCTCAATGTTTCTGGGCATGCATAGTGAGTATCCCTTGATAGTATCATATGATGAGACTCCAGGGAGTTCTCTGCTATATATTTGCTGAGTTTGCCTTTGATTCAATTATAGCATAGCGGCAATGTCTATGAAACAGGTGGATTGGCAGTTTGGAACAAAATCTTTATCTCTCTGTCACTATCTTTATGACTGTCTTTCAGGAATACTGAGTTCTTCCAAATACCTGTGGGGAGAATGAAATACCTTTCCAATCAAAATGATTGAAACCAATCATTTTGAACCAATTCCGACCCAGTGAAGATGATGACCTCATCAGATACTGCTCTTGCAAGGTAAGAGAAATATGTCATCCCTAGCAGTGTATATCAATACATACTGGGGATTACACCAATAGAATAGAATCTTTCTGTAAAATAACAAAAGCTTCTTTCTTTGTTATGTATATAATTTTTTCTGCTTTCTAGTTTAAGCAAATATTCTTAGCATCATATGGAGAGAAAGAGGCTTAAAAAGCAGTGTTTCCTTAAAAACAGACCTCAGATTTGGTATTGGCTTTTCTCAGAAATACCAAGACAAGTTCATGTCCTTGATGGACTGCCTTATGAGGATACTTTCATGTTAATGAATTTTGGCAAGTTAAGCAGGGAAAAGCAGAATACTTAGGGAGACATTATTTACCAACTGCACTCTTCAGGAGATTTAAGAAAAGTGTCCCCTAAGAGCAACATGCATCTGTGAAAGTGCCTTAAGAAGAGTGAGTGCCACTAGTCTTCTATGTCCTATAAGACTATGGACTGTGTATCCATTAAAAAATGTCCATTATCCTGATTCATTATCCTGATTTCTGCATAATACTGAAAAAGAACATCTTGCTCTACAAAAGACAGTATTAAAAATCATGAAGAGTCCCTTCTCCATGCCTGCTAATCATCCTTTAAGCAGTCACTTTGCTACCCAGTGTTGATGTTCAAGATGCCCCCTCAGTGCTAACATCGGCTTGACCGTGTTCATTCGCTTGCCTGGACTCCTCAGTGCCTTCAATGTAGAACTGCAATAAACAAGCGAACTTGCCCAAAAAGATGTAATCTCAGTGCCTGGAAGTAGCATAGTGGTACCTGCAACGGGGCTGATCACAAAAGTAGGGCTAACAGGTCGCTTGCTGGAGTACAAGGGATTCTGTCCTTCAGCTATTTTGTGGTGCTGCTTGTTTTCTTTAGCAGGAACAGGTTCAGGAGATGGCAGATTCTAGTCCACTTATGTGTGAAGCCCTGATTGCTGAACATCTCCTGTAGGAGCTGGCACTTTTCTTACAGACTGCTGTCCACCAGCAGTAGGTAGTGGAAGAGATCTGTCTGCCTTGTAGGAGGCCTTGGTACGGTACTGTGTGATTTATCATGTTAAGGTGGATCACTCTGTATTTACTGCTTGCTTCTGCTGAATGGTGATCCTGCCCACCCAGGCTTTCCTTTTGGTTTAGTGCGAAGAGGTTTGCAGCCATATAGATTGCAGAGATGTTCCACTGAAATCATCTACAGAGAGATCCACAAGATTTGAGACCTGGTGGTCTGCTTTGTGACATTTCTCATCCTAAGGAAAGATGAAGTCAAAATTTTTCTTGCTTATCCTTGGGGACATGATCATGACCTTGTTCCAGCCGTGCAGTGCTCTCCCATCACAGAACTTCTGAGGTAGCTTGTCTGCAAATGTCTGCAATATGGGTTGTGTCTGTTCAGCAGACCATCTGAAGGAATGTATATTGTTGAGATGTATGGAGGAGTTAAGAGTCTGATATGAGACTGTGGTGGGCTAGGCTGTGCTCTCTGCCTTGGTAAGAAGTTTTGGAACACTGGGGTGTGCTGACTAGAGTGCAGAGCGTCTACACTGCATAAAGAATTTGGGAATGCTGGAAGAGAGCCCTCTTAAAGCTTGTTTCTTGACCTTAAAACTGCAGTTCTCTCAGTTCAATATAAAGGACATTCCAAGTGCCACACAACGTGGGCAGTCAGAGGATTTGGTCTTGAGGGTGCTGCTGAAACTCTAACAACACAAACTGTAACGGCAACACAGCAGTTGAGTTGACTTGTTCTGGCCATAGCCTTGCCATGGCTGTTTTAACATGTGCCAAGCTGATTATAGTCTGCAGGAGACGATGTGCCAATTGAGAATTGCTGGAAGGCAGGCCAACATCAAAACAGTTAGAGGGTAAACTGCTTGTTGACTTTGTGAGGGACTTCTGGGAAGAGGGGCAACCTCTGGCAGCCTCTGAATTTGTAAGAATGGAAGGAAGCAGCACCCTTTCAGAAACGTTTGGGGTGGTTATGAGAAAAAATAGCTCTTGTACCTCTTTGAGAAGAGAGTTGTGGGAAAGGTAGAGTGAGTTTATGGACTTACTGTGAGGGAAGTTGCTGGCTTTGTTAGAAAATTGGTTAGTTTTCCCTTGTTCACTCCAGTTCCATCCAGAGGATTGGGGCCCTATATGAGCCAATGAAGGCAGAAGGGTTTGGAATATATTGTGGCTTTTTGGCCACAGCTAAATAAACCAAAAGTGGAAGGTTTTGTAGTCCATCTATTTGGTAAAAATGTGCACATATCTTGTAGAGCCTCTGGATATTTTTCTGCTGGTTATAGGTTGACCAGTGCTCTGCAGTCATTTTAATCCATGAGCCATAGCACTGTTTCCTAGCTTTGACCTATGCCTGAAAGATTTACAGATGAATCAAGAACTGATAAGTAAACTTGTGGCACTTAAGTCTGGATACTTTCTCATGATAAAATGTATCTAGTTCATTAAATCAGTCTCTCTACGAACATTTTTAATTTTGCCTTTAATTCCCTGTATCACTACAACCAAAAGGAGTTGTAGTGTCTGCATGTTTTTAAAATAAACAGAGAAATCCTTGATGATGCTGGACAAGATGTTCCTGATAACATGTTGCCAACAGAAAAGTTCTCATCCTTGAAGAAAGTTTTTCAAGTGGTCATGACACTCTCAATCATGTAAGTCTTTCTTCAGAACAGACATTCAGTGCCCTCAAATGACTCTTCAGACTTGGCTCTGAAACAGACTGACACAAAAGGGGCTAATTAACACACACATTTTCATGTGGAGGAATCTGGTTTCCAAACAGATTTTTACCAGCAATATAGCTGACGAGCTGAATCTGCTACGGCTGCTTCTTCCGTCCAATTTGAATGAAAATGGAAATAAGGGTAGGAGAGGGAGAGATATTTAATTCCAATGATAATACAGACATGATGAATTCTTTTCAGCTGAACTTATGACATGTTAAGTTCCTGCTTCATGGAGCAAGGCACAAAGTATCAGGGAAAGCCATTTAAACTACAGACAGATGTTAAGTGTGCCATGTACAAGACCACAGGAAATGTCTCAAGCATTCTTTCTGGAGGAAAAGCAGAAAGGGCATAGAGAGGTGGTCTTGCATTGTAGCACTGGCCTAGAACTGTGAAGGTCAAACTCCATTTTCCACTTCCTTGGTAGATTTTTTATTTTCTAATTCCCCTGCTTTTCACATAATGATGCCCTATTCTACACAGAAATTTTAAGGCAGCATGCCCATCTCGCCAAGCAATTGTGAAAGAATTGTGAGATGAAAACATAGAATCCAGAGATTAGACCACACCATTGCCCGCTGTTGCATTAGGAGCAGACATCCTTAATGTGCAAGGATACCACACTAATGTTTACTCAGGTTCTCCTGTTTGCTGTTCCATCTAGATTGATTCTCTTACTGTCATCATTATGGGAAGTTATATATGCCCCTCTTCCCACCCTAGCAGCTAGCAAATGTTGATAGCTAATTGCTCCAAACTAATCCACTGTGTGTACTCTTGTATCTGACAGGGTATTGGAGCTGCTGCTAGTAAGGGTTTCTGAAGATAAGAATAGATTTTCACATGTTTTAGTGCAACACAAAGAGTCCATTGTAACATTATGCCCTTTGGATTAACATTAAAGAAATGACTTTTTGTCAGTTTATCAAAGGAAAATTAAAGTTCCTTAGACATCAGTCATACTGAATCTGAGCCCTTAATCAAACTGACAAGAAAAGATAGAGAATTTAAACTAAAGAATGTGTTTATACCCTTAATGTTAAATGGTATTTAACTCTGTGTGTCCTACTGATTTTTACAGAGAAGAGTTCTGTCTTACTGAAGATATATACTTTTCTATCATTCCAGTTCAAAACTTTCCAATAAAATCACCTTGTATATGAGGCTGTAATTTTTTCTCTCTCATTCCAAAGACTAGAGATTATTTCTCTAGAAATGGTGCATTCAGGAGACTTTTTTTTTGTATCCAGAAAAACAAAGAGCTCTTAAGAGAATTTTGCTGGGGAAGTGAAGGTGAATTCTTACTGACACTACCTAAATAGTCTATATCACATGAGGAATTGCATTTGCTATAGTACACGGATAATGTACTGAAAACTGTAATAAATGGGAATTGCCCAAATTCCTATTAAAAAGTTCAGGAAATGTTTAATGAACACAAAAGCTAAATGTGGAGCTTCCACTTAAGAATGTAAGGAAAGGCTATTAAAATTACATGAAAATTACTATTAAGTTACAAGAAAACTTTTGACTTGGTTAGTAAGAGAATTACCATAAAATTATTTGGGATTATAGGTTTTTCTGTATCTGACAATTAGAAAAATGAGAAAGCAACCTACAATTCTAGAAAATAAACCTCCTGGAAAAACAGCTGGAAGTAATTATAAGACCATGGCTAAGCTATTAAGAGCATAGGTATTACTTTCAGTTTGGAGCCAAAGGGACAGTCGGCAGTTAAAAAGATGCTCTGGGGAAAGGGAATAGGAAAGAGCTGTAAATATAGAAGATAAAGGGCCAAGTTAAAAACAGTAATAAGAGTAAGCAGAGACTGTACAAGGAATATAAATGCATATGTTCAAAGGAGAACACATTTTTAGAGTCAGAAAACTGTAGAAATGTCTTGAGAGTTCTCCAAAGTCAAGCTGAATCAGATGTTTCAAAAAATACTAAATCAAGTGCTTATCTAACCTTTCTCTTCTACTCTTTCTATAAGGGTCTTGTGCTTCATTCCTCTCTCTTGCCATCTCGTTTTCTGTTTCCTCCTTCATTTTTTCAGTGTTTAAGTATTTTTCTGAGCTGTAGTTCACCTGTGCTACGTGGTCTTGTCTTTTGTTTAGTGTTTTGTACTATCACGGGTTACTTTACACAGGAACTTTAGCATAGTTCTTCTTTTCACTGCTGTTTACCAGCTGCAGTGATTTGAAGAAATTGAGATACTTCAGGTGGATGATGATATAGAAGAGAGGCATTTTACTGTTTCAAGAACTTTTTCTTGGAAATGCTTTCATTCTAATTGAACAATTAAGAATGTCTAGTCATTAAATATCATGGCTGATAGCTTGTGTCAGTAAAAGTACTCAGAGTTATTATTAAGACTCTGAAGCCTGATGGAGGATAGATTTGTGTGGTATGACAGCTGAAGAAGTAGAGCCTGAAATTCTGGAAGGTAAAGGAGAAATACTGAGATGGATCAGTGACATAATTAGCCTAGGAAGAATAACAGCATGGACTGTATTTTTATGTCAATTTACAATAGTACAGTTTGTCTTCAATGTCATGTTGAAGTATTAATCAAGGCTTACATGAAAGAAAGATACCCACCTAATAGATGAAAAGCAATATTTCATATAGTAGTTTAGGTATTGGCTGGAAGCATAGCATCCACATTTTGAACAGATATACTCATCTCTTTTAATTTCTTATGGTCTTCACTCAGCAGAGTATTGTTATAATCAGTAGAGAGATATAATTAAATAGATGTGAGAGCTGGAATTGCTCTTCTTTAAGCTTCCATCCCTCTTTTGATTTTCAATTCTGGAATGATATTAGATGCAGTAACTCTACAAAGAGATTTACCAGCTTTGCTGATACAAAAGGAGTCATTCTTCTACGTGACCCCTTAAAAATGTTAGCTAGGCTGGCCAGCCCCTTGCCCTGGAGGAATTATAAGATGAAAGCTAGTCTCTCAATCAGCTCCAAAGAAAATAATAATCAGAAAAGACCACTACTCCTCCATACAAGAAACTGGATAACAAGCATAAGAGAGGGTAATGTTTGTCACCAAGAATTCAGTTGAAAGAGCTGGTGCAAATACATCTGTACCTCCCTCATTTTGTTATAGCTTGACTAAACTACAGCTAAAGTTTGGTTGATTTTGGATTTACAGACATTCTGAAATATGAAGATGTGTCATATAGGATTACATTTGTTGTTTTTTTGTTGTTGTTTTCTAAAATTTATTGCTGTTCAAATTCTGTTCCATATTTTTGTCTTTTGGAACCAATGATTAAAACTATGCTATTTTGAATTATAATTTCAACAACACTAGAAGGCATCACATGTAGGTTTGAGTATTTTTTAGCATAAGTTCTCATGCACCATACAAACACTCCAAAAGATTTTGAAAATAAATCTTGAAGGCTGTTGAAAGAAAATTTTGAGCTGCAGGAAAAAAAAAGAAAAGAAAGGAATGCTTAATTTGTTGTGCTGATATGTACAGAGCATGTGCTGTGTTTGGGAGGTGTCAAGTTTAGCATGCTATCTAACCACAGTCCTTTATAGTGGCTGAGGTCTAAACTTGACCCAAGTGCATGTTTAGCCAGATGTCATTTGTGAGTAGAGGAATTTGGACTGACTTTCAGATAAACCACAAACCTGGATGAACGAATGTTGTTCCAGATGCATTATCTCATAATCCTAAAGAAAATAAGATTTCAGATGAAAGGACTATAGAACTTTCCCTTGTATGAGCTTTAAAAGCCAAGGCTAATCCTGAAACCATTCAAAAGCTTTAACCTACCACTGTGTGAAATTTTAGACAAACAGAATGTGAGAGCTTTAATACTTTTAGAATCCCATCAAATTAGTAAAGGAGTATTCAACATTAATTGAACTGCTTCAATGATCTTGAAATACATGAAATTTCTCTCTTTAAAACACTTTTTATGTTGTTGGCTGATGTAGTGCTAGCATCATCTTGATAATAAATGGAATATGCATCATTGTGGGGAACTCTTCACACACAGTGTTGCCTAAAAAGATCACAGTGGTACTCTCAGTCAATAAGACATTAAAACCCTTATTAAAAGTCTGGAGAGAGGAATTGGGGAAAAGTGAGTGAATGTCTTTAGGAGGTGTATTTGGTCACCAATGAATAAACAGTGTACTTGAATTGTGGAAAATGTATGCATGTACTCTTTTTCAGATGAGTAGACTGTATGTATATTGCCTAAGTGTTGGATCCCCTCCAGCTTACCATTCTGTGTTCTAGCAGGCAATTTAGGTTACTAGTTTGTTACTCACTTTTAGCTAATTGGAGATGTTGGGTGACACCTTGCAACTCTCCTTCCTCCACAGTATCCCAGAAGATACAGAAATAGAACAGCATTGAAAACCTTTTCTCTTTTTCAAGCTAAGATCCAAAATTGTTGTTGCTGCTATATCATCCTCAAGTCTGGATTAGGTTATGGTGTGCTAACATGTTATCATGTGTATCATGTGTCTGCTGAGCTGTAGCAAATGTTAGTTGGCAAAACTATGTCTCAGTTTAAGTTGTTTTTTACAAACTAAGTCACAGTACTTTCCTGTTGCTTCTAAGAGTGAACTGGCAGACAGAAATCACCTGGTGCATGATAATTTGTTGGTCAGCTTGGTAATGTTTCTGAGTTATTACTGAAAGATATTTAAAATATTCTAAAAAACTGTATACCTGATAGAACTTATAAAGCAAATTAATTCCTGTGCAAATGCAGTAATTCATAAAACAGGTACTTCCAGGTACTTAGTGATGATGAGGCATTTTACTGGATTACTAGAATCACAAAATTAAAAGAAATAGAATATGGTGCCTAAAACAGTAAATGAAAGAGAATGTCCTTCTTGCTACTTTATTGAGTAGTAGGGTTACTGAAAGAAACTGAAAGCACAATGACTTCCTGAGAGAAAGGGTATTTATAATGTCCTATCATTTATACTTTCAATCCTTGATCTTCCATATAAGAAAGTGTTTGCATATGCAGTTTTTACATATTTCATAATGGAAAATAAAAAATATTAGCAGATATACTTGTCCTTCTAGACAGAGAGGGAACAGCTTACCTAGACCACTGAGATTCTCTACCACTAGGTAGAGAATAAAAATCAAATATATTGCTAGAAGATTTGTTTATTTGAGCATGAAACAATTCTGTGCCCTGTGCTCTGGAATGATTTGAAGTATATAGCACAAAGATATCTTCTAGCTGGGTAACTGATACATGGAAGATATACACAACAATATTGTAGCGTATTGCTAAGAAAGTGTCCTGTGGAAGAGAGTTTAATAAAATAATAATGATGATGACAACAACAACAGCAGCAACAACAACAACAGCTTTCACAGCTATAGCTCTTTCAATAGAAGATCTCGCATTTTTTTAGAAATTGTAATTAATAAAACTTACATTCAGACTTTATACTTGCCATAGTCAATTCTCATTAAGACCTTTTCAAACACCTCTAATTACTGTCTTCAGTTTACAGATAGGTAAACTAAAGCGGTCAATAAACAATATTGAATTGCACAAGAAAAATATAAAATAAAAATTTTCATACTCACCTTTTTGTTCTGTATCCCTCATTAAACTACTTAGCTAAATAGTAAGATCTGATGCCCAGTGTTTGACTGAAAAACAACAATTTTTGTAGTAAGACCTACTTCCCTTGAAAAATTGGACTTTCCTTGTCTTTCCTACCTCTATGAAAACATATTAAAAAGACTATCATAGTATTGCTCTTCTGACATGCAGATGTATTCAGAATAGTTCTGTCTAGTCGGTATGGAGGTTGGCACTATGGCTGACAGGCCTATGTAGGAGTATAAAGAAAAGATTTGTAGCTGGCAGTGAAATGCACCATATCATTTGGAAGGGCTATTATGGAACTGCATGAGCCATTCCATGTATAATGTTTAATGTCATTTCCATAAAAGGTATGAAGTCTCTCCTCCCAGGCTCAGAGGACAGACTTGCAATGAGTCTGTCTGTGCCCCGATAGAGCAATTAATTATGTTGACACCGAGCTGCGTCTCAGCCAGGCATTCCTTGACGTCTCTACCTCTGCGCACCACCGCACTGGCTGAGGAAGGTATTGTGTGTCACTGCTGGTTTCCCCAATGTCACCAGAGTGATTAATGGGTTTTAAATTCCAGTTGTGGAAGCAGCCAGAGAACGAACAGATATATAGGCATGGGACACAGTGACATGGTGTGTGTATATGCAGGAGCTGGAGATCAGTTATGCTGAAAATATTACTGTTAATGTCTTAGAGAAATATTTGGCTGTGCTCACACTATATATATATTTGAGATGCCTGTATTAGCCAAACAATAAAGGATTTGCCAGCCTCTTCTAGGTAGGTAATTGGTACAGGTTTGTGTCAAAGAAGAATGATACTTCTTTGGTTTGGGAATTTAACACCTTGTTATAGATATTTTAGGGTGTGTGAGAGAATGATGCCAAATGGCAACGTGCAATAATGGCCAACATTGCTATAATGAGGATCACAGATCCGAGTACAGTTACTCCTTCCAGTTATACTCTTTCTAAAAGAAATAGTGGAAGTTTGCTAACATGATGCTCAATAATTTTCTTAGCCTTCTTAATATTTAACTTGTAGCAGCCAAGTTGGCTTTATCTCTTGTTGACCATTTATCTACCTAATCCTTTCCTACTGTGGTTGCTTTAAAATACATCTCTAGTAGGATAAACTTTGTTCAGCCTTTGCTTCTTGAATGGGACTCGGGTGCTACTTCTTTTCAAGAAGAGTAAGAGCAGTAACTAACTACTGTAACTGCTGAAAAAGGCCAATGAAAGAATCTCCTTAAAATTCTTGACCTGGGGAATGTAAACCAGAGAATAGATCTATCACACTAATCAAGCTTGGTATTTGATGTATGTGTGTTCAATAGCTACTGGAATACTTTGATAGCATTTTCTAAATATGTTGTAATCTCACTGAGGGATTTATCATCTAAGAGTAATGAGGTAGCTGGCCTATGTCATTGCAAGGCCAATCTAATAACATTTGAGAGACTATGGGATCTATGAAGAATTATCTGAAACCACTGAGCCTTCTTCAGTTCTTCTGAGCTGTGCTTCTGCCCATGGTCTTCTGGGCAGAGCAGACCACATATAATGATTAGCTGATAAATGAGATGGTAAATATGGTCTCTTAATAAATAAAACTTCTTCTAAAGTAATGCCTCCTCATTCGTTGCAATATACTTGAAAGGATATTTCAAATACATAGAAGAGCTACATTTCTAGTTCTCAGTATTGACTTATTGGGGAGAAAATATTCATCTTTTTTACAGATACAAATAGCTGAAAAAAGCATACTGTTATTACTATCTTGGCTCAAGTCACAATCATGATGTTCAAAACTAGACAGTACTTCTACAAATATGCTGCTTTTTTGCTGTCTGAAGTTTTATATGTATTAACTTTTATCAGTAAATGTGTCAGTCATTCAGAAGACTCATCTAGAAGTCTTAGTTGGCACACATTCCATTATACCAAATAATACTAAATAATGAGGAAAAATGGAGACTGATTATTAATGCAAAATGACTTGAAAAAGCGCATGAATAGGATGACAAAAATAGATTAAATAATTGCGAGTCTCATAAAGGATGTTAAAATGTATGTCTTACATAAATCAAAAATGAAGTGTGTACGACACAGAATGAGTCATCCTGTGAATAAGGGGAAGATGAATTCAAATGTTATTTGCCAGTAGTAATAGATGGTACCACTCTGGTTCTGTCAATCTGCTAAATAATAACGATGGACCTAGTACAGGAAGTCAGTAGGAGTTTTGCTTGGCTACGGAATGTAGCATAGAGCAGCAGGAAAGCAATGAATTTAAATAAGAAATGTCTATTGTGCTGGCTCACATTCTAATTTTGCCTAAAGCAAATTAAGTGGCAAAGTCCTTATTAGAAACACCAGGAAAAGAGAAGAATCCCCTCTCCTCCAAAACAAATTAATTCCCTTGCTGGCTGAAAAGCAGAATGTGAGTAATCTGCAAATATCCTGTAACATATCAATTTTACTCACCAATTATTAAAAGTTTCACATAGTTTTTATTCAGTAATGTCCATCAGTGAAAGACAAGGTAGGAATGTTGTTCATTTTAGAGTCAGAAGGATTTTATTCTTTTATTATATGTCACAATATGTATGAAAGAAATAGCCAATCTATAGGATGAGAGATTTATCATCTGCATCAACATGGAGATGATATGAGATGATATATTAATGGGGATTGTTACATCCTTTGCTGAATACGCATAGTTCTTGAATATTTCCTTATTGAATTAGAAATTGTAAATTTAAAGTGAAATGAAGAAATACGCTTTCATAGGAATTTGTGACTAAGTATAAGAAAACACAAATGAATCTTCAATGGGTCTGTTGTATTTAGTTGCTGCTGGATTGGATCTGTTTTGAAAAGCCTCCATCCTTCCTGCTTATACTAGGGTGAAGAAAATATGACCATGGCTGTGTTGTGCTTATGAATCTGACTTATCAAAAATTTTAGCATGTCATTGATCAAAACGAAAAAAAAAAACCAAACAGAATAATGGCCTGTAGGTATTAGAAGATCTTTTTGTGTACTGTAAGAGTAGAAAAAAACATTGGATTTGTGAAAAGAGACTAGAAAGACAGAGGGGAAATAAACTTGGCAAAAAACTGTTGAAGAGCAGGAAGGTCAGAACAGGGGAGAAGGCTTGGAGGAGGCAGATGTGCTTGGGAATAAGAAGGGTAAATGCAATTTCTGGAGTAGAGCGAAGGCTTGGACTCATTAAAGCAGAGCAAAACAATCAAGAGGGAGACTTCAGGGAGCAAAGAGAGCAATCACACCTTGGACAGGAAAAGAAAGAGAAACTGGGAAGTGGGCCTGAAAGGGGAGAGCGGGGGAGAGATGAGAAATGAGGTTTTGGGAGAAAAGATAGGGCTTTGCAAGGATGGAGTTAAGCAAAGAATATTGCTAACGGCTCCAACTCTGTGAAATGTCAGCCAAGGTGGCTGTCTGTAAATCTCTGGGTTTATTTATTTGTCTTGCCACAATATATAAAGGAATTTATTTAGTTAGTGAAACAAATTTTTATTGCATTCTGCAGAGTCTATTCTCCCTTCAGTGTGCTTGCTAATAGGAAATTGTTGAATAAATCGATGGGAGAGCAGATATCTCTGAGTAGTTTTCCATTGACATTTTTTTCTTGCTATCCCAAATTTTTCAGAATATACAAACTTTTGCAAATATCCACATAGAATGCTTCTAATTTGCTCAGCCTGCAAACACAGAAATGCCTACTCGACTGTGAAAATACAAGGAGCTAAAAACAGCTAGACAATATAATTCTGAATCACTCAGTCACTAGCACAGATTGACATCAGTTTTGTTACTCCAACGGTAAGTAAGTGTTCTCCTACATGAAGAAGAACTGCACAGTGTGCGTCCCAAAGAATGCCGTGAAAGGTGAATTAATCTGGCTGAGTGACTAATGGAAAAAGTTGATACTGAAATAAATTAATCAGTCTTTGGTTATGGTGCATACAGAGAAATAAAGAAGCTATAGGAAAAAATAAAGAAGTTGTGTTAAGAATACAAGTCTTTCATTAAGAGCTATTAAAGTTTCATAGAATTTTCCAGTTATACATATTAAACCATGTGTATCCATTAGGACAAGAGTATGCATCCTTTGCTCATATTCATATTTGTTTGTGCCTGGTGGCAAATCTATAGCTCATACATTCTGAAGACAAAAATCAGAGAAGTAAAAATATCTTTACAACAGCTACCGCTTTTCTTCTAATGTTCTGTGATCATTGCCATTATATTTTGGATTGAGATATTAGGAACCAAAGTTTTAAATCCTTCTGTACTTAGAAATCACACCTATTTGGGCATCCTTTCTAACCTTGACAAAGGAACACTCATGTCTTTCTGTTCTTTTCGGAATATATATATGCATGTATATGCAGAATAAGTTATTTCCTCCTCTGAGTGTTACTTTGAGGGAAGGGAAGGGAAGGGAAGGGAAGGGAAGGGAAGGGAAGGGAAGGGAAGGGAAGGGAAGGGAAGGGATAAAGTGGTAAAAAGAGAAGAGAGGGAAGGTTACCCAACTTTCAGCTTGATGTGATATGACTGAAGAAGGGAAGCTGTATCCAAAGACTAGAGTTGTCATGTCACTGACTGGAAGCAAGGGCAGACTTAAAAGCACGAGATGCAGGAATTGTCAGGTTAAACATGTTCAACCAACTGCCTTTTACAGAGTTATTTCTGGCATCTTGTGAGAAACTGGCTAGTGGCTGGTACATAGGGCCAGCGCCTCCAGTGTGAGAAAGAAGGAAACTTGACCTGACTCGATTCTATTTACATGCTAACTGTTGGAAAGGATGTTTGTTTCTCTTTACCAGAGATCACAACACGGGATGAATGAAGTCCTGAACTCTTAATTTAGAAGTTGCTTCAGGAAACATTTTTCATTATTTTGACTTGTCTCTGAAAAGCTGGGTGCAATCCCTGTTTTGAATTTCAGCACCTTGGGGTACCAATCTCAAAACGCTTGCCAGGAACTTACACACGGTGTGTATGAGAGTAAGTGGCTGTGCACAAAGAGGCATGTATCACGAGACCTGCCTTGCAGTTGACCTCTGCGAGACTTCATCCACAGCCTCCCATAGGGATCTGAGTGAATACGAGACCCCCTACAGGTCAGAGAGTTCTGCCAACTTGCATCAAGTTTACATTAAAACAAGAAAGGAAAAATAAATTCTCAAACCTTTCAAATGGAGAAACATTTTTTGAATTAAGATTTATTACTTGGTTTCATAATCTGTTACTTGACAGCGGCTGGTTATACAAAGTGTGGAGTCTATTGGATTAGTTTGTATAACAGATGGTTCTGTTTTCAAATTTGCTCCAAATGTTCAGATGCCTTACTAAATTAATATTTCCCATCTGATCATACTCCATGGGCTCAGCTTCAAGCTTTGGTCTTTTAACAAAAAAAAAAAAAAAAGAGTTAATAAAGACCACTGGGAGTTATTGACACTTGGTTTGAAAATGACAGCCTGGGGAATGACAGCATTAGGATTGGATGCATAAGCAACTGCCATATAATAACACTGTTTATCTAAAAGCACTATGTATGCAGTATTTCAAATTCTGTTGCTTGTGTCAGACAAGTTTGTATGCTCCTTTTTCCTTGCACCATCTGAAAGTTCATTTTGTGTAAAAAAACAGCCTTGAAAGGAATGCAAGGTCAGGCCAATATATCCTTTACACTTCATAGTAGTTCTGCAAGAAAGGTGAGATGATAAGTAAGTGGTTTACATCATCTTATTATAGATATTTTAATTGTAATGAATGGGTCATTTGTGTGTGGTTTTGAATTGTCCAAACTGTCAAAAAAAATTGAAACCAATCCAATTTCTAAAGAATATTACTAAAATAGGAAATGCATACAGTGAACTTGTTTCAACATAAATTTGTTCTTTATTCATAAATTCATATGATACCACTTTTAATTATATACTGCTTTTAATTACACTGCCACATCCCATTTTCCCTATAGGACTCCATCCTCATTAATGTTTTTGACAAATGGTATTCATTGAACTGGTTCTTATTCAGTAGTTCTTCACAGTGTCACCATTCAACATATGATCGTATGCGTTATTAATCATATGCCATCCAAACCTGTGCCTGAATATGGAACTTCTGTGCACAGAAATATATCTACTGGGCCTTTGTATTAGTGCCAACGGGCTACTTCAAAAAAATACATAACCTTAGATTGGTTTCCAGAACCATGCAGCATGGTGAACAGACTCTGTATGTGATATAAAGGGAGAGTAAGGGTATTTCAGAGGGCTATGCACCTTAACTATCTTGTTGACTAGGTCACTGTATCTGGGTGGACATGGAGGATTCCTGAAGAATCTCAAAGCGTTGCTTGTGTCTCTGAAGGTTTCAAGGATACAGGAATGAATTCTCTTGCACTTTTGACTGAAAGCCTAATCCATCAACCTGGGTGAAGTAGCCAAGTTCTTGCTTTCAATAAAAAGTAGGGAACATTATTCTTTCCAATTTTGCCTAGTGTAGGAGGCAGCACCAGAGAGTTGAGGGTGCTCTTGTGTGATTTTGGGGATGTAATAGTGCACTGCTTAAGCATTTACCTGACATGCTCCGGCTTAGATAATTTTCCTCTCCAAGGGAGAAATCAAATTTATGATCAAAAGCCTTTCCACAGCGCAAAAAAGGCATTCAAGTTTCACTGGGTCAGGATCATAATTAGTCTAATGGCTAGGAAATATGTCTGAGAAAGAGGGAGGGTGAGGCAGGAAATGAAAATGAGCAGTCACTACCTACTATGGAGAATATTTATTTTATTTATTTATTTATTTTTATTTCCCAATAGTCAAGCCTTAAAAAAAGATGAAAAACCGACAGAAGGATTCATAGCTTTCTAATCCAGTCTTAGTGCTGACTGAAACCTAATGACTTGTCCAGAAAGTTTATACTCATGGTGCTTTCACATTATGGCACATTTTCAGAGGGAATCAGTGTTTCTATCTTCCCTTCCTTGTATTCCCCGAAAATCTATTGTGCTCAGAGTCTGACCCACATCAGACAAGCAAAAAATTGAGTCTGGATCTCCTACAATTCAGAGGAATTACTTACTGACTAGAATGTTACCTAACAGGAGATACCGCCTCTTTGGCCAGTTATATTTTGACAAAAAGCAGTGGGAATAAATATAAAAGATTTACAGAAATAAGTAGAAATAATTTACAGAAATAATTGGAAGTTTTTCAGTTAAAATCAAGTTTAGGAAAGGGTCCTATTAGGTTTTATCAATAGATATACGGCTCTGTAAATATGCAGAACCAGTATTTTGGCTCCTTGTTACACTTAGAGGTAAATGAGACTCTTATGGAGATCAGATATCTCCAAGATTTGGTGGAAATTGAAATGGGTGTCACAGGATCTCAGGATTAGAATTATGCTCTGTCTTTAATTGACATGAAGACCCATTGTCATCATTTCAGTCATAGCACTTTACAAACATTAATGACACAGATTATGGTTAAAAGAGTCAATGAACCTAAGGTGCCTGGTCTGTTACCATGCAGAAATAGATTAGTCGGCATTACAGAAAAATCTAAACACGGATTAAAGCTCACCTTGATACCTCTTTGGTTCCACTGACACCAGTTGCTGCAGCAAGAGCTCAGCCCACCTACTATGTGGTTTCACACTGGGCAACAAGAGAAAAACAACCGTGTTTAGTTCAGGAAATTTCGCATTATTTGACTCGCCCTGCAGCTCCAAAGAACTGCAACAGAGGCTGAGGCACAACCCAGCTTCCCCAGGGAAGCGTTAGCTTCTTTAGCTTCAAGGACCTCCTTCTGCCTCCTGCATGATCCAGTCGCATCAATTACACGCTTTGTGGCAAGACTCTGGTAGCTGTCCTCATTCACGAGGCAGCCCTGAGCACTAAATTATGCCTCGCTTCACTTAGAAGAACTGTGGTGTTGTGTACTTTGATTGTATTCATACACACATGCACAAGAGAGTTGCATAAAGCAATCTTATTTCGTAACACAACAACAAAAATTAGGCTACAAAACCACCAAACTTTCAATCCTGTGAAGCTTTGTGGATCTTCGTGTGGCTCCTCAGTGAGGCTGGATTATTGAAATATGTCACACAGCTGTTTAACACTTGAGCTAATGAAGTGATCTGTAGCAGCAGAAGGCCTTTATCTTCCACTAGGGGGGAATGGATCCACACACTTGGTCAATGAGTTTAACAAGTCTTTGCTAGCTGGTGAAGAAACGATGAGACTCGGGGAAGATAGGTTGATAGATAGGAAGATAGGAAGATAGGTGTCCTAAAGACAGCCTACCACAAAGATTAGAAAGATCATGTTTTATCAATAGACCCACACCATAATAATGACACCTGGATTCATATTATTTGTCTAAGGATTTCTGAGAGCCTTGGGACATGCTCAGATCAATGTGGGGTTTTTTTGTTTTTTTTTTTCCTTGTAACCAGTGGGGGAAAATGTAAAGCTAAGACTTTAAGAGAAGTAGGAAATATTACAAGACGCACAGTAAAAGTAAGCAGGTAAAATTCAGCAACGTTTTCGGTAATTGAAAGAAGGGTCATAAGTTCAAAAGCACTGAGCAGCCTGAGCTATAGGCATCAGTTCCTGCACTGATTTTAACAACTCAGAGCCTCCTGAAGCTACCCTTATGTTGCCCACAATGAGTAGTAGCTTACCTGACAGGATGTCCCAGTAGTTTTTATGTTGGATTACTGTGAAGTAAAGGTGACAGGACTGATACTACTTAAAGATCCTTTCCAAAATCAATAATGATATGAGGGTTCCAGCTCTGCAATCTTTGACTGCAAAAGATGGGAGGAATTTTGTTGGAGTCAGAGCTCTAGAGTCTTGAGTTGCAGCCAGGCCCTCAGTCCTGTGTTGTGCTGAGGGCTTTCAGCTCCCTAACAGTCTTGGCTACGTATGCTCTTCTGACTGTGTCACCTCAGGCCTCAATTACTGTTCTCAATTTTTATTTTCCCTACCCCTGTTCATTTCTCTATTAATTCCAGCTCTCCTCCCTTTTCGTCCCTCCTGGTGATGAAGTTTCATTCACTGTGGGCCTCTCCAATTCCCGCTGAAGTCAATGAGAGTTTTGCCATTGACTTCCGTGGGAACAAGATCAGGCCTTTCCTATTCTTTCTCTCTCTTCACCCACCCACAGCTGTCATCTATCTATTCTTATGTTGCTCCTCTAGGTTTTTTTTAATCCTCTGTCCAATATTATAAACTTCATATTTTTTTAATATTCCTCTGGCCTCTTTATGCACTGTAATCTGAACCTTTTGCTATTTAACCTCCCTAATGTTTCACACACCCATTCCCCTGCCCCTCTTTCATTTTGTTTCTTTTCCAGATTTTGGCTTCCCTACTTTAACCTCTCTGACTGAAATAGGAAACAGAAAAATAAACTAAAATACTGAGAACTTCATACAGTAGCCGGGTGAGGCATTGGTTTGGATTCATTAAAGAATATTCGTTTCTCAAATTTTAATAGCCTAGATAGGAGTCTTGTTCATTATTCATCTGCTTTAGAATTGTAATGAAAAGCTGCAGTGGGGGGAATTGAATTTCTAGACAGATGCTTCATAAATAAAGAAGCATTTCATAAATATCAAATTATGCCACTATCTTAGCATTTGCAGGTTCTCTGTCATTATAGAAATGTGATAATTATTTCTGATTATAATTTAAGAATAGATAATGAGTAGAAAATGCATGCATGGAGAAGGGGAGTACCTATAGCAGTGAAGTCTTACCTTTTGTCTTTTATATGTGAGGTTTGGGGTTTTTTTTGCAGTTTGAATTTAGTATTCATTTCAGCAGAGAAAATGAGTATATAGTAAAGTTGAATGCCTGTACAACAGTATATTTAACTGGATATTTCACTAGCTGCTGAGTAGCAGTTCTTTGCAACAGACTCTTTGTCTTTGAAAAGTGTGCTGTTCTCACTGATACTTTCACGGATCTGGTCAACATTAAATCTTATTTTGTAAATTCGTTGAGTTATTTTTATAGAGAGAATTAAATAATGCAATTTTACAGTTTAGGCCCCTTTGTATTCCAAACAGAAATAACCCATTTACTGCCTAAATATATTAATGACAGGCAACAGCAATATGAAATTCTTACACTCTGCCATGCCAAAATATTTCTTTTCTACCTGAGGGAGCATTTGGAGGAATGAAAAACCAAAGAACTCTTCAAGGTCCATGTAATTTCTGCTGGAAAGGATTTCAGTCACAAAGTATTTTGTCCTGTAATACCACTGACTATATATATATATGCGCCAGGCATTTTCTAACTCATTTGATAAAGAGAACTCAGTTGCTATCAAGATGCTATTGCATGAATAATGTTTTTCTCTCACCACGTACCCAATCTGGATTAGAACTGTGGTTAGGTGCAGACAATATGGAAGAGCAGGTAAATCTAAGCACACAAGAAAGTTTCCAGAATGGTGAATACTATTTATTAGGATTACAGGAAGGATGATGCTCAGAGTTAGGACCACCAGATGGAAAATGGGGCAGTTTTGTCATCTCCTGCTATGGAGCCATGCTGTAATTAGACAAAAAAGAGAGGTTTAATGGAAGTGAGATGTAAGTTAGAGTGTTGAGAAACACTAGATTTTAGCTCAGTACTCTCATCCCCTGGAGGATTCATTATCTCCAAGCCATTCTTGACAGAATTGTTCCATGCATTTTCCTCTTTCACACTAATTACATTTTTATTTCTTCACCAAAAAATAAGAAAAACAAAGAAAAAAATCTTATTCGTTGTCTTCATCATATCTAAAATGGTGTGAGTGAGATCTTTTACAATTCAATTAGGACTGTTACGGAATAATAGGCTGCAAATCCTCCATACACTGTAAGATGGCAAAAGAAATCAGTATGCACATAGTCATTTAATGTCACATGATTGGTTAGGAAATTTATCCTATTCATTTTTAAGCTACTTGGGAAGTAAACAGCGAGATCAAGGATTTCTTGCCTGCAAAGTGCTGTAACAGATATGCCTTACCAGAGCATTACAGTAAGTTCTATTTGTGGAGTTTATTTCAGTTATATACCATCTGCATGCCAGCCTCCTATATCGCATTTGTATATAACTACAGTACTATAGTAATCCTTCTACTGTACTAATGCTTGTATATTTTGAGTGCAGAGGTGTCCTTAATTATTGTGTCATTCTAAACCAAGTGGTAAAATCCAGTCAACACAGGGTTCTCCTTTGTGGACTTAAGTGCAAATCAAACAATTCTGGCAGTTAATTTTTATTAATCACAAAGTGCTCTAAACTTTCTCAGAGTCTGATCTTTTCATCCTGAGCTTATTTGATCTTCATCCAAGTAACCAGCATGATTCAGTGTTCTCCCAGGATATAATAGTATAGTTTGTAAAGTGATTGTTAAATGCATTAATAATTTCAATGGGATCATTAATAACATCTCTTGTCAGTGACCTAGCTTGGATAATAACTTTCTTGTGACTTGCATGAAGCAAATTTTTTTTCTGGGGGGAGGGGAATCCTTTTCCAGAGGTTTCTAGATGTCTTGCAGTTGTTTGCCAGTAACTGAACTAGCTTTTAGCCGTGGTATGTCTTGAGGTTTATGCATTCATTTCTAAGAAAATGCGATGATCGGTTAACCAACTATTCCTCTGTAGTTTGCCTGATTGCTTAACTCAACAACTCTACCAATATGCGGTGTAAATAGCGGTAATTGTATATAATTTTCATCATATTGCTGTATTGTTACCAACTAATTTAAGATAACAAGTGTCTATTGACTGGGGTTACAAAACTATTTTAAAAGAATGGCAATGTGATCTCTTTTGGAGGAATAATTAATTTGGTAGAATTTCAGTTCATAAACAATCATTATTGCTAGTATTTTCATATAAAGATAGTCACATTATTGCAGGATTTTATGACTGTTGCCATAGGTTTTATAGCTTCCCAAATGCACTGTTCCCAAATTTGAATAGAGTGCTGAATCACATTTATCTACATCTTTTCATCTTTCAGTCTGAGGGCCTGGTGATCTTGTAGGTCATCATATCCCCCTGCAGTGTTATTGAGCTCTGAGCTCTATAGAGGCTCATGCCACATTCTTTATATTGCTGTCTTCTGTTTTGCTTGCAGAGTTGTAGAATGCCAAGCTACACATCTACTTTGCAGAGATATTGCCACTGTTTGAGCATCATCCTTCATTCTGCTCTCAGGAGAACGTATAGCAGTGCAGCCAAGGACCAAAGTAACATCCCGCATTAAAGAAAATAGATTAAGAAACGAATCAGTTGTAGGAACAGCACTCTAAACTAGCAAGCAATAAGAGGAAAATCCCTATCAAGCATTGACATAACTCATTATCAACTATTTCCATAATATTTGCCTCTGGGCATGGCCTGGTGTGAGGAAGGCATTTTTTGCTGTAGCTGGGTAAGTATTCTTTGGGAACTGTGTTAGGCAGAGCTGCTCATAATGGTCCTTCACTGAAACGTAATCTTTGGTTACTATTCTCTGTTCTCTCCTTCCACATGATGCTCACTTCCAATGTGAGCCTGCTTATAAGCAGGCTTTGTTATATATTATTATCATCATCACTTTTTATGTATTATCAGCTGTATCCTCTTCTGACTCTTGTACATATATTGAAAGGGCAGAATGGTGTCCATTTTGTAGCAGACTACAGAGGTTGCAACCAGAGGTTGTCTCTTTTGGATAGCAGGTGGAGCAGCTTAGAAATTTTAGTAACAATTTTCAGGTGTGTGATGTTATTAATATAATATAATAATAATATAATAATATAATAAAAACTTAAAGTAAGGGTATGGCTTTCAACAAAGATCTTACAGACAGCCATGGAAAAGAGAGGAGACTTAGACGTAGGAGTAGCTGACATTTAGAAGATATTATTTAAATAAGGTCTTTCACTTGCTGATGGTTGGTGGGATTGGAAGTTTTGAAGTTCTAACTTTTGTGGCAAAGAGGAAAGGATGGTGGGCTGAGGAATGAAACAGTTCCCTGATGAAGCAGTGACATAATGAAAAGAGTGGGAGAAGGAAGCATGAGATGTTTAGGGGAATATTATTTTCAGAATGGAAGGAACAGAGATGGCATCTAAGAGATGCACTTGGGCAAAGATGCTCTGTGCATTTACAATGAGGAAAATAAATTGGAGGGAATCAGAAAAGGGTTTGAAAGAGAGAAATGGTAAAGATATTTCCGTAAACTTGCACAAAAAAAGTCTTCATAACCAGAACAATCATTCAGAAATAATTATTCAAGAACATCTAAGTGGAAAAGACTAATCCTGATTAGGAAGTTCAAGACACAACATATTATAAGAGAAGTGAAATAATAATTAAAAAAAATGGTATAATGCTCTTTACCATTGATTCTCTGTATCTACAGACTTGGGAACCCATTTTAAATATCATCAAAGACAGTTTCTCCAGTCTAGCAAATGTTTTGCTTATCAGCAGAAAATCAGTCAGCCCAAGGTGGCTTGTAATTTTTGGGGTTATGTTAAACTTAGAGCTATTATGCTTCAGTACATTCCCTAGTTCAAGTTAAGAGTTATCCATAACAGTCTTTATCTTCAGTCAGCAACCAGTGGGTGTAATTGAGCTGGTTGTAACAGCTGGGGAATGCAGGCATTCATACAATGACTCTGTCATTGTATGCATTGGCATAAGCATCGCTCTAGGAACTTTGCCCTATTGCATTTAGCCTGCCTTTTTTGCAGAACAAGAATCCACCATTGGCTGGTATGGATGTTGCTGTACCCTTCTGAGCATTCTGGAGAAGCAAGGTCAAAAGAGAAGAGATGGGTCACCAACGCATTACAGGCAAAATTTTCCACTGAGCTCAAACTAGGATGATTAGAGAGAGGAGGGGAGGCTGTTAAATCTGATCCTGTGTTGTGCCCTCTTTAGAGGTGTTACTGATTCACAAGCCACTAAGAAATACACTAGTTATGCATTGTAGCTTCAGTTCTTATAAAATTTAATCCTTCTTATTATGCCAGCAAAACTGAGTAAATACTTATCTCCTCTCTTCAGATGAAAAGGCTAAAACTCAGGTTGTTAGCATTACAGAATCACAGAAATTAAAGATGGAAAAATTTTATTAGATCATCTACAGTAGTTCGTCATCTTGCCAATACAAGCATTTTACTATAGAACAATGATTCTTTGCCCAAAGCCACAGAGAGTCATCGTCAGAGCCAGGAGTAGAACTCAAGGAGTTTCTGGCTCCCTGTCATGCACTCAGGCTGCTAGTGCATACTGCAGAGAAGCTAGATTGTCCAAACATTAACAAAAAACAGCGGGGATGATTTGATTAATTCAGATTACTTGCTAAAAGGCTTGTAGTGGTTTTGATTAGCCTTTGGGCCCTCACTAGGCTCTGGGGGAGGGGGAGAAGGGGAGTTAAATTTCCTTTTACCAGTATGTTACCTAGAAGATCTTGAGGAGATATCTGTTTTTGAGAATGTGCAATCAAAACACCACTTACAAGAAAATCCCTATGAATATCTGGCATAGCGTCACTATGATACATAGGTCATATACTTATTGTACATTGTAAGCTTATGAAGACAGGGGCCATGTTGTCAATAGGTCCGCATTGTGCTTTACTGGACTCTTTAAAAACTATTTTCTTATAAATTAATAAGTAATACTTATTTAATGGTCATGACAACTATGGTTGACATTATTTTTGAGGTATAACTCCAACTGCTCATAAGTAGTTTCATCACAATAGTAGTGTAACCCCACAAGGTTAATTGTGAGTATCAGTTGTTTTGTATTCTGTATATCTTTGTGAGGATGACTATTATACAGTATGTGCTAAAACATATTACTGTTGTGTGGCACAGAGTGTACATACATGCTCATTTACTGCTCAGCACTGTTCTTCACCCCAGAATTTCCCATATACAAGTTTATACAAGTATTATTATTGGGACTGGAAATGCTTCCTAGTATTAAAGTTTTCATATGTGTCTTATAAAATCTTATTCTCAGTAGCTAAACTTAACTATTTAAGTGAATTTTTCAATGATAAGTATCTCTTCCTGAAAGGATTTATTGGAGAAAATTTTGCTCCAAATACCCCAGTTATTTCTAAGAAGATTTTGGAGCAGGCATGCAAAATTTGTCAAGGGGTAATCTTTATATTTGATATCTATTTTCTTCCCATTTTAAATGAAAATTTCAGGATGTTATGTTCTGGCTGCAAATGTTCTTCACTTTTCTTCTTCCCATTTAAAAATGAAGCTTTCCACTGTTCTGATTGTGTTTACTCTTGAACATCAAGATCTTCTTCAGTACTCACTTGCTACTTTCTCAGTTGTCACATCATTTCTCGGGCACTAAATAATGACGGTCTCTGTTGAGTTTAACATTGTGTGTTTGCAAGAATCTGAGAACAAGTGGTTACATGCTGTGGCAATGCAATAGATAATCAGAATTAGCGCTCTGCTTGTAGCTAAGACTGTGGTTTCAAAATCACTTGAAGTTGATCTAAGTATGTGCTTCTTTCAAAAGAGGTGACCTCACCTATCCTCAACTTGTGGTTGCATATTCCTACTTCATGACCTTTGGAGAACTAATCTGCATGAAGACTACTAACTTTTTGCCTGAATTAGTTTACCATATAGTCATGTGAATGCTAACACCTGAGTGGGAATAAGCATGAATAAGAATGCATGCTTAGGGGTGGGACAAAACATGACAGCTTCTATAGTCAGCAGCTGAAGTTATCTTAAACTAATAATTATCTGTCCTGTCTTCTCACCTGCCCATTGTGTACATATCATTCTTGAATTCAGTCAACAGTCTGTTAAGAAAGAAATGAATAGATGAGACGTACCTGGTGAAAATCAATCACTTTTGGATTTGCCAATAGTGGTATTCACTATTCACTATTTAATTTGAAAATAATTAGAAATAGTCACAGGGGACTTGTTGTGTGTCTTTACTTCCTTGGTTAAATTACAGAACACATGATTTACAAACAAAATTTGACTATGAAGAATTGGATTCATCTTATTTAACTTTAGCTGTCTATAATGTAAACTTTGACATCTCAGATGCTGACATAGACTCCATTTTATCATCAATAAAAAGGGACTATTTCAGCAATCTGTATTTAGAAGGAATAATAGGGCTCTAGAAATACTTCTTTCTCTCTCCATTGAGTAAAAAAATAAACCTAGTGTGGATAAATAGTCACATATCGACCTATACACTTTCATATGAGATGAAGCCTGGAAAACTCAAGGAAACAGCAACTCAACTCAGTTGGAACTCATTTCAAACTGGAAACTTTGGAACTTTGGAAAGTTGGAACTCAACTGGAAATGGATGATAACTATGTGAGAGTAAGAGGAGAGAAGAGATCAAAACTGTGCAGAACAGATCTCAGTGTCTCTGCTTTCTACAACATACATTCAAAGAAAATTTAAAGACAAAGTGGAAATTCTGAGTCTCAATCTTCCTTTTCTGACAGCAAACACCTCTAAAAACTGTAGGAAAATGTCTTATTTCATATCCTCATATGTTAACTATTCCTACTACCGTCTCCATTTGTCTCCTAAATATTAGTGTTCTGTGCATCAAGTTGTTTCAACCCTGCTCATAGGATCACAGAATCGCAGAATGGTTAAGGTTGGAAGGGACCTCTAGAGACCATCTAGTCCAAACCCTCTGTTCAAGCAGGGACCCCCAGAGTCCATGGCACAGGGTGGCATCCAAACAAGTTTTGAAGATCTCCAGAGAAGGAGACTCCACAGCCTCTTTGGGCAGCCTGTGCCAGGGCTCTGTCACCCTCACAGGAAAGAAGTTCTTCCTCACATGGAGATGGAACTGCCTGTGTTTCAACTTGCACCCATTTCCCCTTGTCCTATCATTGGCCACCAGGGAGAAGAGTTTGACCCCTTCTCCCTACCTTCACCCCTCGGGTACTTATACATATTGATCAGATCTCCTCTCAGTCCTCTCTTCTCTAGGCTAAACAGGCCCATCTGGCTTAGTCTTTCCTCATGTGATAGATGCTCCAGTGCCTTAACCATCCTTCTCACTCTGTGCTGGACCCTCTCTAGAAGCTCCACATCCCTCTTGTACTGAGGAGCCTAGAACTGCACTCAACACTCCAGGTGCGGCCTCACCAATGCTGAGGGGCAGGATCCCCTCCCTCGACCTGCTGGCAGAGAGGAGAGAGCAGAAGAGGCCTTCTCTGCATCCTCCGTCACCAATGCACCCTCCCCGTTCAGCAGCGGACTAACATTTTCCCTAGTCTTCCTCTTGCTGCTGATGTATTTATAGAAGCCCTTCATGAGAGCGTGACTCGCGTATCCAGATAGTGTAAGCTAATGTATATTGCCCGTTTCGTGGGTATGTTGTTTAAAAAATACAGGTATTTACTCAAAGTTAGGCACTCAATAGTGGAAGTTACTCTTAAGTTCTTCTCTTAATGATCTCCATTCATGCTACACCCTGGATGAGATAGAGAGAGAAATTCATGTTGAGTATGAATTTAGGCTATTCCTATTCAGAAGCAGCATATGCTCCTGAATTTAATGGTTGCATACGTCTTTGTAAACACACACACACAAAAATCCAGCTGTGCTTAGAATAATGAAATCAGTAATCTCACCTGACATTCCCAGAGGAGGAAAAACAAACAAGTCAGAACATGCAAATCGATAAAGCAATCTGTTCTACTTCTATATGCAAATCACTTAAAAAGAAAGTCTATATACATAAGAAAAATTAGTGAAATTTTAAAAATTGGTAGTACTGAGGCCAAAGCAGTAGCCTGAATATTCAATTCAGTTAAATGATGTTTTAAACATAAAAAGTAGAAATATATTAGAGACAAGTGAGTAATATTTAAGAAATATTTGACTTCTTCCAAGTTCTTCATTTACAGCCTTAGGTATGAAACTAACAGTAACTTCAGTGAGATTTAATTGCGTAGGTTACGCAATATGCATAGAAGTAAAAAAAAAAACAATAAAAATCAGTGTATGACAACAAGGGATGTTTCTTTTCTTGAAGAAAGAAACAATGTTGGAAGACATATTATTTTAAAGATCATTTTCTAAGGTTTCTATTATGGCTCCCTATATTGCTACTTTCTTCTCAAAGCAAGAGACAGATTAGAAACAGAAGTTTTGTTGATAGAAAATCTGTGATAATTTAAGCTTTTGAAAAGAACTGTGTAAAATCATTCTACCTTATGGGAGAATGATTACTACCTTTTTTATTATTTTTTTCCCTTAAAGAATTTACTATAAAAAGAATGTAAAGGAGAAAAACAACCAGTTCCTTTCAAATTCAAATGTCAACTTTCATGACAGTAAGGGTAAGATTTTCCTAAGACCTCAAACTTACTTCACAATCTATGAAGGCCAACAGTAAAAATCATATTAACATTGATGGAAGCGAGGCCAAGGAGAAAAATAATTCATTAAAAATTTCAGAAAATGAGAAAATTTCAACTTTACTGTCATGTGTGGGTCTCATAAATTAACATGTATGGGAATTTTTCCACTTTTATTCATTGCATTGTGACTGAGGTTACCATAATCAGATTCTAAATCTTTTCATAATAACCTTAGCATTTAAGCCTCTTTGATGGATTTAGGAAAAATATTTTAAGACACTTCTTTTCCATTCAAATACTTGAAGTGATGAATAATTCTACAATAACACTTTCACAATAACCAAGTTATTGGTTATTAACTTGATAATCTGAATTGTGCACCTTATTTTTATATTTGATCTGTTCAGATGCAATCTCTAGCTATTAGTTCTTGCTAGTTGTCTTTTCTTAATTAAAGAAAATCCCCTATACAAAATCTTATCCTCACTTAGTCTCTGATAAACTATTATCATGTCATCTACTTAGCTTCACTTGAACAAATTAACTAGACGGAGCTTTTCTCTTCTGTCATTCCAAAGTTATGTTTTCCAAATCATGATTCATTCTTGTTTTTCTTTCCTGAGCCTTTTACAATTTTATATATATATATATATATATATTTTTAAGTGTGGGCATTGATATTACACGCACTATTCCAGTAATGGTTTTACTGGTGAGAAACAAACGTAAAAATCCTTACAAAATGCATTATTCAAATACTATTGTGATAGGGCCAGATTGTACCAAGCAACCCTGATAGATATAAAAGCTGTAATAACATTCCATTTCAACCTTTTCTTTGGTTTTGGTTCCTGTGGTTCTATGCATTCACCATGTTCATTTTACTTTGAGTTTTGGTTGTTCCAAAACTGTAAAATGAAACTCATCTCAGCCCACAGTTCCTCCCTTTTGCCCCCTTGATTTTGTGTTGAAACTATGAAAAAATGTGCATTTTTGTTATTTTTATTTAAACACAAAAATAGTTTGGCGCAACTGTGCTGAAAACTGGGTCATGGCTTGTTTAGAATATTTGCAGTCCTTTCAAGGAATATTCGATGTATTTAGGGCTTGTTGTGAATTCTGAATTTAACAGAATTTCAGGTCTCAATTGCATTGCATCAAGTCTCAACATTCTTCTGAGTTCAGTAGCTATGATTTTAATGTTTATTAGTGTAGGTCAATTCCTGTTGAGTCTTCAAGTGGGTTATTGATCGATTTTGTTTTTTCTGAGAATGTTTTGGTGCACAGAAAGGGAGTAGAACATTAAATGTAATTCATTTAAGTTGAGTTATTCTGCTGAATTTCACTGCACGTGAAAATTTCTCCAATAGCAGATTAACCTGAGGTTTGTTTTTCAATAACATTTGTAACAGTGATTGTTCCAAAATACTGCATTACACAAACTGGGCTTAGCATGTTCAGCCTGATGAGGAGTCACAACCGATTCATGGTTGCTTACCAAGTGACCATGCATCAGCGAAACAATAATTCAGCGTGATTGCTCAGGAACATGGTTGAGTTCAAGAGGGCTTTGCTCAGTCTTTAAAGGCGATCTTGTGTATTTTCTTGGCTTGTACCAATCCTGAAGCAAAGCAGCCGAGCTTAAGCACCAGTGAAAAAGATTACAATTCTTTGCCTATATAGGAAGCTGAGAAGACCAGCATAAAATGTCACAGAATTTTAGCTGATGGATGGTAACTTACCTGTATGTCTTCAATATAGATTCTTCCTTAAAATTATCTGTCTTTTTGAACCTATTTTGTAGTATGAAGCATTTGGTACATGAACCCCAAGTCTTAACACAGTCTGCATTTCCGGCAAATCTGAGACAATTTGGGTAATTTTGTAAAACCAGGCTGTTTCAAATAATTTTCATTTTTTATTTGATGCAAACCTATAGGCTATCTTAAAAAAAAGAAAAAGAAAAAGAAAAGAAATTCTTTGGCATCTGTTTGAAGTGTCTGTGAAGTAGATACAGAACTGGACTTCCTAAGAAGAATGAGTTCCATGCTTTACTTCTAGAAGTGAATGGGAGAATGTTGACAGTTTTGTACTCTCACCTTCACTCTTAGCACGAATGATAGGACAGCTAAAATAAAAGCTGTTGGTTAATTACTGTTGTTTTTATAAATAGATGACAGTCTGTTTACAAGAATTCTGTTTCCTTAAGTAGGTTAACTAAGACACATGTACTTTCAGCTACAGTTAATCACCAAAATTTCAAAGCAGTGCAGAGGGATTTAAAAGAGTGAATCTCATGTAAATAAGTTAGTTTTGTTAAATCTCTGTGCTTTGTCTTGAAAGTACAAAGAACTACAAAGCTATCATTCAGATCCTCATGCATATCTAATGTAAACTAGTGCAGAAGCACAGGTTACTGTATTTTATGAAGAGTGTGGCAAGTCTCATGAAGAAACATGGACTCTAAAGTCATCGAGTTGTGAAATTCATTGCAAACTCAAGACTCAGTCCAACTTTCTGAAATGTTTAGAAAACTATGAAGGAACTCATGATCTGAATTTTTGGAAAGCATAAGTACCTGATTTCACATCAAAACTCAGGGATCACTTCAAAGGAGCTTTGGGGGTCAATCACCATGTGAACTCGAATACTAGTACGATGAAGTCATTGACATGACTCCATATGATATCTGACGGAGGGGCTGAAAACAGCAGTGTATCTAGTGGGCATAAACAGCTGTCACTGACTTCCTTTAGAATAATGGAGGCAAGGAAGCCAAAGCTTTGTGATTTTTTTTTCAAGATTAGCTAGATATGCATAAACAATACAATTCACCTGACAAAGCAGTGTCAATGAAATCTCCTTTGTAGATGCAATTACATCAGCAAAAAGCTATGCCTGTAGATATCCCAAAGTGGACCCTCACCAGACTGCTATGTTGATGAAGTTTTTTGGTATATTACTGATTCTATAGTAATATATTCATGTACTTTAAATTTCCCTTCACCTCAGTAGGCTTCAGTAGCTTCTTCTGACTCAAACTTCTTCAGTCCACACTATCCATCTGTCACCTGCTTAGAGTATTTGGACTCCACTATCAAATTTCCACAGGCTCCAGACTCTCAAGTGTATATTTTTTTCAGAACCTTAACCTTTTAAGCATCCCAGGTTGGCTTCTTCAGATAAACATATTATTTTTTGTTTGATATGTCAGAAAAATCTTGAGTCACCCTTCAGTTCTACTTGCAAGAGTAGGGAGAGTTTTCTGACATGGCAGACTGCAATTGCTGTGATGTTGGAAGTACTCGTAATTTTTGCTAGAATTATTCAGAATTTTATCAAATCCAAGTGGTAATCCTAAATATTTATTATTTTTGACAGAAAACATACATAAGCTTTGTAAAAGTTCCAGAAAGTAATCACTCTTCATTTTAGCAAGCATAAGACATATGTAGAGCTAAATAAAACTTGTGAAGGCATTTCTCTGTTTCTCTTTTCACAGCTTTGCATCAAACTTCGGTGCAAATTGTGCTCTTCCTGGTTAGCAGAGAAACATCTCTTTCAGCTCCTTTCTGTGACTTGTTTTCTGCTCTCAGAGGACTGCCAGCAAACATCTCCATAAGAAGTTAACTCTTTGAAGTCCAGGAGCGTGGATCACAAAGTGAATCAGGTAAATTAAGGCAGGTGTTATATTAGTAATGCTTGGTACAGAGATCTGGATTATTCCTCATATAATCTTCCACTCAGAAGGTTTTCTTCAGCTCTAGCTAAACTGGCAAACTAGCAGCATTCTCCAGCACAAGAGAATGCCAAATTTTGCATTAACCTTTGTAAACCAAAACCATCGTGTTTCATGTAACTCTCATATCAGGTACAATACCCAAACAAAATGGGGTGAGCTAAGGACAGAATTGCATCCCTAACTCTGAATTTCCTAGCTTTTGTGGGCTTAAGTCATACCCTTAATATTATTTGAAAGTATTTTTTTTTGTGGTTTAATATATACTATAACTTGTTCTTTTGTGACAACTGGATTTATACTGGCTTCATCTCTAATACCACTGGAAACTGGAAAGAGGTCATAGTGTGAGCATGTCTTCCAAATATTTTAAGCAGAGAGTCACCGTACTGCACTCATTGCTCTTGTTCTCCAATAAAAGTTCTGTGTTCTGTATTAATTAAAATGATCCCTTATGTCAATACCACATCCAGCTTGTAGGCTATTTATCCTCCTAAATGTTAAAGGTGACCAAAAGCACAAAAATGTCTTTGTACTTTTCCTCCTTTCTTATTTATTCACATGAATAGGCCTGGTTTTAATGAAAAAAAAAAAAAAAAAAAAAAGAGTTTTTTATCCCAGAAATTCTTTCTTGTCTAATATGATTTTCCCTGGAAGAAGCAGATCTGTTCTGCGTTTGAAGATTTTAATGCTAGAAGTGGTGTTCATATTGAGAAGAGTTTGCCTAGGTCTACACATGTAATAAGTTCATGGTTACATACGAACAGTGACATATATGTTGAAGTCTGCCTCCCCTTTATTGCTCAGGTCGCAGACCTCTCTCTTCTACTGGAAATCGAACTGATTAAACTGTCAGTCAAACTGCTCTTTCTCCCACTTGTCTGTTCAATTTTTTTATCTTTAAAAAAGTTCCTCTTGCTGGTTCACCTGTGTTAGGATTGGCAGACTGCAAGAGAAAATACATGTGGAAGTGACATGCCCCTTTTGAGCAGAGGAAGATGCTGGATCTTACCCTGCAGAGAGAGAACCCTGCAGTCTCATGAGAACCAAGAGAATGGCTACGTCTGTGGAGGGAGAAAGAGTGAAGGGAACAGGAGAAGGAGAGCTGGGGAAGTAGAAGAGGATCATGAAGAGACCATGGGTACTATGTGAATCCTTATACCAATTGGTAACCTGCAGTTCCATAACCAAGGTTCACTGCTGGGTGAATAACAGGCCTATTCTATAGAGAAAAAAAAAAAAAATCTGGAACTACCTGATCATTTGCTTCTTCTAAAAGAAGTTTTGCACAATTTTAAGTGTGGTGACACCAGGTGGCTTGAAAGATTCCTGTTACGTGGACTCTCTGAACTTGAGAGTGGAAGAAAATGCTTCCTTCCATTGAATCATTGTTCCAAAGGCAGGATAGTCAAGGTTAGTCCCAAAAGAAGAGTGCAACAAAGAAGAGGAAAGACAATCTGTTCAGATGTGCAGTACTTTTCTCGTCATCGGAATAATTTCTTTTTCTTCAAGGTGTCTTCCTACCCTGTTCCTATTTTGAGAGAAAGTTCTGGTTTCTTTGGCAAAAATATTATCTGTCAATGACTGTAAAAGATATCTAAGTCATCTGCAAAACCCAGTCATTTCCAGCAATGCAGCAGAGTTTCTAGAAACAGAATGAGAACAGAGTGGCGTAATACTTGTGTCAGCTGGGTGGTAGTGCATGCAGTTTTGTTGGTCAAACTATATGTTTTGCCACAGACAGCACAGAGTTTCTGTTTTCTAAAGACACTTTACAGACGTGGAAACATGATTGGCTGCCAAACTCTTCAGCAACTTGCTGAATTAATTCTGGGACAGGGGAAAAGGTAGTGTCCTATTTCCATATGGACATATGGAGGATAGACATTCCAAGGAATATGCTACTTGCCCAGCATCCTAGCAAAAATTATTTGCTGGCTTATACAAAAGTCTGTCTTTTAAAGACTTCACTAACTTCAGTGTTATAACTGAAATTCTCTTTCTTTGTTATTTGAGGTTCCTGAGCACACTTGCTTTGTTTTTCCCACATTGAGAAGGATTTTTTTCACTGACTGCTTTCTGAGGCACCATTACCATTACCATTAGCAGTCAGGCTATGAATGAGCTGATTTTCTCCTGCCATCAGTTTCTTTGGGCCAAGTGAGGCTGTAATTATGCATCTATCTGAAAGCTTACTGTTAGTTAGTTTGAACCTAATTACTTTTTCCTTTTTGAACCTAATGACCTTGACTAAGGTGGGAACCTTAGTTATTGCTCTTTCCGGCTTCAGTATCACCACCTGCCAAACTAACCTTTAACACCTACACTTGTAAAATCAGTCTATTTCTGGGCCCTGATGGTTCAAATGACCGTAACTCCAACTCTAACACTAGCTCTTGTCAACTCATTTGTATAGATTCTAGACCTAGTCTGATGCTCCCACCTCTAAACAGATCTCTTGCCCCTAACCAAATTTATCTGCTTAATCGTATTTTAATGGCAGTGAATAAAGCCACTGGAAATGGCTGTTTCTTTTCCTTTCTTACTTCTGGGGCATGCACAAGCAATGTGTGAAGGAAGATATCTGTAATTAGTAATTTCACACCAGGAAAGGCTGTGTTCTGCAAGAGTACTATCTTTTCACCCAGGACACACTCATTTAAAATATTGTTAATGCATTCATTCAGATTTTACCTTCCCTAGCTTTAGAAGACCTCTGGGAAGACTAATAAGGAGTTTGCACTGGCACTAGATGGGCACATGATTTATTAATATTAGAGTATCGGCTGCTCTTTTGATGGACTTAATTATCAATAGGCTGGAAGGTGTGGAAAAATGTCTTGGCATCCAAAAACCTGCACTCAGACGCTTATGGCCAAGCTCACAGAGATAGAGCTAACGTCACCATGGGAGTTTTACTCAGAGAAATTGCCGTCAGTTTCCCAATCCTGTGTATTCAAGTTCCATTGTGATCCATCAGAAGGGAAAAAAGAGTGGCTGTAACAAAACTTACCTGTAGATGATATAGGTGTTTGTGAAGATAACCTTGCAGATGGTCACAAGTGCTAGGTACGGCCAGGAGTCTCAGTGCTTTTGAGGACTGGAAGCACACTGAATAGCATAGACTAAACCCAGTTTCTTACGTAGGTCATTGCTATAAAAATTGCTGTAAAAATTTATTTAAAAAAAAGTTTATGTTTGAGATGTTTTCCTCTTCCCTATGTCTTTTTTTTTTTTTATAAAGGAATGAATTATGTTGCAGTCTTGTCTTGCTCCAAGAGACAAAGAATCTGGTTACCTTACTGATTAACATAGGGCTTCTTGTTCTTCATGAAAAATGTGAGGTCATTTTCTGAGATAAATAAGATTCTTCAGGAATAAGTAAGTATGTCCCTGTACATTAACTTTTAACAATAAACTTCCTAGAGTGAGAATTAAGGGAAACAAGAGAAAGAAAGCAATTTTTTCCTTTTCCATCCACTGACTGTGTTCCTATCCTATCTCCCCCACAGCATTATTGGGGAGTGAACATTCAGTCAGTAAGTCAGTTAGGCAAATTGATCTGGCTGCAGATGGACCCTTCTACCTTTTTCATTATCTTTTTTTCCATGCCAACTTGCATATGATTTGGGTTTAAGAGATGGTGTAACTTCACTGTCAGTTGTGCAGATAGAGCTATCTGGGTGGCCTTTATTTTGGTTTTAGTGAACTTTTCCCTGTGTGGTGACATAAACAACTGAGATAAGAGTGAGCTATGGAGTGGACAGGAACTTCTTAAATAGACTTTACCACTGAATGAACTGTAACATTCACTTTCATACAGCATTAATTCATTCAGCACTCATACAGCCACAGAGAGAAGCCGGATAGAGGAAGTATTCCAGAGATAAATTAGAAAAGATCTTGGATAGCTAATTTGCTCTCTGGCTGACAAAATCTTTTGTAACTCAAAAGAGTCAAAAACTTTCTTCCATGTCCAGGAAATCAATAAACATTGGCTCACTTTTTGAAAAGACAGCTTATTTTGGTAAAGTTTTGGAGTTCTTATCTTCTCATAATGGTTTAAGTCATCATTTGAAACCAGATTTGAGACATGGTTTTCCAGCAGCCATGTGTTTTTTCAGGCTCGTTCTCAAAAGATCCTGAAGACCTTATCCCTATGCCAACCACTGGTTGAAAAGCGTTACTCAGAAGATTGTGTAATGACTAAAAGGAAGAATCCCTTTTGCACAAGCGTGAGTCTCAGCTCATTTGAGAACTTCATTTTTGCAATTGTCATGGCCTATTTTACCTTAAAATTAAATCAAAATGCTTTCTTTTTTTTCTTTTTTTCTTTTAATGTAATTTCATATTTATAAAACACCTGTAGCAAGAATAATTATTATTTTGGTTAATATAGGAGAATTTCAGATTAATATAACGCTGGCATAGTGTACTGCATGTTAACAGACCTGTATCTTCTGTCTTCCTTTTCAGTGTTTGAAAGAAGTCTGTACTGTGCTCTGGCAGTCCCAATCCCCCAAAACAGCTGCCTAGTTACACTGCTCCAAGCTACATTAATCTTAAAGCTGCTTCACCTTTATGGTTTTGCTACGAGTAAAACTCTGAATTAGTCAAGAATACAATGACATCCCATTGAACAAGGTATCTGCTCAGATTCTCTGAATATTGTGTGGCAAGCAGCACAGTAATAAGGTGGCTGCTTTGCTGCTTCTCCAGGGCATTGATTAAGTCTTTCCTGCTGGCATAGGTATGCCAGCATCTCGTTTCCATTCATCTTGTCTCCATTCTTTTGAGCTGAACTCTAAGTAGTGAAAGCTAAAGAGCAAAAAAGTTTGTTATTTTGGCTACCCCATAAAAATATGGGGGAGTGCATGTATGTACCCCTGTACAATATACATACAAATATTTTCTTTTAACTTGATTTAAAGTGTCTAAGTATTTGTGAGATGGACACTAAGAAATATTTAATAGCTCTGAGTGAAATCCCAGCTTTCCCTAAGAGAGGAACAAAAAGAAGTTTTCCAATTCTTCCAACTTTTAATGTATGGAAATATCCTATGAGTCAATGGGTGTTCTCCGTGCTAGTAGTTTCCAGGGTTACTTTATGTCAGCATCATTGCCTTGTAAATAGTTTTTTAAAGACTACCCCACATCAGTGATCTAACCGAAGGTTTGGGTGGTCAGTGCCCCATGAACTGGGCTTGTGGCATCAATGACACTTCAGGAAAAGGTAGTCACATAAGAAAAGCTTAGGGAAATCAACATCTGGCATTTGGGTTCATGTAAGATTTTGCTCAAGGTGACAATTCCTGGTAAGAAATTATACTGGAGAGGAAAAAAAAAAAAAAAAAGGAAAGTAAGAAAACCTGACTTACTCATAGCGTAATAACTCTGTGCTTTTAAAATGCTTTTAACCACAAACAGTTTGGAGCCACCAACTGCAATCTATTAAGTTTCACCTCACAGGGATTTTACTTTTTTTCCTCAGCCCTTTCTTGTATGTTATATAAGCAAAATTCACAGATTTGACTGTATTTAAAAGAAAATCTAACTTTGTCAGAAGATCTAACTAATAGTAGAGAAACCAACTAATATTCATAACTTCTAAACTAGACTTTGGAAACTGGGGAGATTTTTGACTATTAATTGATGCACCTTTTCTGCAGTAAGTTATTTTTATTTGCCCTTCTAGGAGATATTTCATTTTAACTTCAGGACCAAATCCAGCCTGATTTATGCATATGTCCTTATGTAGGATAATGGAACTTTTATCACTTTTCTTGCTTTGAGATCTGTAAATAAGTAAGAATGATGTTAGAAAATGTATCTGTCCAGAGGATCTAACTTATACAAGAGATTTTTTTTTTATACATTCATCTTCCCTGAAATAAGTGATGTGGGCAGTATTTTAATACCCTACCAGTATAACCACAGTAATTCTCTCTTTATCCCGGTAGACCTTTTGATGGTCAATGAGAACAGAAATATGGTGAAGTCAGTATTGATGGAACTAATCCATTTCTGCAAATCAATAAAAATCCAACAAAACTCTTATTAGAATATCATCCCCACATATTTTTCTCTCTCATTTTTAGGATGTGGTTAATTTTTGTGATGTGCAACAGGCTATTTTGTTTGGATAATCTGTTTGGTAAGTCATGAAATGATGAAATTTAATGACTAAATACTACTTTTCATGGATTTTATGCTGTTGCCCATTATGTGTTATTCTAATTTTGTAGATTTATTAAATATTTTATGAAGAAGGTTTATTTCACATTTTATTACACTGCTTCAAGAGAGTGGCTCTTGTATTTAGGAATAGTCTCTTTAATGGCTGGAAGTGTTTTATAATGCTGCTCAGAAGCTGATTAAAGGGAAATAATGTTTGCTCTGGGACTGTGCTGATTTTTAGCCCCTTAAAGGATGAAGCTAGTGTTCTGTCCCTCCTATACCAGTTGCACAGCATATAAACAGATAAGCTACTCGCAAGCTGAAATCCATGAATCTCTATTGAAGACAATTTTTATGAGGATTGTTGCCAAAACACTGAGCAGTGGCAGGAAAAGACGTGGCCATGTCGGGGTGAGGAGTGGTCTTTTCTTCACATAGAGAAGAACAGTAGCCTTCAGGTAACGAGTCTGAGGCAGCAGGAGCATAGGAGGAGAGGAGCTGCTTTGGGAACCTGGTGTGGATATTATAAAATCTGGGAGTAGGTGCAGTAGGAATGAGGGTCAGGATGTAGTGAAGATATTTTTTAACATCTAGCTTGGGAACCACTTCTAATGGTTCTTAATTCTGAACAAACTTAATTCTGAACTTAACTCTGAACAAAATTGTCTTCGACTTGCACCTGATCAGTGGAATATGGTCCTGTGTAAATTTAAAAGAAAATGTAAGTAATGGAAAGTAGTACTTGGAAATACCTCTGCCTGGTTCTTTTGTCCCATTGAGAGTGTCTAGGCTCAACTTCTACTTTTATGAAAATATTGACGGGATATCATTTGAGGTGATGGGCATTGTACTAGTGTGTGAGATTTGAGGATATCTAGAATCTGACTCTGTTAAGGCTCAGTAGCAATAGTCCAGAGCAGCAGTCATCACTATGATGCGAATGAAAGATTTGCTCTTCACACACTTCAGGGCCTGAACTGTATAGAAGTAGTGCAATATAGTCTGTACTGTACCATCAACTTGAAAACAACAACAGAAAAACATCTGTGAGTTTTAGAAATGTATTAGAAATTCAGTTACTAGTTAGCAATTGATCTCTGTGTTTGAGTGGATTTAAGTAGATTATAGGATTAGTCCCATTATTTGAATCTGTATAGCTGTAAAAAATTATGTAGAACTTGTATGACAACCTACCTAAGGACACTATGAGAAAATTCTTACCTATTGTGTGTTGATGTTGACTCTGTGTGTGTATTTAAACAACTGCTATTGTGTGGGATGTTTACTTAGAGATATTTCTGAAATGCAAATTTAAACCATACAGCCCAGAACTCATGGTCCATGTACAGCTGGGCTTTGCAGGCTTGAAGGTGCATTTCAGAAAAGGGCCAGAATGGCCTAAAATGTAATCCCGTATGTATAGTGCTTAGCTTAGGGTGCATCCTTGCAATTGATTCTGAGGCACTACTGCTGCATTCCTGATGGACAAGATTAATTTTATTTGTGTCATATATTTAAAATGCTCTGCATATCAAAGTGGATGGTTCTTAAGACTTCAGACTTCCTGTCTGCTTTTCAACGGATAATGTCAGATGGAAGTATGTGTGACTGATCTGGACACTGAGGAACAAGCAGGAATTAATAAGAGGTAGAGCATTTGAAATTCTCCAAATTAAAACTAATGCATAATTTTTATGAAAAAAAGTGTATTTTAAAATAGATTACTAGTAGTACTGAAATTTAGTATATTAATGGATTAATTTTTCCAAAATTCATTTACTAATGAAGATATCTTAGAATACTGCACCACCTCGGAGTTCATGTAACTTTGCATATTAAAGAATGAAACCAAAAACCTGTACTTTGCAATACTTTGAAAGTGTGGCACATGCATCATATCGATGCTGAAAAGCTTATCAAATATCTCTAAGAGATTTCCAGGAACTATGTTCCTGGATAAAAAAGGTAATAAATGAACATTTTCTGCTGGTACTAAGGTTACTGGGGGAAGGGAAAGGTCATGGACTCAGGGAGGCTATCGGGGTGATTAACCTCAATTGTCAGTGGTGATTTGGAATCTTTTGAAGATTCACCCTGGGAAACAACCCAGAATGATCCGACTAGATTAAAAAGGGGTCTGGCAGATCCTAAGTATGAAATAGCGTATGTCTGAAAAAGTGGTACCACATATTCAAAAATAAAAAGGACAAAGGGCTCTATTAGATAAGGAGGCAGGTGAAAAGATCTGCATTAATTTAATTGGGCCCTCCAAAACTTCTACATGTAGAAATAGAGTGCCTGCCTGATAAACTAGATTTGCACCTAACTTCTGTACTGCCCAGTGTTTTATTGGAAACTTTTACCAGTCAACATAGATGATAACTGACTTGGTGAAGGACGGCTGGATACTTTCTAGTCCTGCCATTTTTGCTAAGAAAATATGGCTAGAGGTTGTGCCCTGAAGTCAGACTTCATGAAATCATCTCAAACGATCGTAGCCTAAATCTCTTTGTGGATGGAGGCAGAGAAAGAGTGGAATGGAGGTGACAAATTTCAAGGTTTAAGGCTTAAACAGGATGATTGAAAGAAACACAGGTGAATCAGAGGTGCATTAAACTCAGAAACTGTGGCAGAGACATTCTGGGACATACTAGTCCATCGGGAAGGATAAAACAAAGGTCTGATGGATCATGAGGCTGTGAGGCTGAATGTGCCTCACAGCTTTTATAGAATAATATAACTGAATTGCACTTAATTTAAATTTCTACTTTCCTGTTGACCTTTCCCAGATTAATGATACAATTTCAGTGGTAGGGTAAGGGGGAATACGAGTAACAGTAGTTAAGTAAAATCATTAAGAAGGTTTAAATACATTTTTACCTACTAGACAACCAAAACATTTTTAATGAAAGCCACATGAACTTATTTTCCATGTTTTAAAAATGACTGTGCATGGAACATTAGAAAGAACCTGAAAGAGAGAGGTGATTTATAATTGTAGCTTTGGGTGGTAGGGATAATCATTGTAATATCCCAAACAGCCCCAAACACTTTTCATATAAAATAAATACTGTATTTGAGACGTAGTCCCAGAGAATTAAGAATATTTACTTTATTGACTTATTTACTCTCTCTCTAAGTTTATTCTACATATTTCCAGCTATTACTCCAAACCTGATATGTCTAAACAAAAAATACTATTTTCACCATTAATTCTCCCTTTTACCTTCTTTCTGGTAAGTATGAATGATACCAAATTGCTTGCTCATTTTCAAAACCCAGACATAACCTTTGGATTGGGCTTTATTCCAGATCTTTGCATCCAGGCTCTGTCTGTATCTTAGCCATCTGGGACCTCTGTTTTGAGACAGGAAGAATTTCATTCTGAACATGCCTGTCTTTGCCCTGAGAATATACGGTCAACTAAGCAATGAGTTTGGAACAGATTATCTTTCAGAAGAATGTGGTTGGATAGGATGAATGACAGCCTGGATCAAGGATTTAGCAACATGGAAGAATTAAAAAGGTGAAATGCGAAAGATGGTCTGAAGGACTGTTTACACTTAGGGTCATTTGGGGAAATCTAGACAAAAAGATTTGTTTTCATTTTATCTGCAGGTGATTAGAACTTCTTCTCACTATTTTTTAATGAAGAATTGGAAACCTATGAATTTTTAGTCTTCACTGGATCTAAATCTGGATTCTTTTCCAAATCTGATTATTCAGCACCCAAACTCTGCATCCTGAAGGATGAAAGATCATCCTGAGAATGATCCACTCTTCAAACCAGATTGTAGATACATGTGTTGGAGGAATACTCAAGCAAAATGCAAGTGTGAGTATTCAAACAAAAAAGAGGCTCACTCAGAGGTTCCTGTTGACCTTTGCTATTAGAAGGAATGAGCTGAATGTGGCAGTTCATATCGTTTTTGGTCTTTGCAGGCTTTGAATTCTAAGAGCAGGTTGCCATCCTTGAAGATTCTGTGTTCATGGCCTACTCTGCAGGCTTGATTTCCTATGTTTGGAAGAACTACTTTTGAGTCAGTTAATTTTGTAAAGCAAAACTCACCTGTTAAGTCATATTGGAAGCTGGTAGTCTGTCAATATAAATGCTTTATTTTCCAAATATGTGATCATTTTGCAACTAAATTGTCTGGAAGGAGGATAATTTTTGTTTCATATCTACAACATAGAAAGCCTGAAATTATATGTGAAAGAGACGGGAAATAAAAGCCTGAAATTTGCTCACTTCTTCTCATTTTGGATGCTTTCTATATTTCATTCAGAAAAGACCAGGATTTTTTTATCTTTTTTTTTGTCTTTTTTAAAAATAAATGTTCTATATATAGAGAGATATATATTTATATATATATATTTATATATATATATATATATATTTTAGCCAATTAATTTATACTCTCATTTTCTGAACCTTGATTTCAAGATAAGCTGCACTTTTCTGAAGATCTCCAGGAAGCTTCCTTTTTTAAGAATTTAGGATTTTTTGGCTTCTCAACAAAGCTATTAGCAATGCTAGTGAACTTATCAATGTGAAGACAGAGTTGCCATATCCCTTGTGTATCTCTGGAGTATCTCTGGAATACATCTATGCAAGGAGCATGCCTAATTTGCATCTAGGTCTGTTGAGACTGGATACTATAATTCCTTTCTCAAATGGAAATTACCCTGCCCTTTGATTGCCCTTTGATGTAGACAGAAGTAGTTCTGCACTAACGGCATTCGCTTTCTGCAGCACTAGTCTGTGTGCATAACGTAGAGAATTGAATTTACAGATGAATTTTGCCTTGCTTGTATGGACAGACTTAAAATTTTCTCTTTCTTGGTAATTTGAAATACAAATTTCTCATCTGCTATTTTCAACGTTATTGGCCTCCACCACACTGTGATGAAAAAGAAAAATCCAGCAACAAAAACTGCATGGAATTTGTTTTTTTTTTTTCTCTTTTTTTGAATGAATAATCAAACAAGCTGTGTTGTCTTGATATCCAAAACCTCTATGTGGTATTCACTGCAAATGTTAACCCAATTCCGGAAAGACTCGAGTTAAAAGATTTCATGGCATTACTTAGGTGAAATTACCACCTAAGTGAAATGGGAAAACATCACATGAAAAACAAACAAAAATGTCTTGTAAAAAGATGTCTTCAGCCCAAATGAAACAAGAATATCACTGAATTCAGTTAAAAATTGAGGTGAAAAACTGGAAGAAATTTGCAGGGAACCTTGCCATTTTGTTTTACAGAAAATGAATGGATGTGTTCCCATTTCTGTGGAAAATTTTGGAGGTACCTCACATAATTTATAATTGATTTTCCACTAAACTGTTGAAAATCTTTTTATGCTACTGCTGCTAAAGTTGCAGCACCAGCAAAAATCTGCAGAACATCTTGGCAAATTTTTAAGAAATTAACTCTACCTCAAAAAACTTGAAAGTATGATTTTTTTTCTTTTTGTATTTGAATAAGCGAATACCATGAACGTGTGGAATATATTAGTTCCACAATTCAGTGAAAGGTCATAGTATTGTAGCTATAGCAGTACATTTCACAGCATTTCAAATGACGCTTTGAAGTAAATTTTACAGGAAGCACTCTTCACACTTCTTATATTTGAATTGTAATACTGCATTTTCAGAGCTTTTGGACCTGATCTGTAATTTAGATGCCTTGCACCAGCAAGTGTCAAACCTGCACTCAGTTTACTTTTTTCCTAAAATTTAGAAGTCTGGATATTAAATCTTCTTAAAGAATCACCTCATGGATTTAATTATTGTACCACGAGTATTTGATCTATCATCCATGATCTTTGTACAAGTAATACAAGGAGCCATTAGACTTACTCTTAATTAGCAAGTTAAAGGGAGGATCAAAGTCAAGGTGTACGCATTGCCTTTTCTTTCAAAGTATGGTAATAGCTGGATTGTATTATATCTGCACTCATATTTGGTATAGGGAGGTATACATTTTCACTGCTCATACTGTAGCTCTCCTTACAGAGGAAGAAGTGTTTAGTTAAAGCTCATTCCTTCAGGAGTAAATACACATTTTGTGCTGCTGTAAGTGGGGCCAGCATTTCCCCATTTGATTGCACAAAAAGCAGTTTGAAACTATTCCCAGTGCACTACGTCAATTTCTCAAAACTATCTCCACAGTGTCTTTTGCAAAATAACTTACTGAACACACTTGAGAAACAATTAAAGGAAAGAGTTTCACTTGCTCACTCAAGCTAAAAACAATAATCTACATTTTCCCTCCTAAAACTCTTGTGGATATGCTTAAATTTAGCTTTGGCATTTGTTCTGGATATAGCTTTAACAAAAAAAAAAGTCATTTTCACTGTTATCAGGCTTTAAAATTTCACTTTAATGAGATTTCCAGACTGAAAAAAATTAATTCTTTCAGTATTGCTTATCACTATAAATCTATTAGATGAATAGAATGGTCCTGCTTAAGAGACATTTGGGCAATACCTATGCCTCTCATTTTCTAACAGCTAACGTAGATTACACAGGCTTTGTTGCTAGACATACTTTCATTCAAGTTTACTTTCAAAATGTCTCTTTCTGTCTCTGTCTTGAGAGTGATTCAAGGCTGAATATTGCCATGCTTCTTGGACTAAAACTCTTCAAATACATATTAACTAGAAATTCTTGACTTAAATAATAATTAGCTTACAGTGTCGTATCCACAAGTATCCAAACCAATGTTGACTATCCTTTGTATGTAAATGCTTTTTAAAGCAAATGACTTATAGGCAATTTTGCCCTTCAAACAGATTATTTTTCTGATTTGGACAGAAATATAAAGCTGACTCCCACCTTAAAGATTTGATTATTTAGTGAGCAATTTTGCCAAAGTCCCTTTGATCCTGACATGCAACTTGGTTAATTTTTTTTCCTGCAGTCGCTGGTCTACCCTCTACACCAGGTGTTGTTGCATTGACTCCAGGAACGTACGTTCACTTGAATGAGACTTCCTCTTTGCTTAATCTTTACACATTGCAGTTCAGCTGAGCTTCACGGTATTCAAGGGAACTCATATCTGTAAGAAAGGGAGAAAGTACAAAATCTGGCTTTAGGTCAGTGATCTGTTCAAATACTATTTTAGATTTCACAGTACCTCTTAGGAAAGCATCCATGCTCTAGAATCTGCTTTAATGGTCCAATGCTTGTGTGCTCGGATATTTTTGCTGCAGTGTACTTTGGCTGCGAAGTCTCTCATACCGATATTTATGACGGTGACATGTTTCCATTTCCTAATAATAAATGAACTTTTGGAGTGGAAGATCATTTCCTTTATGTAGCTTATTTATAATTATTTAGGTTGCTATTTCGTCCTCTTTAAATTTGCTGACTTCTGTACTTTTATGGATGTCATGAAGAGAGTCCTTTTGATTTATTGATAATTCTGTAATAATCTGAGGCTCCTTTGTAATTAAATTGTTCCGTATGTTCTCAAAGAAAAAGAATGTAGGGAAAATTAATGGCAATAGAGCTCTCATCCCGTCTTTCAAAAAAAAAGAACATTACATACATTTTCAAATTAGCATTTCTCAAGGGAATATTCCTATGTAACTCCTTTCATCCTCCCTAGCCACAAATTAATTTGTAGCTAAAGCTGTATTTCTAGAGCTCCTGCTGATGACTTCAATGCATAGCAAAGAGAAATGACACAAATCCCTTTCTAAAAGCTAAATGCTAGATTTATTTCACATTTTTTGATTAATTACTTTCAGATAGCTCTACTTTAAACTGATGCAGGTGGGATGATATAGATGCATATCGCTCCGTGTAGTCTCCTCTTTTTTTCTTTTGAGAAGAACCTTTATAACACATGGCAAATGGATTATTTGCTAGGAGAGATTTTTAATATGTATGAATATGCAGGATAGGAGTAGGAAAGTATAATAAAATATAGAACTTCTGAGTTCTCTGTTACCCCACATGCTTCAGGTCTTTATTCTGAACAGAAGTCAACATGAACTTTGCAATGGACTCTAGCTGGTATATGAAGTGACCCTCCATTCTTTTAAATATGTCCCTGGATAGCTACAAGCTGGTTAAAATATTCCTGGATGTAAAAGTGGCTATATTATCCATGTTACTCTTTTCTTTTTTTCCCTTTTTTTTTTTTTAATAAAATCCCTTGATATGTACAAAAGAATGATGAAATACTCTAAATTATCTTCCATTTTCCAACTGTCATATTTTCATATGCTGTATTGCTTCTTAGGACAGTATCTTAAAACATCCTTCTGTAAGTTGAACTAAGTCTTCTTTCTTTTCATTTTGATTTCACTTTGTTTCTTTAACACTCTTTTCCTCCTCCAAATCCACAAATACTTTCTATCCTTTTGGAGTCAGTGGACCCCAAATTTATACACAGGAGTTTACTGAGCATTGAATGGCATAATTTTTAATTAAAAACTAATTTAATGTTAATATTCTGCATAGCAATTCACTACATGGAAAGAATCTTTGCTTTTTTGTTGTTTTATGTTTTTTGCAATAAAACAAATTATTGTCATTAGCAGACATATGCTATAGAAATTCAAAGTGCAGATATCTTAAGATCCATTGAAAAATGTTCTGCTCAAATGTTTAGATTTTTGCTATTTTGGGAATGGAATTTCCCGTATGTAGGACATGTTGTGTTCATTTTGAGATTTGTTTAAACAATTCAACTGTTTCTCAGAGGATAAGTTTTCCACATACTTATCTTACACTTGTCATCGTAACAATGTTCACATAAGTCCATATTTTGAAGCAGGCACTTGCTATGTCCTACAAGAATTGTCTTAATTTTAAATATGGGTCTTTCAATTTCTCCTTGAGAATTCATCCAGCTTCCAGATGTTGCAAGAGTCCTAGGTTAGTTAGTTGTTAGTTGGTTCTAGTTTAGATATCTCTGCATTTCCTTGTCTGACTGGCTGCAGATAGTCTTTCTGTGTTCTCCATAGTCTCCATAGTCTTTCCATATCTTCTGAAATATCCTGTAGGAGGTAAAGAGGGAGGAAAGAAAAAAGTGGGATAAGCATAGAAATACTATGGAATAATACAGATAAAGAGAGATTTCTGAAGAAATAGAGAGAATAGCAGTATAGGGAGAGCACAGAATGGTCTGGAGATTTGGACAGAAGGGTTTGCAAACAAGAAAAAAATGCCTTAGAGACTCTAGGACTTGCATTCCTGTGCTGTCTGGTAAAAGACTGTGGAAACCCTTAGCAGATTGTGTCGGCCTTCACTAATGTCAGGCCCAGATAGGATGCTAAGTTTCTACTTTTGCCATTTACTATGTTAGGTCAGATTGTAGAGAACTGTGTTGTGATTCTTAAAGTCTTGACTCAGATGAAAACTATATTTCGTGTTGAAGCTGTAGTTTATAAGCTAAAAGTCAGATTACACTGTAAAAAAACACTAGAAGACTATTAAAGTTGCAAAGTCAAATACTTCACAGTGGTGCCAACATTAAAGATACTTGCTCTCTTTCCAGTTGCTCTGTGTATATGAATTACAATAACGCTTTTCAGAGTGCTTCTGAATGCTAATCACTTTTGTTTGTTCTACTGATGAGGAAAAGACAGGTAGTAGAAAACCTGGATATTTTTACCGTTTGAAAGGAAGGATCAGACAACAACAATTCTCTGCATGCAGATAAGAGGCAGTTTAGATGTTTTAGACGAGCTCGTTGCATTTCTGTGTCTGACAAGTAAAAGGGGAAATAATTTTTATATTGCCATTCAAATGATCTGCTTCCCAGTTTCAGCATCAGTTTCTTCAAATGAATAGAACAATCTACACTTTTCAGAGCTATTGTTACACAATTTCATTATCCTTCAGAAGGAAAGGAAAGATTTTGTATTTATAATAAGTATTTTACTTGTCTAATATGTTGCTAACTACAACAGCCAGACAAAGCCTGAGGTTCTGGATCACACTTACAGATAGTAGAAGCTTTAGAAAATTCAGAAGCTACTGAATTTCAGACTATATAAACTATCTATATGGGCAAGTATATGCATTGTTGTATGAGTAGATTAGCAAAACAAAGCAGCTGGTACTGAGGAGCCAACATAAACATTATGCACCTTTCCAAGGTCTTTGGTCACGACTTAGGTTCCCTGGAATGAACATACAGAAGATTCTCTCTGAGCTGTTGCTCTCTGGACTGTGGGCCTCTCAGTGAACCACTCTAGAGAGCATCGTGCTGTCTTTCAGGCTCTCTCATGCAGATGTTGGTAGGATGCTTTTTCAGAGCATTCTGGCGTTTGGGTACCCTCCCATTGTTTCAGAGACTATATAAACCCAGGACTGTTGGATCCTGAGATTGTACCTGGATAGCACTGTAGATCATACTTGGTTTTGCTTCTTACCATGTGCTGCTTTGAATTAGAAAGTGCTTTGGTTGCCTTCTGCAAGATGGCACTACACGTGCCTAGGAGTGAGTAAACACGTTACCTGCTGTACCCTGCGCGACCCCTGTGAAGCTGGGGTGTTTCTGTTCTAACTGGAACAGCAATGTCCTCTTCCTTTGGCAGCCATATGCATGTTTTTTCACAGCAAGTGCAGGTTGGCAGGGCATTCAGGATGGTGCTTGTGCCCGGGACACTCTCTGTGCCCTGATTGCTGATTGATGCAACCACACTGAGTGTCCAGAAGTGGGCTAAGAGAGACAGGAGGAATATAAATGCATGTTGATGCATTTTTGTAACGAGGCAGCTGACATACAGTGAGTGGGCAGTAATGGAGTACCACTGCTTATCTGACCTTGTTTAGTTCTCCCCTCTCTTCCCTCATTTGCTCCCTGCTGGCACCATTCCTGTTTGCCTGAACCCTTGACAATCCTTCCTGCAAATTGGAAATTGGTGCCAGACTCAGGCCCCTTAGAAACCGTCACAGGCCTATGCCTGGCTATTTGATAGGGAAAATGTAGTTGATCAGCTTTAGTACACCAAGTGGTACTATCTCACCAAAGAGAGAGCGGAGTTGCTTGCCTTTCAGTGCATTTGGAGGTGGCTAAAGAGGCAGAGATGTGAGGGAAAGAAGATTAAGGCTACCATTACTGGCTACCGTGGCATTAAGTAAGAATTACTATAGGCTATCTGAATAAAGGCAAATGATTAATGCTGTGTGGGATGGAAAAGTACCTTCAGTAGAAAAGCTTCTGCCCCCATGGAGAGAAGAGCTTTTCTCCTTTTGTCCACTGTTTTACTTTTCAGCCCTTCAGTGAAATGATTCATTTGTCCAGTGCTTATGCTTTTGGCTGAAGCACCTACTCATAGAGCTTCTACACCCTTCCAGCATAATGATAGGCCATTAACACGCCATGGCTTACACAGGTCCTCGCAACAGGACTTCCTCAGTCTCTGCAACTACCTTCATTCTCCCACTCACAAAGCATTCAGCAGCCAAGCTCTCTGCATGCCTGTTCCCCCATAGAGGCACCACTGTTCAACAGCCCAGGGCTGAGGCATGTAGTTTTATGCAACAGCCAAAAATCTGAGTGGGAGGAACACCTGCAGCTCAACAGAAATGGGTCAGCAAAAGTGTTCAAACAACAACAAAACTTTATTCTCTGAGAGGGCCAACATGACCCATAACTTGCCAGGAGATGAAGAGGGAGGGAGATTGCGGGGGAGTGGATATGAAACGAGACAGAGAAGGAAATGGGAAAGCCAATATGCCCAGCACCCAAGCATTCCTTGCTAAGATAATGTGGCCCGTTAGGGACTAAAAATACAAAAGCCTGCCTGTGTTATTGCACATGAATTATTAGGGGAGGACTGGAGAGATCTCAGCACATGCCCGGCTCCATGAAGCCTGATGACATGCCTTGATCTGCTGAGCCAATGTAGGTACCTCAAGAGGGGTTTTGAGGATTGAGATGCATTGCATCCATTCAGGAGGATGGCGATCCTTTATGAGGGTTAAGATGACATTCCTCCTCTGCTTTCTCTGGCAATTGGCTCACCAGCTGCTTCCAGGAAGTAGGGCTTCTGAGGGCGGCCATAGGTGTGCCACAAGAGCTGCTGCTCACACGGTCCTTCCAGAGCTTCCTGATTTGAAACTGCTGGTCAGCTGTGATACAGCTGGGTGCCTAGCTGTATCTGTTCACAGCTCTATTGCCTGTAGCCGTTCTCTGCACAAATGCTAAGGTGTAAAGCTTATGCCTGGTTGTTTTTTAAGGAGAATAGTCTTTGGGCAGAAGATTTAGAATGCTGCATGGGCATGGCCTACATGGCTTTTTTGGTCAGTGGGACAGAACAGGGCATTCATACAGAGTAAGGAATGGTTTCTGACATGGTTAGTTGCTAAACACAAGGCATGTCTCACAGCTCTAAGGGAACTCTGTGCCAAAACTTATAAGCTTCTGAAGAGAAATTACAGATTATAGTATATAACATAATTCTGGAAGGAAGGGAGCTTGGGAGGTCATCCAGTCCAATCTCCTGCTCAATGAAGGGTCAACTGTGAGGTTAAATCAGGTTACTCAGGGTTTTAATCCCTATTGCCTTTCCACAGACTCATGCCTTAATTCTGCTGCCAGTAACCTCACAGCCTTTCCCTTCCTCCCCAAGAACGTGTGTGAAAAAGCCATGGCCTTGCCCGGACTGGAATGGTGGTCGCTAGCACAGGATATTGTCGATGTTGGCTGTGGTGGGCTTTCCCACATACTGATGCTCCTTTGCATGGCCCAGAGGTGGGGAACCTGGAGCGATGTCAAAGGTTGGCAGTACTGTCCAGAGTGATGACCCTGGTAGATCTCAACAGTTCAAGAACATTCTGTTAGGGAATGTGGACTGATACAATACAGAAGACTTCACACTAATACGGATATTGGTTTTCACCTCTCCTCAACAACAATTGTTGTGCACTCTTGGTTACTTAGAGCATAATTTTTGATTTGGGTCCACAAACTGAAGCAGTACTTGGTAAGCAGGGGAGAGTAGGCACATTTGCTTTAAATGTATGTGAAAATGTGATATCCTTTTGACAAACTTCAAGACCTGTTGTTTGATCTGTATTTTACCCTCAAGTTTAATCTTCTCTTTTAGGATATACTTCTGCAAGAAAAAGAAGCTATTTTTGAAGTATCAAAATGGTCACCTGAATTTTCAAAGGATTTACAAAAGTAAGTTTTTAGATTATAATTTGAGACATTATAAAGGACTTTCCTAAATTAGAGGCTTATTCGATTTTGAAAATTTTGCAAGGCCAGAGACTTTTCAATATTTAAGGCTGAATATTTATACAATAGGAGTATCTGTGCTGTACATTTTATTTATTAATTTTCAGTAAATGATTACCACTTAAGAATAATAATGAAGCAATGTAAATAAATTGGAGAGATGCCTAAGGACAACTTTTCTGGGCAGAAGATAAGATTCTTAAAGACATAATATTGACATAAAGTCATAATAAAGACATAACCTACTGTGTGCAGGTTACACAGATAGAGAAGGCATCTGCAAGTGTATGCAAAAGCTGGAATAGTTCTTGACTTCCAACACTGATTTAATTAACCTTTGGGTGATATTTGACTCACATTTGTACAACCTGGAAAACAAAAAGAATTTAGCAGCTGAAGGTGTTTTCTGTTGTCATGTAGAGTGCATATTCTATTTTCCAAATGACTGCACAAGAAGTGGATATAGATCACGAATGTTGCTCAGATTGTTAAAATTTACAATTTAATTTTGTAAGAGACACTGAAAGAAAAAGGAGAGCACAGTGGTGTAATTTCTGGCAAATATCCAGGCTTACATCTTGTGCTTGCTGGATTTCCTTTTTTCATTTTTCAAATTAAAGCTAATTATGTTATATGATTTTAAAAATATTTTCTCAATAAGAGTTTTTCCATATTGTTTTCTTTTTAGTTTAATTTTGTTTTCCAGGACCGAATTGTTCATTTCATTGATGCTGCTGTTAAGATGTCTGCTATTACAATTTCTAGCTCTGATGGACTTCTAAATATTCATCATTTTACCTTAGTAAATTTCACTTTTCTATTTAGTGCGATAAACATTTAATAGAAGATAATCTCTACCGCTGAATTGACTGTTTTCCTGTCTTCATGGAGGTTTTCTTGTTTTATGTTTTATTTTTCTTGTAATATTTGTCAGATTATCTTGCTGTTTCAGAAGTTTTGTTAACTAGTTCTTCTAGCATTCTTGAAACTAAGATACTTAAATCAGTGTTTTCGGAAATGTTTGACTGCCACAGAGATTGCCTCACACACCCCTTTTATTACAGATGACAGATTTTCTGATCTATTACTAATGTCTTAAGAAGTATATGTACAGTTTGACTCATTCCAAACATCACTGAAATTCCTAGCAAATATTGCTGCTTTTCCTTCATCCCATTTCACATCTAACAATTGGCCTTTACTCCATTCATGGAGTTTATTGTTCCTAAAATGTTTTTAAAGTGAATTACTATTTTAAATTTGTTGACTTATGATAATTGTTTCATTTGACTTAGTGACTTCATTACTCGCATATTTGCATTGTAGTTTGTAGTCCTTCTCATTTCATTAATTTTAATTCCCTCCTGATGTATGCGTGCACATACAAATGTACTCTTATATATACAAAAGCACACGTATTCTTGTGCGTGTATATAAGTTTAAATGAAAAATGTTTGCCCTCACTTTCACCAAGAAAGGTATCTTTTTCTGGCTCAAGGATCTTTTTTTTTTTTTTTTTTTTTTTTTTTTTTAAAAAAAAAAAGGTAATTTGTAAACTACAGATAGTTTTCAATGGCAGAACACAATTCCCAGTTGCTTTAGCACTTTTTCTCTTAAATGTATGTTCCCAACTATGATCTCAGCTGTACTTCTAAACCTCAATAGCTGCAGCTTTTGAAAGGCCCAGCAAATGATATTTTAGGTTGGTGACATATTCTGTTTGCATTAAATAAATCAAACTTGGTTTCAGCAGGTAATTTTTCAATTTTTCAATTTTTATATAAGCCATTAACTGTTCCTTATTTATCGTAATGAAGCCCATTATGGTGAGTAATTTACAATGGATATTATTGAATTACTTGATATCTCATGCAGGAGCTCCTATGTTAAGAAAAAAGCCATTATTTTTACAAATTTCTTAGGTTTTATCACTGTCTGCAGTCTGAGAAAATGATCTGCAGGATGAAAGACACGCCTGATAATAAAGTTTTTCTTTCTACTTTTGATAATCAGATTTTTGAGAGGAAGCTTATCCTCTATTTTTGTGAAATGTAGTAGTCTATTAAAGAGGCCTCCTAGTTCAATATTGTTAGTTTAACTATTTAGTTCCTTAACCATTGATTTTGGTGAGTCAACTTAAGTCATTTATGACTTTTTAATAGCGTAACAGGTTATGGATGCAGAATACCATCACCATCCCAACTGACTTTCCACCAAAACTTTTATGAAACACATTAGACATGAACTATTTTCTTCAAAAATCTAGAAATTATCCAGTCAAGTTGCAGTAGTACCAATCACGCCTCTCCTATCTGACTACTTCTAACACCTTTTTTCCTGTCCAGGCAAACCTCAGTTTGAGCTCAGCATCGTTTCTCAGAATTTTCCTCTCCCTTAATACCGGATTAGATCTCACAGGTTGTTCTTGGTCCTGATTATAGATGAAGCCTGCTCATCTTTGTTCCTATAGAAAAAATGTGTGTATATAGCAAAGCTAATAAACACTGTTCTGCAAATTCTGATGGAAATACTGCTGCCAGCACCTGTCTGCTTGTATCTGACAGTGTCCTCATTAATTCACTTGCGTTCATCATTTAAGACTGTGCCATCCTGGCTCAACAACTGTAGTGTTCAAGCACCAGATCAGGATCAAGTATCTCAGACACTGTGTGTGAAAATCACTCATGAGTTTCTGTAATTATACATAAAAGATCCAAAGAGGATGATTTCATTGGGCCATAGGTTCAGATCTTTCCTCTGATATTAGTATACTATTTAAATTCCACCTCTCTCTGTGTTTGCTGTCCTGGCTGCTCCATGGCCTGGTTCTGCTTCTTGCTGTGGAAGCATTTTGAAATTGTTACGTCTTTGTTTTCTGCAAGGCAAGATTTATAGGGAAGGTAAAATCCTTTATTATACCACTTTGTTCATTTGGAAAAAATAGACATTCTTTCAGGGTCAAAGTCCCTTCATTACACTTGTTTTCTGCCTGCTTGGTTTTTCCATTTCTGAAACCTCTGCTTAGAGAAAGCAGACCTGCTCATTTTATCCTTTCGGGTTGCTACATTTTCTTCCAGGGTAATAGAGAGAACACATGTACTTGTGTTCTTTTGTGGAGACTTGTGTGCTTGTTTTTCCAAAATCTAAAATAAAAATAATAAAAACAATTTTAGGCCAAACATCTGTATTTTGGCCCTGGTATATGGAAACCTCATTCCCTCCAGGTCTTTTGGAAAAAATCCTGGACTGATATGATCAGCTTCTTATTTCTTAAAGGAAAAATAAAAATCTGCTTTACCAGTTACTTAAGAGGCAGGGAAAGATCCCATAGAGAATAAGAAGATGTATGTATAGGTTTTAACATGACAAATAGAAACACAACAACTATTCGCAAATTACTTTTTCTACTACTCCCCTCCTTCTCCCCGCCAAAGTAGTGGAAGATTGTTAGTACTGGGTAAGCAAACATGTATTTTGAGTATTTTTAGGGACCACTGCAGTTCTGGAATTGAGATCCATGCAATTTCTCAGGTTTTAGATAGGGCTTTTGTAAGATTTTTGCTGAGCTGAAGAGTGATATATTTCTGTTTGACAACATGACATGGGCAGAGTTCTTACACTCTTCTAGTAATCCCATTCTGTGTTTTTCTTGCTCTGTTTACTCCTCCCTAAAATGACCGTGACCTTCTGCCAGATTTTCTTGAAGGTTATGCTAATCTTTATTGGCAAGAGAAACAGTAGCTGGAGCAAAAAGGAAGGAGAATGCCACATGAGAATGAACAGCATGCAGAGCGTGAGAAGTTTCTGCAATAGCTGGAACTGCAGCAGCTTTGTCAGCGTGCAGCCTCTGGAGCAGTAAGTGAGGATACACACACTGAAATATCCTAAAGTTAAATCTTAATTAATTTTCTGGTAAAAAAAGTCTTATATTCACTATTTAATTTTCTTAATTAATTTGCTGGTACATAAGGCATTTGGGATGAATTCTTTGCTGAGGCAAATAGACACATCTCAGGTACCTTATATGAAGTTTGGTCCAATTCATACAGCACCTATTTTGGCCCACAAACAATTTTTTATTCATTTAAATCCAAATTAGTATGTGTTTCTGGCTGTGTGAACAAATGAGGAAAGATCTCCACGTCCATGTCCTTCTCGCCTGAGAATTGTGTATGTTATTGGCAATACTGTTTACGAGCAGGGTCAAAATAACTTCTCATAAAACTTTCTGACCTGATCTGAAATTACCACTGCTTAAAATATTGCCAAAAACAAGCTACCTCATGTTATGTTCATAAAGAGGTTAATGCCACCATGTTTAAAGAATGGAACTGGTGCTGCTTCCTTGTAGATCCCCTGCATTGCAGATTAAGCCACTTCAGGCTCTCCAACATTACAACATCTGTAGCATGGTTCAGAGCCAAAATGCAAACAGTTATGTCACATCTACTTTACAAGATGGAACGTGGTTTAACCAAGTTAAGGGACAAGCATGCTGTAATGAGGCCCCACAATATGTTTGTTTTTGTAAAGCAGATGAACCCTAAATTAGTACCAGATGTCACTGCTAGACCTGCTGTATAAGGAACACATCAGGGAACTAGCAATTATGGTGAAGCCACTGTGAGGCCATATGTGAGGTTGCATTTTCTTTTTCAGCTACAGTGAGAATTCATCATTTCTCTATTCTATTCTAGAAAAACACTATATTTCTCCTTCCAATGTTGGTCCATGTATAGAACTACTATGGGATGCCCAAATGTCTTTTGCTGTCAAACCAAGGGAATTTTTGGCTTTGGAATGCCCATTCAGCACATATATGGCCTATTCTTTTAATTATCTCTACTGATGTCATGAAGAGTGGTCTGAGTGTCTTCCTCCTTGGTTTGCCTCAACTGCCTTTGGCTTCGTGTGTAGCTCTGCTCTCATCACAGGCTGCAATGTCTTTGGCTTTGTGATCATTTTTCTGTCATTTTGCTTGTTAGTTTGTTCATTAGTTACTTAGCAATTCTCTTTGTTTTCCTAGACTTTTTTGTTGCCAAGATCTTCCTTCTTGGCAAACAGGGAAAAAAGCGAGATTTTTTACAGTCTGAATTAAGCTACGTGGCTTCCAGTGGCCTTTTAGATTTTTACCTCAGGATAATATAGGCCCTTATTCCCCTTGGCTCCTTCATGGAATGAACTTCAGGCTTCAACCTGCCTTCACACATGTTGGGAGCATATATCCTTGCTGCCATAGTGTTTATTCTGGAGATTCTGCTGTCTTGAGGTCCTTCAGTTCCTCAGCTAGAAAAGATCATGAGCATAGTCTCTACATCTCCTTTTTTGGAAATCTGTGAGATGCTAGTAGGACTCCATACTCGAAAGGCCTTTTATTTCTTATTAATAGTTGTCATTTGGTACAACAGAATGCATGGGCAGCTCAAAGAAAATAACCCAATCGTCCGATAAATGCCTCTTGCTTTTTCCATGCTCTTTAACCTCCAAGACTTTGTGGCTCCATGAACTACACTCGTACAAGGTCATTTAGGATCAGAATTTAGTCTTTGAGCATTGTCCTCAGCTAGCCCATAGCATTCAACTGTTAGCACACACCTTTGCACAGTTTTGATCCATGATGCCTTGTTCTCTCCAAAATAATATTCAGTTATTGTCCATGGCCGGAGATGGTTCTTTAAAATCAGTTTGGATGAGACTGCCTTGTTTTGGGTGGTTACAGAGTGTAGCTACCTGGATGTAAGTTTGAGAATATGTCATTTGGGCCAGAGAACAGGCACCAGACTTACCAATTTCCCAGTGCAGCTTTAGTCGTATAATTCCCCAAAAGGCTCAAAAGTAAATTGTGTTCAATAATTCAACACCAATATATGCAGTGTGCTCCAGTGGTGATTAAAAAGTCATCAAGAAGAGCAGAAAACCTTTGCTATTCACCCTACTGAAATCCAAAACGTGTCTCTGGAGGTTTAAGCTCCATCTCACAACCTCTATTTGCTACTCCATGACTGCTCAGAGAACTAGTGTCATTTAAAGACTGGCCTCCACATTTTTTCACCCACTGGCATTTTTTCCAGCAACTCATACTCATTTCACAGCACCAGGAAATCTCATTTTGCTAGAACTGATTTTACTCTTCTCTGCATAATCAAATAGATGCTCAGGCTGTTTGCCCTACACACTGTACAACGTCTTCATTAACACTAGGACCTCCCTCACTACCATCTACCTTTCGGAGTTCTGCCTCACTGAATTCACTCCTTGAAAGAAGTCAAGCTTTGAGATATGTACAGCCTTATGACTAAGGCTTATGCCTTCTTAGTGCTTCAGGACTTGCAAAAAAAAAAGGTTATTTTTACCTATGAAATTCTCAGCACAAAGATCCTACACTCGGTATCCTGTGCTCCGTCTTATTTGTGCCCATGAATCGTGGTAATCCTAGTCTTCTCCACAAATTTGCAGGTATTGTACAGATGAGACTTCTGAGGTATTACTGCAGCCTTGCAGGCCATTACCTATTCTCCTTAGCACCAATGAAAGTATAAGCACCAAGAGCCACCTAAAGAAAGTAGGTTCATTTTTCTGTAATATTTATATCCCCTCTAAATGAGTCTGTATTCTCTCATAACACTTAATAGATAATTTAAAGTGGCTCCATAAACTGATGAGGTGGTCATAATAGAGAAGTAGAGACTGTATTCTGCCTAATTTAATCAGACTGTATCCTGTCTTATTTAATCTGTTATTCTATAATCAAATGTAGTATGTCAAGATTTTAAACTCTTTTATTCATGAGAAAACACTGAATGTTCTGAGAAGTTTCACAAGTAGTTCAATCAATGTCTGAATGAATCATTTCAAAACTGTCCTTCAATATATCACAATCAGAACTAGTTTTTCAGGACTTTAACTTACCATTTCAAAAAGGAAAAGACATGTATCTAGTGAAAGTTTGATAGATTAGCAGAGTTTACTTCACATTATTCCTTTTGTTAAAAAACCAGCATTTTATATCACTCTTTTTCAGAAGTAGTGTTTATGCCATAGAAAGATAGTAGTAAAAATCTTCTGCTCAAACAATTTCTATCCTTCAGATTTGAAGAGACAACAAGACGAATTTTTAAAAATCCTCAATAATTCCTTCCTTCAATTACTCTTCCTTGTACCCAAACTCGTGATGATAAAAAAATAGATTTTACCAAGTTGAAAAAACAATGAAGGAGTTAGACAAGGCTGACAACTTATAAAAGCAGATATTGGTTCATCAAACACCATGATTCTCATTAAACATTTAGTTAGGCTAGAATCAATACTAAATATGTGCCAACAGGCAAATCACCTGCCCTGTTTGTTGGGAAAGAGTATGAATTTTGAGGAAGGCAACCTTGGACAAGCTAAAGATTGTAGTACAGCATTGTGTAGCATAATGTTAGTTGTGTTATGCTTAGCTTCACATTTCTATGTTCTTAACTTCTGTTTTCCATTAACTATGTTATATAAATTACTATAACCCCATAGTATTGTCGCACATTAATATAAAGGGAGCTATGGAAAGTGTTACTGTCTGAGAAGGACAGACATTCAACATAAGAGATGCTACTTTCAAGCATACTCAGTAGCCTTTCACTAGTAGTAGATATAGTAGAAGAATCTCAAGACTACTCCTGAAATAAGACATTTCTGTCAACATTTGAAGGCTCCTATTCTGGATGCACATTGCGGTAAGAATTCTTTCAATGAGCAAAAGAAGTATTGAGGTGTAGTTTGGTTCTTCCTGTAAGTAACCATACCTGGTGCACCAGAACCTATCCTGCATTAGAGATGCTATAAAATGAGCCTGCTAAACATAGCTCCCAGGGAATATCAACCATCATAGAATCATAGAATGCTTAAGGTTAGAAGGGACCTCTAGAAGTCATCCAGTCCAACCCCCCTGCACACGCAGGGTCTCCTAGAGCACGTGGCACAGGATTGCATCCAAGTGGGTTTGAAAGATCTCCAGAGAAGGAGACTCCACCACCTCTCTGGGCAGCCTGTTCCAGGGCTCTCACCCTCTCTGCTAAGAAATTCTTTCTCAAGTTCCTGTGGAACTTTTGATGCTTCAGTTTGTGGCCATTTCCTCTAGTCCTGTCGCTGGCCACCACTGAGAAGAGACCAGCCCCATCTTCCTCACTCCCTCCCTTGAGGTACTTACACACACTGATGAGGTCCCCTCTCAGCCTTCTCTTCTCCAGGCTGAAGAGGCCCATCATTGTTGATTAATAGAAAACTTATTCATGTTTAGAAAAAAACAGGCATTAACATTTATTTTGGTGAAATATGTTGACTCACACTGAGAAAACACTTTCCAAACAATAGGATAGGGATTAGAGCTGGATTTATGATACTTCTACTAATTAAATGAGTGGGAGGATATTCTGAATACTAGTTTCTTGGATGACATTCCAGCAGATACCATGTTGAGGAATGAGGTTAGGGAATAAGAGAGATATGGACTTGCACAATATTCTCTTTGAAAACCCATGGCACAGTTAAAATATACTGAAACATAAAATCGGTCCTGGAATTATCAAAGATTTTGAGCTCACTTAGCACCTAACAGCTCATTTTTACTTAGGATTTTATTTGCCTGTAGTAAAGAGAATAAAGTCCCAAAATAGGGTGCTGCAGGGTATCAGACACTTCTTGCTTTTGTTACTGTAAGCTTCTCCTGTCTGGCCCCATGGTTCCTCTATTCTTGCCCTCACATCTGCCCTAAATGTTTCTGCTAAAGTCATATTCCTTTCCTCCCACACATTAGCACTCCATTGATTTCCTCTCACTTGCCATGTCAAATTCAAGCTGTTCATCTTTACCTACAATGACCTTATTGTGTGCCCCCGCCTATATATCCAGTTTCATTTCCTCTGACACCCCCTCTCACACCCCTTATCTGGAAGTGATCTCAATTCACAGGATTTGCAGTCCACAAAAGAAAAGACAGAAGGGAAGCTTCCTTTAATTCCAGGCATGCTCTCCATATCAAGTAGTACCTGCTGAACTGAAGGTATGATTTTAAGCCAATGTGATCAGATGAGCAGAGTCTTCTTCTGTGATGTTTCTTTTGTCATTGCTTGTGGTAAATACATTAGTTTGCATGAGCATGTAGAAGCTATACTTACAAAACCATATGAAGTCAATATGACTCTATGTTAGAGCTGGCCAGAAAATCATCTTTCATTGTATATTCTTAAGAACTAAAAAAAAAATAAAAAAAAAAAAATTAAAAAATCTCAGTCTTCCATTGCAGTAAAGCTCCCAAAAATTGCTAGAGATGAGAGATACCTACAACAGCAGGGCATGATGAGAAGACTGATTCCTTTTTGTGCATCAAGCAGAAGGTCTTAATCCTGGGTGTTTCCTGATTCCTCATGCTTTGCCTGCTTACTGAGTTATTTATTGGTCTGGGATCTGGGGGTTAGGCTGCCTCTTCCGCTCTTGCTTTCACTCACTCACTCACTCACTCACTCACTCACTCACTCACTCACTCACTCTTTCCAAGTTCCAGAATGTCCCTTATATTTTTATCTCTTCTCCTATTCCTTTTCTAGGCATGATACAGTAGAAATGGATAGACAGAGTACCATTAAGGCAATATGGATATAAAGAAGAGCTTTACTGGGTGCACTTTGCTACCTTTAACCGTGTGCATTTTGCCCAGGAATCTGTTCTGGTGAAGTGCTCTAATTACCTTGTATCTCATCTATGAATGTATCAGTGCATTGCTCTATTCAATCTTTGCTGTTTCCTAATATACATCATGTTTCATCTTCAAAGCCGAGCTTTGTTGTGTCTTTATATTTATGGTTATTTCAGCATAACAAGTAACTCTTAGAACCACTCAGATTCTCATATTTCCCTATCACTTTTCCCACAGTAAAATCTGATTATGCAGAAAACACAGAGACTGACCTTTCTCTCCTCTCGGCACTGAAACAGAAGGCTACACCTACATATGCACAGATAATACTTCATTTCCTGGTACTTCCTTGTTGAATTTGATATGCCTGCTGACATCACCCAATTTTTTATGAAGGGTTTTAAATTTTAGACCTGTTGATTCTTTTTCCCGTGACCAAGGCATACATACTTAAAGGCTTTTCTAGTTTAGAGAACCAGGGGGGCTCAAAGACAGACCACAGTTAACTGTTTTGCTTAGAAAACTCTTGCAAAAAACATCACAAAGTGGGGAGAAGAAGGGTCTGCTGACATGCTGCTGACACTTGCACAGAGGCAGCTTTAAGAACTCGTGGTTTTTGACAGTTTTAGATTTTTTTTTCTTGATTGTCAGCATCTATTTTGAGGCTGAAAGTGAAAACAAATGGCCCTGTCTTTTGTAAAGAGATAGAGCAGGTCAAATTCACCCATGGTGTAAATATGCTTTGGCTTCGCTACTTCTCCCCACCTGAGCTAGCAGTGAGTGTTTGTACAACACATGTCCCAGTATCAGCAGAGATAAAGCAAGTTGAAGAAGAAGGGGCGGGGGATAGAGAAGAGGCCAAGAGCGGGGAGCTTTTCGTGCAGCTTCTCAAACACGTTGATTGTAGTTTGGGATTTTTCAAAGCTGCACATGTTGAGTAATATTTGCCAATAAACACAGCTCAGTGGGTGAGAAATCCGTCTGCCTCTTGCTGAGGATTTGAAGAGAAAAGACACCAAATGAGCAATTTCTTCACACAGGGGTCATGCCCCTCACTGGGGTACTTGCCCCTGACCTAATCCCATTCCACTTTGTCTCCCTCACTCCCTCCTGCCTTCCTTCCCCCTCCTACTCCTCCACTGCTGCACTACTGGTGGTCTGGTGCATGCTGCACAGATGTTTTCCCCATGCTATTATAAGATTATTTTTCAAGTGGCTTCTTGGAGCAGATGTTTCAGTGTGTGCACTCTCCTTCCCTTGGCTGAAAGTGCTCTGCGCAAAGAGCAGATTGCATTGCTGCTCTCCTTTTGATCTAAAGAGCGAGAGCGAGAAAAAAAATCCCACACAAATGATGCTGGTTTTCGTTTCAGGCTGCTTGGCAGTGATGCACCTGGGTGTGTGTCTCCTGCTTCTTTTCTCCCCCATCACTGGTGCTGCTTGCAGATGTTTTTTTCTGTGCCTTTCTTCTTCAGCCCATTCTTCTCCCTCGGTGACCCAATCTTTTACTCCCACTGCTTTTGAATTTTCTTTCATCTGATGCTCTGGTATTCCTGCTTCCAAAATCATTCTCTGACCTTTTGCCAGCACCTCATCTTCATCATCTCCTTCCTTTGGCAATTGACTGATAGGATGTTTCAGGCTCATGTGTTTGGGTACAGGGCCTGTCCCCCTTTTTGCCTTTTGAGTTTAGATTCCTTCCTTAGATTCTCCTTCATTGCCCAGCTGTTTGCTGTCTGTAGCAGTGAATTCACCTGACTTCACCTGCTTCTGCATTTTCATTTTACTTCTCCTCCCATTGAGTGAGTGCCATTTCCAAGACTTACAGGTCTTGACCAAGTAAGGCCATTCTCCAGTGCTAATTAATTTATACATACAGCAATTACACAACGCAAGAAGATTGTGGAATGTATTCTGTTTTATGGTAGATAGGGTTAATCCATTGAGGGATTTAGGGTTAAAAAAAAAAATCCTGATTTGATTGCGTTCAGTTTTTCAAATAGACAGTGTGTCAGCTTCAGCTCCATGTGCTGGCCTTCCTTAGAAAATTTGGCTCACATGCACTCAGTCATCAGGAGAAAAATAAATATTTCAAATCTTTTCTGGGCCCATAAGATAGAATTTGAGACTGGGTTACTAAACTGCTATTAATCAGCCTCAGTTGATTCAGGTTGATTTATATCAGCTGAGAATTTTGTTTGGATATGTGTCCAAAAAATGTGCTCGTTATTATTCTTGTTTTGATATCACTAGTACCATACCAGCACGTTTGTAAGTACCCAGTACTTCTTTTTAAATTATTCCCATGTAGGAAAGTCCTACAGAATTAAGTGGAGAACAATAACCTCACATAAGAATGTACAGGATTCTCAAACAGGAGTATTGTTTTCTATTGCATTCATAGACCATCCTAATTTCCTCCAAAATGCTAATATTCTTTGTTGATTGGTGCACTTCTGGAGAAATTTTTCTAGAACACTACTGGGGTAAAGATTTAGACAACATTTAGTACCTTAAGAGCCCTTCTCTTTTTTAGTTTCCCTTGAATTATTTTTCTATTGTATTGTACTACAATATATATCAAAGAGAAAATAAAGGAATATATGAACAGTTAAATATGCCATAACATTTTTAGCATTTCTCATCTTAACTATATACAGAAAATCTCAGTTTCGGCCGTGTCTTCTTGTTTATTTCCTGAGCCTTGACCTTGTCAATAGCTACATAAAACTCAGTAGACATTTCTGAGACTGACTTTCCTGGAATTAAATAAAGTGATGGGAAAAGAAGGTCTGGTCATTACTGCATTATACAGCAGTGCTTACGCTGTGTCAGAGCAGAACAGTTCTTGTTCAAGAATAGAATCTGATGTAAAATCCTATATTGAATGAACCTCTGTCAAAATATTTGTGTGAATGAAATCCTTTGATTTCATACAGCTAGTTGATGGCTTGTCCTTAGGCATGGTTGTCTTGTTATGGTTGGTAATTCTGGTTACACTTGATATTATTTTAAGTAACATAAACACTGTATTATTTTAAAGCTTTTGAAAGTTCTGTTGCTATTCCTTATTTTTAGTATCTTATATAAAATGTCAAATAAAAATGTGTCTAACATGACCACTGGCATGGATGTCAAACTAGTTTATGCATGCAGGCACCTAGCAATGCCCCCCCAAACCTGTGATTCTCCAACCATCCCACCGACTACCCTTATACAATTGTTTTTATTTTGTTTTATTTAGCGACCCTTAGAGCATGATTCAGCTGCTTAAACTTAAGTGCCTAGTGCTGTTTGAGATGGCTTGTGATATTCTTCTTAGCATCCAAGTGCCAGTCCAGAAAATCACTGATCATGTCTTGTCATAGCTATCTAAACTGTGGAAATATCTAGAGAAAGTTCATTTGGTTGGATGCCTGTGTTAAGATAACTGGAAGACCCTTAGCTCTTTTCTTTGTGCAGGCTGAGAAAGCATTTGGCTTGCTCAGTATTTCATTTGAGTCACTTCTTGTAAACTGTGCTTGGCTACATCTGTAAGTGTGATGGTGAAGTACCTAGTTTGGACAGATCATTCTACAAGTCCCCCTGAACATCTTTAGCTTTGATTTGCTTAAATCATTCAGCACATATATATTTTGCAGCTGGCCACTGTTATGTATTTGTGGCTATATATATACATGCTCTGTCTTGGAAGCAGTTTTTGAACTGCATCTGAACTGAAAAGTTCAGGAGGACAAAATGAAAAAGAGATTATTTTGTCAGCCTCGCTAGCACAAAGCTAGAGGATCAGTTACTCAGCAAGGGTGCGTTTTGGAGATCCCGTGTTCCAAGGTAATATTGATCTGGGATCCATGGTCAATATCAGTATCAGGTGGTGCTCTGGGAAGTGGGGTGAGTAAGCACCCAAGTGTCTCTTCCCTGGGGCTTTTCAGCCACACCAGGACTGGCTGCTGTGGAACAATCGAGATGTCCCATAGAATCACAGAATCACAGTATCTTTAGGGTTGGAAGAGACCTCTAGAGATCATCTAGTCTAACCCCACTCCAGCAGGGACACCCAGAGCACGAGGCACAGGCTGGTATCGAGGTGGGCCTTGAAGATCTCCAGAGAAGGAGACTCCACAACCTCCCTGAGCAGCCTGTTCCAGGGCTCCGTCACCCTCACAGCAAAGTTCTTCCTCACCCAGAGATGAAACCTCCTATGCCTCAGTTTAAAACCACTGCCCCTTGTCCTATCACCAGCTACTACGGAAAGCAGTTTAGCCCCTTCCTCCCTACAGTCACACCTCAGGAATTTGTATGTGTTGATTAGATCCCCTCTCATCCTTCTCTTCTCTAGGCTAAACAGGCCCAGCTCCTTTAACCTTTCCTCATATGGTAGGTGCTCCATTCCCTTGATCATCTTGTGTGCTCCCCATCATTCTTGGTTCTAGGAGGGCCTCTTAGCATCTAGGAGGGCCGATAAGCACAGTGAGCCTTGCACTCACTCCATGCTTGTAAGGCCTGCTCAAGATCCAGTATGCCAAGTGTTGCTGAACAAACACACAAGCTTTCTTTTTCTTTTAGGTGAGGCTTGTACTAAGTCCATCTTAAAAACACGTATTCGACTTGAGTGAACTCTCTGCGGACATCAGGTTGGATCTTTCGAAATGAGTATATGGAAGTTTAGCTCCTGCAGGTCTCCTTAACTTGGATTCTGAGCCATCAAAGGTAGCTAAACTATTTCTGGATGTGTGCAGAGCCTAGAAGCACAGCTGTGATTGTGATATACTGCTCTCCAGCTAATCATCCCTATAAATCTGAGCTATAGCTATAAATTCACCTACAATCCAAATAATCTGTTACAGGTAACTGAGCATTTTCGTTCTCACTTGGGACCAGTCCGCCACACATCCTTCTTCTCCGCAAACCCAGAAAACAGACCTTTCTGTACTATTACTGGCAGCTTACTTATTTCTGTTAGCCTCACATTCTATGCTGAGGTCCTACTGTGTTTAGAAAGCTCTCTTGGCATTCTCTATACTGTTATTATCTAAAAGGATAGTGGGAGGGAGAAGGCAAGGAGGGAAACCACATGTTTTAATGATGATTCTCAATAGGCCTGTGGAAAAAAAAAAAGTGATAGGACATAAAGCATGTGAAGGCAGGAAACTAGATTTGCACGACACAGGAAATCCAGTCTTTTTTTCTACATATTTCTACGTTTGGTATAGCAGATGACATTGTAAAGATATTCATACCAAATCTGAATCCAAAGTCTGCAAAAAATCTGTCTATTGAGTTAAAAATCTCATAAAAAGTGTGCTACTAGTGGCTATCCAGGCCCTTTCTTCTGACCCCAGGCCTGTGTCATTCTGGACTGTCTTCGTTTTGAAGTCCTCTGTTGACAGATGGTTTCTTGTTATGATAAGGCTTGTAAAACAAATTAGTCCAGTGTTCAAGCATTGTGTCTGTTCATAAAGTATCTGAATTACCATATGGCTTTTAAGGTTGGTATGGTGTACAGCTGCAGTAGGCTTTTTTCATAAGGCAACAGAATGAGTATCTTTTGGCACCTCTGATGGGCTTCTCTAGGCCTCTGATTTAGAAATAAGACTGCTCATTTTAAGATAGCAGCGTGCACCCAAATGAGAGATCTAAAGAAGCCTCTGCAATGGGAGGGTGAGATTACTTTGGTTTGGTTCTGTCCATTTGGATTGATAAAAGTTTAAAATATCTTTACTTACTTTTCATAAATAACTATTAGTTTAATAATGTAAAATAAAATGTGGTACTTCCGTTGCCTTTTTGCAGACCTGAAAATTTAAATCTGTGAAATTATAATTTTTATACTGCTCAGGAATCCAGTGTCACTGATGCCAGTTGGTTGCATTTTGCATAAGTATGGTGCAGGTCTGGTGTTTTACTTGTCTCTCTATTCATATTTTAAAAGATTTTGTTAAGACAAAGAGCATCTTTTGGCAAAGCCAGATTTTTAAACTGCAGCATTCCCATTCCAGAAGATGGAATTAGAGGTGCAATGATTGAGACATACCTCTTATTATCCTTATTTCAGATTTTAGAGAGGAATTACTTCTGATTAAAATACCCTCGACCATAAGGAGCTGTACATGGCAGAAAAGACGAAGGACCAAAATTTCACTTATTGCTGACCTACGCAGGGATAAGGAGACATCATCAGCCACATCCAAGGCTGTATAGTGACTGAAGAGCTCCTTGGAAATTTGCTGGCCATTTTATTCAGTCAAATTTAATGATTAAGGATTTAGTCAAGTTTAATTTAGCTTGTAGTGATTGGTGGTTATCTGGATTTGAATGAGTCATCGACCATCTTATTTTATTCTGTCCATATTTTTTTTTTAATACATGAATTGTCAGACTTTTATAATGTGCTTCCAAGTATATCACTTTGTGATAAAGTACTTTTCTCTGCTTCCGGATGTGACCTGCCGAAAATTTCCTATGAGAGGCAGTGCCAACAGAGCAAAGGCAAAAGAAATCACGAGGAGATGGATTTCTAAATGCACTCAGCTAATGAATGTCGGAAGGACAGAGAAGTGGCAGCTCTTCATTTCAAAAATGTCTGGCAAAGATCCTAAATTAATGAAGCTGAACTCTTCAAGAAAGGTATTATAGGGGTAAATGTTATCATTTGCCATCCTAACATTTAAGAGTGGGAAAGCAACAAGGAAAAATGTTACAAAAATATCATTATTAACCACAAAAGCCTGGAGACAGTAACTCATGATAATTCTGTTTATTGTTAGCAGTTATACTTGGTTAGATCTCCTCAGAAGAGTATTTTAGCTGGAAAGGGGAGAAGGGCAAGCTCGTCATAGTTAACATTATAGAAAAAAAGGAAGTATTGATATAACCTGAGATTTTGAACTTTGTTCAAAATCCTCTGTGGAGGGTGCTGAACAGTTCTCTGTGGTGGGCCTCTTTATATCAAATACCTTTGCATCGGGCCTCTGTCTCATGGTCGTCTGTGTCACAAATGCATTTAAAAATATGTAGACATCTTGCAACCCAATCTCACAACTTACAGGCTGTGAATGGGATGGAGTTACAAGGACTTAAATTCATCTTTCGTGGTGATGATTTTGTGCTCTTTAGTTCTATGCTACATCCTTCTGAGACATAATTAATGATTCTTTTGCTCTGAGCAGCATTCTGACACATATATGATGTTCAGAATATAATGTTCCTCAAAGATACCAAAATAATGTTTGTTTTTAATGTACTGTTTTTTCTCTTTCCTGTGTCCTGCTTCTGTCCTACAATTGCTTTTTTAGTCTGGTTTTTTTTTTTTTTTTATAGTACCTATTGGTTATGGCTTTAATAGATGCCTGAAAACCTAATTCACACTGGGTCTGATTCAATATTCCAGTTTATCCACATAAAGCACGGTCCCACCTGTATATGCAGAGCATCCTGAGTCCACTGAAGTAATCTTTTCCTGCCTTGTAGAGTGGTGTTGTTGGATTTGACTTTACATTGCTTATGAAGCAGAGGTGTTTATTTTGTCCTGTAATTGCAATTAAGAATCAAATAGGAAAAAAAATGGTAAAACAAAGTAAAGCAAAACATTTTGTAATAAGAAATTAAAATTAAGAACCATGTTCTGAAAAGTTTTATGTTACAGTGGTGTCTGGTCACTGCCTTCCTTTGTCAGCTTATGGTGAGATTCTCTGTTTCCACTTATTTGGGTACTTTTTGGTCACCCTTTTCTCCAGGCATTCCTCTTACCCCATTCCTTTCCTTTCCTTATTCTTCTGTGGGTGTGGACACAGAAATTCTGTTTTCCAAATAAGCTGATGTGGTATCAATGCTGATGCTAATCATACTGCAGTATGCAGTACTGTATCACTGATGGAGGTCAGAAGTTACAACTTAAAAGCACTTTGTAGAAATGATAAGAGTAAAAAGTATCATGGAATGTACAAGAAAATATTTTTTGCATATGGATAGGAATAGCTGCAAGAAGTTCTTGTGTATTAGTATTTTAAATGTTGTCTAAAAGGACAGTTATAACTAGGTCTGTAGTCTCCATATAGGAAATATTTTTAATCACTAACTTAACTCTCTAAGCTTCTGAGGAAAGAGAGTTCCTTCTTCCTGGAGAAACATAGGACAATTGGTTAATATTAAACCAAAAGTTGTTTATTTAACTGATAAATGGAAAGCACGTTACTGGTTAACACCTCTATTTGGAAGCAGTGTTTTAAAGGGCATCGTGTAATAAAATGGGAGAAAACCCAAGAGGCAACACAGAGCATTAAGGCTGGGATTGGTAGCAACTGCCATTAGCTAGCGAGGCAAGGCTGTCGGAATTTACAGAGAGATGAGAACAGGGTTATTTGATTTGGAAATCAGATTTTAAGCCATAGTTTTTGATTGCACAATCGTTGTTAGAATTTAACTCTGAGTTAATGAGTAGATTTCAGCATTTCCAGTTGTTGAGTCCATCTGTTCAGAGTCATCTAACAGGATTTTTTTTTCTTAGTTCTAGCAAATGTTGCAAAGTAGTCTTTTTGTCACTGCAGTGCAGTTGATTTTAGGGGAGATTTAAATGGCTTTGCAGAAGTCTTCCTTGCTAAGGGACAGCCAAAACTTCCTTGGCTCACCTGCCACCTCTGCTCTAACTCTTCTGTGCGACGCATCTGTCTGCTCACACTGCACTGTTGGATGAGTACTGAGAGTTTATGGGAATATTTGTGGCTGCTCTTAATTGAGACAAAAGCGACGATTCCAGCAGCCAACAGCAGACAAACATCAGCTGTCTGAGAGATATGAGCACTCTCTTTTATAAAAATGCATTATAGTTTCTGGCACCTCCTAGACGGCTGAGCTCAAGGACTGGAGAATGTGAGGGTGGGACCTTGTGACTCAGCTGTTTGCTGTATAGCATCCATTAGTATCTTGTGTATTTCCCTGCAAGGGCAGTTATAAATAGTTCTGTAGTGATGAGATGGGAAATGTTAAGGACGGTCCTTACTCAGCACCACTGGGGAATAACCTTTCCCTGATCCCTCCCCCAGCTTCTTTCTCCGACATCCCCCACCATTCCCAGACCCCTTCTGCTACCAGGACTGTGCCTGTGGCCTGAGTGCCAGCGGTGCAGGGACTCCTCACTTAATGGGGCTTAACAAGAGGGCAAAGAGCCATGAAGAATGCAAGGAGCCTTGACTCTGCTCCCACCTTCTACCCTTCATGCCAGCTAGATCAAATGGCTATAGATCTGATTCTGGGTCCTCTGAAGTCCACACAAATATTTGCCTTCATTCCGGTGACTTTGGAGCAGGATCTAAGTACACAGAGGAAAGTAAGCTTTTTCCCAAAAAGGAGCCAAAATCATGTAATCCTTTCATACAAAGCAGTGCTGAAGTTGTCTTCCCTGCTCTGATGCTGGGACAGTCCACCTAGATGTTGTCTTCCTCACTTCTCCTTTTGTGTTGTTTTGAGGCAAAGGAGAATGATGCACAAAGTTTTCTGCCTAGTAATTTTGAATATGGAAAGGGGAAATGTAAGATCAAACACATTTAAGAGAAATGATAGTTTCAGGAGAGAGAAGATTTTAAGCCTGTATTATCCATGTCACCTGTGAGTTAATATGATTGTCACTACACCAATCCCTTAATTCTTTAAAGCCACATTACAAAATTTGTGCTGTTAAATTGATTTTTTTTTCTTGGAAGAATATAGATAAAGAACTCACAAACAAATAAACACTGAGGCTAGAGTCCGGGCAAGTTCATTGTTCCACAAGGCATTTAAGTCCATGCTCTTACCTCTCTGATTGTATGTCACTTCCTTGACCTGATGCAGAATTAAGTTAATTATCTATTATGCCTATTGTTACGTATGTTATTGTATGTTATGTATGTTATTGTATGTCTGTGTTAATGTCTATTACTTATTGTAGACATAAGGTTCAGTGCAAAAGATATGTGACAAGGTCAAGCCCCACAGACTTGCATGATTTTTAAAAAAGATTACTTTGTATCTCGTGATTTGTCAGTTTGATTTTTTTTTTCTGATGAAATATGAAGGAGTATAGTTATTTTGTTTTTGGAGTTTATTTCTAGCAATCACTTATGGTTCATAAAACATACAGAAATGAAGTTTTGAGAACTACAGTTCTTTCAGAAGTGACAATATTTTGACTAAACCTAACTAACATTCTGTCTTCCGGTTAGTAATAACAAATTTTCCATCTGTTTATGGAACGTGAACTGTTTGGAAGAGCAGGGAGTAAGGGCTGGTAGAAGAAACAGGCAAACCTCTATACATGTTCCCTTAGAAAGAAGAAATTAGGAAGACCACAACATGTCTAGAATTTTTCCTTTTACTCCCACCCTGTTTTGTCCGAGAAAAAAAAAAAAACTCACTTCTTTTTTTGCTTTGCAATGTACCCATTCTCTTGGATAACATTTGGAGCTGCTTTTCGACAGCCAGACAGGGAAGAAAGAGCCCAGAGACAATTGCTGCATAAGCTCTTGAGGCGGAGGTGAAGGATAGCAGCATGAAGGTGGCCAACATGGTCACAGGCAGCTCAGAAGAGACTAGAGAGATGCTGGCTGCAGGACTGTGTAGAAGTGACAGATACGGAGTTCAGAGGATAGCGGAGAAGCAAAGGTGACCGGAATTTAGAGCTAGAGATGTGGTGATGTGGTACAGAGAACAGCGTTACAGAACATTTGAATGAAGGAATGAGATTTCTTGTTTAATCTCAGGAGAAACATCAAAGATGCTTGACTGAATATTGATTGAATACTTGGAGAAGGAGAGGAGACCTAGTTGTTTTGAAATGTACTTGCAAGTACCTAATGCAGGTTTAATTTTCATTATGTCTTAAAATTTTAAGGTATGTTAATATTAGAAACATAAGGTCTAGGCAAGTGTGAAATCCTGACTTCTTTGTAAAATTGAATTGATATCAGCAGTTAAGATTTGCCCCAGTACCCATAATACCTGAGTGTTTCATTAAGCATGAGAGTACTATTATGTGTTTAAGGTTTTTGAGAACTTCCAAACCACTTTCCTAAAATCTTATATTTTGTGTTAAAACTTGTTTTTTGACATATCTCTACTCAAAAACTGAGAAATTAGAGGGGTGGTTTTTTTAGAAGATAGCAGTTATTTATTGTCTGGGTGATAGTAACAGTAGTAACAGTGGGTTAGTAACCAGTAGAAGAGCACTCCTTGTTTATTGTTGCGTAATACATCTGTGAAACACATTTCAGTGGCCACATTCCTAATAAACCACTAGGTTGCTACTATACTCAGCTGATAGTAGTGCTAGGTCTGAGTCAAGAAAGTGAAGGCTCACAGTGTGATTGGAATATGAAGTCTTCCAGGAAAATTTTATGAGGGCTATCATGACAAAATCCATGACCGTCTATTTCTATAACCTCTGCAATGAAGGAGTTTTGACCCCGTGCCATGTCAAAAAAAATAAAAAGATATAAAAAAAAATAAAAAAATAAAAAAATAAAAAAGGGGTGGGGGAGGAGGAGAATCAAAGAATTATTCAGGTGGGAAGGAGCCAGGTGAGGTTTCTTGACCAACTTCCTGCCAAAAGAGGGTCAGGTGTGAAAGCGGATCAGGTTTCTCAGAGCTTTATCTGGTTGGGTCTTAAAATGCTACAAAGGAGACTCTCTAAGTGTTTTGGGTAGCTTGAGAGTCCTAATAAGTGAGAAATTAGGAACAGTTGTTCAGGGTTTATGTGCTATCTTGAGGCATATAGGGAGCAAGAGAAAGGAGCTTCCCTGGAAGGAAAAAAAAAAAAGGAAAAAAAAAAAAGAATAAGAATAAGAATAAGGTGAGAATATTCTCTCTTCCAGGAGGGAGTAGAAGAATGAGAAGTGACTCTAATTCTATTTCTATTCACCCTATTTTTAAGGGTATCAGGTGTTGAGATGGGGTGAAGTGAGGCAACTTGGGTGTGATTATTCTTTGTTGTCATATACCTGCTTTCTTCAAGAATATTTTGGGATATCAGTAATGCCTAGCTAGTCAATTTACAAATAGCACAAGTGAAATGTGAGATACTTGACATAAGAGTGAATGGCTGATCAAGTTTAAAACTGCAAGACTATTCTTACACAGTAAGAATCGTATGAGTTCACGTGGCAAAAGGTCACGTTAACACCCTTGTGCTAACCTGACATTGGTTTTAAAAGAAATAATGGAACAGAAAACTTCTTGGAATTGAGTGCCACTCTGAAGAATAAACTTGTTTAGTATTCTACTGAATGGGACATAAATAGAGTTTTTAAAATAGGAGGTATTTAACAGTGGGAGCTGCATTAACGATATAATACAACACATCAATACAGATCCTATCTTTCTGCCAAAACATATACAGTGCAAACTGTCCTTTTAGTGCCCAGTGAAAGAAAGCAAAAGGTAGTAAAATTAGAGTACATTGAAGGAACTTAGATGGCAGGTGACTGAGTTGATATTATGGCCAGTACAGACAGATATCAAAGGAGGGAAGGTTTTCAAAGTTTACCTGTTATATCACGAGGAGAGCTGAGAAGATGAAGCCTAGATAATTTTTTCCTTTTTTTCTACCCCCATCAGCCAATGGTTTTGGCATCTTGAGTTAGAAATTTCTAGTTGGGCAGATAAGTTTAAGTATTTTCACTGCAGTATTCCACTGACACATCAGATGTACCAAAATCTCTTTGACTGGAAATAATGATTGATGATGTGCTTGTTTGGGACAGAAATTATGATGTGTTATAAAAATCTATGTAATGTATGCCAAGCAAAAAAGAGCCTTAAATTGAGTGAGAAATAATATCCAATTGAGATGAGTAAGACTGGTTATTTAGGAAACATACTATGATTTGTGTGTTGTGACAAAGGAATTTGACTGAACGTAAGTAAGGTAATTGGACAAGTGGAAGGACTTCAAAAGAAAAAGGCCACCCAGTGATTCACAGATGTTACTATTTCTAAGCAAATTTATCCCTGATCTATAATAAATGTTCCACTGAGCTTATTACTAATGGACAATAGAGAATGTTGCTATGATTACGAGAGGACGGGTTTGGGGAACTGCCACAGAAGAGCTGAAACTAATTTTTTTTTTCCAGTTTAATAAAGAGTCCAAGTTGATACAAGTTTATGTGGGTTAGAGACTGCCTTTCTGAAAGAGGACAATCTGGGGCATATCCTTTCAGCACAGGTTTAGCTTTAACAGAAGTATACCCAGATTGGGAAATAAAGCTTCTGGTTACTAGTTTGGCTTATGAGTGGTGTCAGGAATATACTTATAAATCATTTGAGGTAAAAACAGACCATATACCACAGGAATCTATATAATGGAAACTACTATACAAAGAAGCATTTTAATCTCATAAAGCGTCCATGAAATTGAGAAAAATGCTTTAATTTGAAATTCTGGCTTGAAAAGAGCATGATTAGAATATCCATGATTATGAGAGGAAACATGAAGTGGTCTATAAGGGCTCTTTGCAGGGAGATCCTTACCTATACATAGAATTTGGAAAAGTGTCGGAAGTGTAATGGGACATGCTGAGATCAGGGAGACATCACTATATAATGTCAACATATCCATGTTCTGACTTTTGGAGAAATGCTAATAGGATTTTAAAACATCTCTATTCCTTAGGTCTCATGTTATGTAAAATTTTCTTGATCCAAGGACCTGAGTAACTTATCTAGCATTAACATGTTTCTAAGAAACGAAATGCTGAAAAACAAACAAGTTAAAATAATAGGAAGGTCTAGCTCACTTTTGTCTAAATGTGGTTCATAATTTCTATGAATTAAATAGAAAACTTTTAGGGAAGACCTCTTGTTTAAAAGTCTTTAAATGGTTTTATGTCACATTTCATCAAGCAGTCATTTATGCATTTGTAGTATAAACCCCCCAACACAGTGGATTCCAGATGGGTTAATAACTGATCATGTTCAGCAGTCCATAAATTTCTACTTTTCTGGGGCCAACCACTTTGAAATACTCACATGGGTTAGCAGAAATAGTTCAGTTATGAGAATATATTCTGGAGTGTTTAACAAGTTTATTCATATGGACCACTATTACAAAACTTATTGCACATGTCACTGTACACAGATGATGAGATGTAGGGGCAGAAGAACAAAAATATGAGTGCCAGAATGTAATGGGTTTCTTGAATTGAAGGTGGTTAACCACAGTTAGCCAAAAGACCTATACGTCAAGAATGAAGAATAGAACAGAAAACTTACTCCAGAAATGTACAATAGTTACCATTAGCACAACTGAAAGAGAATATTTCAAGCAAAGCAGTGGGACTACTCCTAATGGGACAGGACCGATGATCTGAACAAGGCCCTTTCTTCTAACCAGGAGACACTGGCTTGCTGTTCCTTGGGAACGAATGTAAAGAAAACACTGTAGCCGTTGAAACAGAAAACCATGGGAGCAGGAAATATGAACTTTTGGCAGTGCTTTCACATTTAGAGTTGGTTAGTGAGCCCCATGGATATCAGAATACACAGTGACACTGTGATGGTTGCATGGAAGATCGAGGTTGATCACTGCTATCAAAGATCCTAAAGGCATCATTATAATCTACTTTTGACTGTGTGATGCATGTTGATAGTTTACACTCTTTTCCCCAGCTTTTGATTTATGTTTTATTAATTGGTTGAGTTTGTCTGTGGTGGTTATTGTTTTTTGTTGACACATTTATTTTTCTTACTTCATTTTCCAAAACTTAAAAACTTCTGGAGGAGAATAGGGTATAATTTAGGTACTATATCCAGTGGTTGTGTCTGTTGTTACCCAACCTCTATTATATGCCTAATGCTAGGAAATCCTGGCACTCCACTGTGCTACAATATTCTTTCATCATATTAGATGCTGTAATGCATCTCACTAAATGAAGCAATCTTTCAGCAGATGTGCAACCAGTTACTTCCTCCCCTAGCCCCCTTGCAAAGACTGAGATACTCACTTTGCAATTCCAAATTCTAGTCCAGTTTATTATCCACAGCATTCTTTTAATGGTTAACCTACATATTGTTTTTTCTAGTGTTATTGGTGCCCACTGGCTCATGACTCCTGGTGGCATTTAATGGTAGATGTTCGTGTTACTGCTCTCATAAGTTGGTAGGACTTCCTCAGAAATATCAGCCCTTTTGAATGCAGCAAGCCACTAATTTGAACAAAATGACCAGTTTTATGCCTTCAGTGGTGTTCTGCCTCTGTCACTTCTCCAATTGAAAATATTCATCAGTACTACTGGAATATGTAACGCGAGCATAATTATTCCCTAATGCATCTTGAAAAATATTTGAAAACACTTTCTTGGGCAAAATTATTTCAGTGTTATGAGACAGTTTCATTCATTTCCAATAAACCTAGTCTTTAAAGTGTATCCATGTGGTCTTCTGCAGAGCAATGAAATTTTATTCTCTCTGATATGTATACCCTTGGTGCTTGTTGAAAACCTCTAATATTAAACAAAGTGTAAACTATAACATTCTAGTAAAAATTTGCAGACATTTTCTTCCTCAAAAATGGGAGAACTTAGATGGTACTTTCCACTTGTAAATCAAGATGGTAGCAGTTTCTTCCTTACAGAGAACAAAAATAATTTGCGGTTATGATGGATTCAGAAAGGTTTGAGTGTAGTACTTATACTTTTAATAATAGTGTAGAAATATCAATAACAACTCTAATGCTTAAAAATGTGTCTTTAATGGGAAAAAAAACTTTCTGAGGAAAGGATTACTTGTTTAGATAAATGTGAAAACAGTACACGCTATATCTCCATTGCTGGCTGAAACAGCCACACAGATTTCATCCTTCTGTCACCAGTGAGAAATCTTGTATACCCAGTAAGAAAACAAAGTAAAACAAAACGCTTATATTTATCTTACAATTCTGACCTTTTTGGAGAATAGTCTAAGAGATGAAGGAAGTTATTTCGAGAGCTGGAAAGATAAACCAGACAGTGTTCTCTAAGTCCTGCTGTACTGGGTCAGGCGAGATCCATCTGCCCCAGTCTTATCTCTTTGGCAGTGGCTAGTGGCAAATACTTAGGGAAAGTGTAAAAATGACAGCGTATCGACAGATACTTCCACTGGTGTAACTTCCGGGCAATCCTGAGATAGAAGTTTGATTTATTTGCCCTTGATAAATCTATCATATCTCTTCATGAGCTCATCTGTGCAAGTATTCTTGGCAACTCCTGCACCAATGAGTTTCACAGTTTATTCATAAATTATTAATCATAACTGAAATACTTCATTTATTTTAATCAGTCATCAGAAATCTAGTTTGGTCACCTATAGTTACTCTGCTAGGAACAAAGACAACGATGGTTTTTATAGAAATTCTTCCATGTCTTCCAGTCTCTTTTCAGGACTGACGAGTTCTGGAGTGTTTTATTTCCTCTAAAGCAGAGGCTATCCCTTGATCACTTTTTCCATCTCTCTTTTTTTCTTTTTTTTTTTGTGAAATTCTGGCATATTCTTTTTGGGATGAGGTGACCATAACCATTTATTTGATGGAATTTTTTATGTTTTTGTTTTGATTTTGACAGTGATCTGTAGTGGATATCTAGAGAAGAACATCAGAGAAAAATATGCAGAATGAATCTATTTTCCCAGTGCCCAGAGTTAGCCAGAAGCATAATACTTGTTTTGTTGGTTAGGCATTTCTCAAGCAAAAACTAATCCCAGTTCTCTTATCCACTTTATTGTGTGGGCCCACGTTTTTCAGTTTGGGGTCAGAAGTGATTGGGTGTAGGAAGAAGGAAGGGATCAGGAACTCCTTAAATCAGCACTGTCACCAAAAAAAAAAAGCAATGTGAAACTGTGATCTGAGAAACACAGTCTGAATTAGAACTCTAGAAATTGTTGCTTTTTTGGGGAAGGATGGGGGTGGTTAAGTGGATGAACCCAAAATAAATAAGTACTTGTGGTCAGGCTAAGATCAGATTTTTTGTATGAATCCAAACAAATAGTCATTGCTTGTAAGAATATTCAACCCCTTGTGCAGAAAATGCAGCTTTCGGGGTCTGATCTCAACAGCAGAGGTTCTCAAACAAACCTTCACTTTTTGCTCCATATTCTTTCATGACCCATTGTAACCCCACATCCTGTCACTGTGAATAGGAATAAAGGCTTTCCTATACATGTTTTCACTTTTCCTGTTTCTCAAAGAAATGAGACGTTGTTTAACAGCAAATATAATTTGGATGTGATTATTACTGTTGAGAGAATAAGTGCTGGCTGGCTGGTTAGGGAGCCAAGAAAGGTTTCTAGCCATAGGCAAAGAAAATAGCAACTCTGTGCCTTTGCTGAAAGGCTAACATAAGGCTTGAGAGAGAGTGCTCTTTACAGGCATAAAGAAAATCCCATCGCATACCGGGTACTGGAGCACGGCACTGTTTAGTTGCAGCATAAACTCCCATCCTGCAAAGTTCCCAGTCCCAGAAGACCTGTAAACTGTATCCAGCTCTGGGCAAAACAATCCTAGGGTGAAGGAAAGTCCATAACCATGCAATAATCATCTCTTTAAGGGTGGAGGTGGAAAGAAGTGGGAAATATAGAGGAAATACTTTTTTTTTTTTTTTCCAGTGTGGTAAAGGATTATATCTGTAAAACCAGCCAGCAAACCATATAAGATCTTCGGCCCTGATAAGTAGGATACTTAACTCCACCCTGAAATTACTCGGATTGCATGCAGTACTTTGGCAGCTGGGACCTCACAGTCCCCAGATTCCCAGGTTCCTTGAAAATTTGCTTTGGCAAAACTTTTAATAACAGTGTAGAACAAGTGCATGTCAAAGTGAATGTGAGAAGACTGCCAGAACTTAGTGTCCAGTCTATGCAGTCAATAGGTTGTATAACCTCCATCATTCCAAAAGCAATCTTTCCCTTTGGATACAGTGGGCTTGCTCTGGATTATGTTTTCCTCTGTTGCTTACATCCCTATTGCCTACTTATATCACTGTAGTTTCTAAGAAACTTTCTAATTTTTAAATTACACCACAGTGCTAAGCCAGTAGCTGTCACTGGACATGCCTAGAGGAGTAACATGACTGAAAATTTATCCCTAAATTAAGTTCAAATGAAACTCTTCAGCAGCTTGCTGCTGGAGTGTTTTACTTATAAAAATAGAACATTATGTACAACAAAAAAATCTTTTTTTTTCTTTTTTTTGCCTATATATAGCCATTAACTTACAAAATTATAAGCAATGTATAATTTAGATGATATGAATAGTTCAGTTGGAAATACTTTTTTCTTAGAAAATTCATTGGAAATGAAATTGACGTTATTCAGATTTTTTGAATTTTTAAAAAAGTTTTTAAAGAAAGCATCCCAATTTTCTATCATCCTTTCTCAGAAAAAAATAAAACTGCCCCAAACCCAAGAAAGATCAAGTGAAATCTGTGGAATACTCTTAGAATAAATGGGAGGGGTAAAACCCTGGAGAAGAAATGTTAGCTGTTTCACCCATGAAGAAATATATGGGCAGTATACTAAGATTTGTCTATGTCTTGTTGATTTGCTCTTACGTTTGTAAACAGCTAATGAAACAAAGTTAATCTCGAACATTTTACCTAGAGGTAACTGAAATTTTTTTTTTTGGAACAAAACTTTTCAATATAAAAATATTAATGGCATTTTTCCAGAACTTTCAGGAAAAGCTTTCAGTTTTTCTGAATTTCCATTTTTTGTTATTGGAACCAAATATTCCAGTCTCTTATTTCCACTTTTTTTTTTTTCTTTTCCTTTCAGCACCCTACTTTCTCTTTTGACTTAATGCAATGTAAAGACTAATGTCTAGGGATTATTCACTCTAAGTTTTTCCCTCTGCCTTTTCCTCTCCCTTTTCCTTTGTGACCTTCCAAATTATTCTCAACTTTGGAAATATTACAGCATATTAAAAAAAAAAAAAAGTCTTTGTAGTCCTACAAGTTTTCCAAAGTAGAGAAGTTTTAGAAAGAGCAAATGTTTCCTGTTGAATAAAATTAATGTTGTTCATAGAAAAAGAATGGGCCCAAGAAGTGTAACATGAAATAGAAGTATTGATATTGTTAGGTCAGAAAAAATTATTTTTTCTTCAAGCAGGTATATATTTTAATATCAGAAGGGACCACTAGATTATGCAGTTCTCTTGTATATCAGACACAAAATGTCAACATTTACTCCTGTTTGGACCAGGAAAATTGTACCCGGTCAATACGATACCCTTAGGGATTGCTAGTGGGCCTCTGTTTTGATTAGAGGTTTTGCTGTTGACTACAGCTTGAATCTTGCCTAATGACGTAGCCATTGGCCAGCAGAGGTTGGATGCATGTTATGAATTTCCCATCAATCTCTCAGTGCACTCACAGCAATGAATAAAATGAAGTACAGCCTGAGGTACTTCAAAAAAAAAAAAAAAGCTATCTGGGACATCAGGATTTGGAATCACAAAACAAACCCATAGACCTGGATATACGTGGGGGGGTTTAGTCAGCACTGTGCCACAAGATACTGCATCTGAACCCCTGCCCATGCTTTAGGCACCTCAGATCTTTCTTTATTGCCTTTCCTGTTCTTATGACAGTACAGAGATCTCCTTAGATATTAGCTTAAAAATCTTACTGCCTTTAGACCGTAGTTTATGTAAAATATGAGGAGTCAATCAGATGAGTAACTGCCATTCTGAGAAGGCAATAAACTGATGCAATATATGGCCTGAAGGCAAATGAAACCCGGATGTTAACAGCAGGGTTGCACTGACTCAAACATCCCAAGCAGACCTGCACAAACGGACGGACGAATACTGCTGGAATTTCCCGAGTGCACGTCAGGTGTCAGGGCGTGAACGTGCCAGACCCTCACCAGGAGGTGTCACTCCCAATGTGGAAGTGAGACAGATCTTCCAACCCAGCAATCAGCAAGCAATGGCTCCACACCAGCCACTTGTCTTTGCCATGAGGCCGTATGACAGTACCCACTGACAGTGACGGAAACGTGCTCTCTGCCTTCCCATGCCTTCGAGTAGCTTTCATGCTTGGCATTGCTCTGTAGTCTTATTTGAGTATTGGTAGTGGAAAGTCCAGGAGAATAGTCAAAGCATACTAGGCAAACAGACAATATAATGAGATTAAGATTAAGAAATAAATAGTATAGATCCTTGTGGTATTCTAAATCGTAAAGAAGGGGTGCGTAAAAGGTGTGTCAAGAGACAGTAATGAGGTCTTATGAGACTAAGAAGGCAACCGAGAATGATCCAAGATTTTAAAAAATATATGTATGATCAAGATAAAAAGCAAAAGGAAGAAAAAAGTTATGAAGGAATCAGAGGAACTTTTTATAGTTGTGAGGAATAGGGAAAATATGTAGAAGATAATTTAAAGCAGAGAAATATAGGAAAAAAAAGTAATGATTTGAGAAATATGTGTCAAAATTGATTCAGAAATAATAGCTTTGAGTAGGTGTGAAGGGAGGAGAAAGAGGAAGCGACAGGGGATACTGAAAACAGTGGAGATGGGAAAAGTCAGGACTCAGAAATATAACAAAGAGAGTTGTGGGGAGGAATATATGGGAGTAAAAGGAAATCTGATATAGACATGCCAAAAAGCAGTTTCTCACTCTGCACTTTATTTTCTTGATTTTTCTCCCATCTCTTTATTTTTCCTTCTCTGCTTATATTTTTATATTTATATGTTTATATGTTTATATGTTTATATGTTTATATGTTTATATGTTTATATTTATGCTGCAAAGAGAATGGTATCTGTCTTAATGCTGCTGATGCCACCTCTATCCTTGCTGGCTTAATTTCTCTGGCAGCTTTGTTGGCTGGCCTGCCATGGGTGGCTTTGCTATGCAGAAACTAGAGGGCTATGACTGTACCCACGCACATCAAAATCAAGGGCTACATTGCCCATAAGAAACTAAGCAATTCTAGGTAATGTTCCTGGGAGATGACTCCCACCTTTCTCTGTTAAGTCAATAGCATGAACCCTGGCAGCGTTTTGACCCAGGTCAGAGAGCAGTGAGTTCCCAGGGGTGGTTCAGGCAGGGCCGTTCCCAGGAGGCAGTTTGGATACAGTCAACCCCGTTTGGTGGGTAAGTGGAAGCAGTATGTGTCAGAGAATGTTCCTTAGCATATTTAGTTTGATAGCGAGGATGCAGCTAAAGAGTCTGTTGTTTTGTCTCTTTTAAAGGGAATGTATAGTTACACCTTACTATAGAACAAGGTCAGTTCTTTTAAAGAGGAAAATGTGAAGAGTTAGAAAACTGCTAAAAATGCTACCCTGTGTCTCCAAGTGCAGGAAGCAGGACACACAGAACCTTAAAGCTGTGAGTATGATGAAATCATTGCCTGCCATGATCAAAAATATTAGTGCTGTACTTATACAAAGGATAACACAAAGGGATTCTGTCCATCCCCACATTTCTATGCTCTAGAGAGGGATATTATATATTAAAGTGGACAATATTACTTGATTAGTGTTTTCTCTAATTGCTGTGCTTATGGAACATTACATATTGTGTAGTTAGGAGACTTTATCTATTGGGAAATGTGCAAATGCTGATCTTGTAAATCAACAGATAATTTCATGGAGAGAATCTCTGGTTACATAGACCCGGAAGCACATGGATTTCGGGTCTCTCTTCACCTCCTACTAACATTGGTTCCTATGCATGACATATTGAAGATGAAAGATGCTGCAGAACTTATTTTGCTTCATTGGTCTGCGATGCTATTGTGGCTATCCAGGTAACCAACTGAAATAAAATATCAAACAAAAGCAAGTTTTTAATGTGGATGCTGCATCAATGAGTATAGACATTCCATACATGTTACAGGAGACATTTTTCTCTATTAGCAGGCAGAGCATACAGGAAGATTCTGTGTTTTTATAAGACATTGGAGGATTTAAGAATGGAGCACAATGCTGTGATCTTGTCAGACTAAACACTCTGGACTTGCATTCTCCATCTGTTTCCATTCAGGTTGAGCACATATGCTTCTCATTTATTACTGTCTGTCTTCTGCATGACAGGGAACACCTAGCAGTCCCACCTGATATCAACTCCTGACGATCCAGGACGCTGTACAGAGATTCATCGTAAGACACAGTCATTGACTTGAATAGTCTCCGTGACTATGACAAAAAATGGATGAGCTAAAACATATTCTAGTGGAAGATTAGGAGGTACAATGCAAACAGATTAAGGTGAAATCCTGACCTCATGTCAGTGAAAGCTTTGCTATTCGTTTCCATATGACCTGGATTTCTTCCCTACCCAACTTGTCCAAAATTACACAGGAAACCTGCATCAGGGACAGGAATTGAACTCTGAGTCCCTGTCCAGTGACATCATCTTCCTGTCAAAGGGATGGAATGATGTTGACATGCTCCATGCATGGCTTTCTCCATGAAATTAATGGAAGTTATGCACAGGGAGGGCCTACAGCCTTGGACCATTCCTCCTTCAGCTTTCTTGCTTTCTTTCAATCTCCTCTTAATTCTGATAGTTCCAACCACTTGAGATTAATGAAACTCAGCAGATTCACAAAGATGTATAGGAACCTTTTATACCTTGACTGTGGTGTGAAAACCTAGTGAAAACAATATTTTAGATGACGTATAGATAGATATATATAAAAGTCACCGGTGTTTTTTTTAAAACCACCCTAAATTTTTATACCATGAAACCAGGTTAGGAGAAAAAAACATGGGAAGAGAGTAATGCTGCCCAATTTCAGACTGGTGACAAAGGTTCAGAATGTTTTAAAACTGCTCTATTCTAGGTTCATTTCATCTCTGAAATTTTTCATATATCCAATAGCTACCTAAAATGGTGTAATACCAGGACTCCTTCCAGACATTAGTAGTTACCTGTACCAAAACATTTGCTAATAGGCTTTCATATATAGATATATATTTACATTAAATCTGCTTCCTCAAGGACTCGCATTGATTCTGTCTGAAAACTCGTGACTTAATGCCCTGAGATTTTCACTGCTGAGAACTTTAATTCCAGATAGGGCCACCCAAGCAAAGGAGATAAAACTGTAAGGACTAAACAAAATGCATGCCAAGGGTTCTCTATAAGGAGGAACCACCAGCCTCTGCCCGTAAAAAGACAAGATTACAGAAATACAGCAAACCAGTTTCTCTGGCAAAGTGAGACCTCTGGAAGGCTTGCTCCTGTAACCATTGACAACTGTTGGATTCAGCATGGTTATTCTACAGGACCGTGTAATGTGAAATAATAATCCTGTGGATTAAAGATATGCAAACAATGATATACCAGCTAATTAAGTATAGCAAGAGCCCGAGAAGGAAGAAATTTAAGGCAAAAGGAGTCTGGACAGGATCTCATGGGAAATACATGCCGTACTTTCTTTATAGAGTGTGGGTGTGCACATGCAGTTTAAATCCAGACTAGATAGTTACTAGATCATAATTAAGTTGAGGGAAAAGAATCTAAGTATTCTTTGTGTAATTAATCTTTCTTATTGGAAAGTTTTACTAATGTTAAAAATGTGACGAAGCATTCCAAAAAGCAAGAAACAGAACTCACTAAAAGTGGTGAAATCTATTTTGCTAGAGAGAAGTTGTACACACAAACATACTTTAACCTATAGGTAGAAGTTCTTGTACTCATACAGGAACTTACATTTTGTGTACCTCATAGCTATACAATGAATTAAGAAGAGGTACTCATTGCTGCATCCTTGCAACACTTTCCTATAAATAATCAGTCTTAAGTATTGAAATTCAGGATCTTCCTAGGAAAATCAACATTGTGTTTTCAGTTTTAAAGTCTCCTAAAATTATAAGCAGCAATCACACTTCTCAAGTCCCATTCTTTCTGCCAGTCCAAGAGAAGTGAAATGAAGATGAAAAAAGAAAGAAATAAAGAGGATATAAAACTCCAGTCAACTAGGGAACACCAAAGCTATACAGGAAATGGTCCATTTCAGATCTTGGTTTACTTATATTGTGTTTGCTGTCAGATAATACAATAGCTGGTAAGACAAGGGATGAATTAGGGAATTAGCTGTATTTAGATTCTACAAATATCACAAAGGAGATTTTTTTTCCTAACCTATGAGTGACTGATAGGTGTTTTGATAAGAAAGCTTCTGATTTCATTTCAGTGCTACCATCTGGTGGACAAAATGCAGATAGCAAAAATCAAATTGTAACACTGGAACATTCTGATACAGGGAGTTTTTGTTTTATTTTGAAGAGGAAACATAAGATATTATTAAAACAACTTGAACATCTGGTTTGGGGATAAAGTCATTTTACAGTGTTGTTGCCAAACCTCAGGGCCAAGCGCACAGAGAACGATCTTCCCTTCCAGCCTCTCCATAATGCATAACACCAAACTGTAAAATTTCACATTGTCCAACACAAATGAAGAACAAAATATAGTGAAGCAATAGCAGCACACGTCTAGAGGTATTCACCTGATAGCTGGAAAGCTAGGGGGTTGTAGGAATTATATTTCATTCTGTTTTCATAAGTCTATTTCCTCACAAGATTCAAACTTTAGAATTGTAAAAGCCAACAATAGGGAGGAGGAGTCTTGTTTATTTTAGTATGGGTAAGTTAAAGACACAGTTGCATTAGGCATCTTGAGAAACAGGGGAAGCATACAAAATGGTCAGGAAAGCTTTTGGATTATGTGTTGAGAAGCTCTCTGTTAAGATGCCTCAATGAAGAGCTGTGCTCTTCACTATACTTAGAACTTAGGGTTAACGTGGAGACCAGGGTCAAATCCCATCTTCCTCAACAACTGTCTGGGCTTTTGGTGTATGGGGGGAAAACAACTAATTGCTCCAGTTTTGTACCGCTTGCTTTCAAATGAATCTGGCCTCAAATCTCAAGCATTTATGTACACTTCTTCCCATTAAAATACACACAACTGACATAACCACATTGCTTTGAGTATTGCAAAGCCTCAGAGATGGTTTAACTGAAAGTTTTTTGGGGATTGAAATTCTGGTGCCATTGACAGTGTGGCTGAAATCTCACCCCTAGCACCCTTCATCTTTCCTACTTACATCTGAGAAAATGACAGGATAAGAACTAGCACGGCTGCCTGAAATGCTTCCAGCCCTTACTCCGGTACTCTCTTTGGCCATCTGCCTGCCCCAATACTATCTGTCTTTTAAAATGTGGTTCAAGTTGTATCATACTGTCTGGCATCACTGCAACCTTTAACCTGGTATAAATCTATGAAAATGAAACCCGGCTTAGCAAAGTTTAATCAATATTGTTATTTTTGGAGCAGGTGTGAATATACTTCCAATGATCGCTGCCTTGGAGACTGATGCATTAAATCCTTTGATTTAACTCCGCAGACTTTATATAATAATCTTCTCTGTTTAAGTGCTGATTTTGGTATTTTTTGAGTCTTGGGTAATGTAAATCTGCTACTCCAGAAGGTCAGCCAGTAGGTGACTTAATGTCTCTAAGAACTTCCACTAATGAGTACAACAGTAATTCATGATAATTTCAACCTTAGTAATAAGGTTCACAGAAATCTGGTCAAGCATTCCAAAACTCCAGTTTCATCAGGAAATCTGTACTGTGGTTGAATGAGAATAAGAAAACATTTTCTGAGATTGGTCTTATATATTGGTCTTCTGAGTGTCTGCCAACCTGTCTATTGGAACAAACATCTATTCTTCCAGTATAGGTTGAAGTGATTTCTATTTCTCCTAATACACTCTTGGCCCTTGACTTACAAGTGATAATGGTCAGATTCAAGAAAGATTGAGCTGGGCTGCTGTGTTATATATGTAAAGAAATATGAACTTTTATGTGATTCTTGATGAAATATGTCCTTGAAATCTCAGCCTCTCTACACAATTCATGTTGAAATAGTGAGCAAATATTAGGAATTCTCAGCTTGAAATGCCTGGAGGGCAGAGCAAAGCAACTGATGTTCATTTAATTTGATTTCCTGTAGCAAGTGTTTGAAAAGTACAGAAGTTACATCTGGTTTTGTGTCTTTAAATGTAGGTATGTTATCATTTTTTGTAGAAAGACTTCTCTGTGGAGTAGCCCAGGAGTTCAGACATTGTTCCTTCTACAACCATACCTATGGAATGATGCAGGCTGACCCAGAGATACTGCTTCTCCTGCAGGCAAAGGCAGTGCCCTATAGTTCTTGAGACCGTGCTGGTGGCAGCAACTTCTGCTGAATGCTGAGCTCCAAAGGAGCTTGGCAGGTGCTTGGGGGGGTCACTGAGGTGTGATCCCTGTCACTTCTCCTCTGCTTAGCTGTCCTCTAGGCATTCAGCACGTGCTCTTGTCAAAGACTGAGCAATTAATTCCTGGCCCTGTGTGAGAGCAGACTGATTTTGAGTGGCAACTGTTTTCTGGCTCCTCTTTATACCGAATTCAGATCTTTTTCACCCTTACTTCAAGCCCCTCCTGTAAAAACACCAGCCATAATGTATTCCTCTCGGAATTCCTTTACCTTGTGTCTTTGTTTTCATTGCAATGATATCTTTTAGAAAATGATCCCGTTTTGGTATGAAGATTTGATTTATTTGTTTTTTCTTTCCTGAACAATTAGTGACCATAGCATGTATGTGAATAGATACATATATACATATATTTGTGTATTTGTTGCCTTAAAGATAAGGCAGTATATGGCCAGGGATAGACCTAAATGACGTACTCAAAAGAAAAGAATGAAAACAGAACTGTAAGGACTACTTACTCATATTTTAATGCCTTTTGAAGAAACATTGTTTTTAACACTTCTCCTCGTTTTTGGCTTTCTCTCCATGGCAGTTTTAAATAACCATTTTGCACTAAGTATGCTTTATAGGACAGAACTGGAAACCACACCTCTATTTCAGAATAAGGTACTGGCAGTACTTTAAGAGTAATATTATTTTGATGAGATGATCCAGGAGACCTGCTAGTTTTGGGCTTTCAGCAAGTCACTTTTTATTTCTGATGACCCATGCAGATGAGTGTGTACACACTGTCTTGGGCTCTGCTGTGTCCTAAGCAACAGGATGTCTCCATCAGAACAACCTTTTCTGACCTTATTTTCTTGCTCATAGGCCACACTGGTATCAGTCTTACTGCCAGTATCAGTGTCACTACACGTACCAAAAGACCTTCCAAAAATAAGCAAGTGGGGCTGCCTGTGTCCTCCACAGGAGGTCTAAGCTAAGTTTTAAGCTGAAATGAGAGTACCAAAGATGGTGTCCTGTTAGGGCTATGTATATTTTGGTATGTCCGGCAATACTAGATTTGAGAGAGAATTTCCTGTATTTAATGTTTTAACATGCTGAGTGGAGAAGTAATGATTGTTTTTCGTAATAGCACCTTTTTTATTATTATTATTTTTATTTTTTGCCAGTGGAAGCCCATTCCCTTTTCATACAGCAGCTGCTTCCTACAGAATGCCTTTAAGGCTGTGCACATTACAAAGCAGTATCAAATGTGACAATGGCTGGATGGGCTTCAAGTATGTTGGAAGAGAACCCTACTAGTCCTCAAAGTGCCCTGGGTAGCAGAGGATCAGTGTATTTCTTTTGGGGCTGGAGCCACGTGAGTCCATGTACCCCGGGCTTCTCTTATTAACTGGTGCATCAGCAATTGTTTCACATGCATTCTGCCAACTCCCCAGGCTCTTCTGATCCTTGGGTTCCTTCTGCCAGACTTTTTTCAGCCTTTTTTCTAGAGCCCCTCCCTAGAGGCTCACTCCCACCTCCTTTATGTCAGAATGGATAACAAGTCACTTACCTCAGTAAGTCAGCAGAGTTTATACGACGTTTCCCAGCAGGCTTCACTGTGGATAGTAAGGCAGGTTGTCTCTGGCAAACACTAGTGATTTGTGTTACGCTCCTTTTCAAAGCCATGGTAAAATAGGGTTTGCACAGAGGCTGGCCTTTGAGGATTTGATTTCTCCAGTGCTATTGATAGGAATTTTTTCCTCTCTTTTGACTTTCTATGTGCGAGCAAGATCCTTTTGTGGCCAGCAATGATGTCTGACACTGTGATATTTGATTATGGCCAGCAGAAGAGAAAGTGAAAATGTAACCTCCCTATAGAAATTGTACAGATTTCAGAGGAGAAAACATATTGAATATACAAATTATAGGACAACTCTCCTGTGTAACTGGCTGGCTTCCCAGACCTTTGCTATTGATGCAGTATATAATAAATGGCGCTACATCCCATTTACCTTCTCTTTGCTGGTTTTGAACAATGCCCTAATGAGTGAAAAGTTCTTGGATTTCCACACCAGCTCTTTCAAGACCCAGTAGACTCCAGTGCAATTCCTTCTTTATTTTCCTGAAGCATCACACAGGCACTTTGTCAGACCTGTGGGACACATTCTGGCAATTCCCTTGAGTTTGCCATTACACTTCAATTTTAGACACAGAAAAGATGACATCTTTGAACGCTCTGTCCATTAAGCCGAGTCTTGGGGCAGGACCAATGACTACTGCTGACATTTTCAGAAGTGGGGGTTCCCCAGAGACTGGGAGTTACTGCCTGCCCTGCTATCTGCCCTAGGAATAGGCAGGTCTGAGAGTTTCCTCCTCGTTACATTAGGATGCCGGTCCCATGAGTCCTGAACTCTCAGTGATGTTATGCAGGCCAAGTATATTCCTGTTGAAGTAGATGATTATGTTTGCACGTTGTCAGCAGAAATTGAATCATTGCATTTTGTACAGCTCTGTTAAGGACCCAAAATCCTTTTGCAGTTAGCAGAAAAAGCTCTATTTTTGACTCAACATTTAGGGGGGGCAAATCTTAGAAAGCACCATCTATCTAGCTAATTCTGCTGTTTGAAGGGCTGTTAAAAGGTGATTTTCACTGATCAAGTCTTCAGAACTCGAGGCGAGGGATAACATGATAACAAACTTCCCCTACACAACTTTTAGGTTCTGATCAAGCCAAGAGAAAATATCCTACTTTAGACCCTTACTTAGAAGATGCAAAGAATTACAGTGAAATCACAGAGTCTCCTTGCATTCTTAAGCATGTATGCAAGCACGGGGCCTTGTGAATCAAAACCCACTTCAAGCACAAAATCTTAGATTGCACAAAGGAATGAAGATGAACGGATAATAAATATCATGTTAATAAACTATTGCTTTCATGGAGTGCTCCCAGGAAGTTTTGCTGGAGATTGAGTCAACTCTTGCCACTCAAGACTCCTGAGAGACAGCATTTGCCCTATCTACAAGGGCTTCTGTTAAGACTAGTAATTATATACAAGCCTCCTGACACTGAGCTTACAATCACTCATGGCTTTCCCCATGGCTTTGCATGGAAACCAGCTATAAAGTGAGTCTGGGCAGAATCATTGACTTTCTGCAAATACAAACATTATAGTTCGATAATTCATTTGTAATTATTTAAAATAAAGGATGTCCATGGTTCAGAATAAATTTGTTTGGAAGTTCCTTATCTGGAATAAATAGAAGGAATTAGATAATGTTATATCTGATACTGTGTATTTGCATATGTTCTTCCTCAGTTGCAGCACAATTCTTCTCTATATGGGTAGTGAGTGGCCTGAATCAAACCTTCAAACTGAATCCACTAAGAAGCTGAACTTAAGATCATGCTGCAGGCCAGTCTCGCTTTAAAAGACTTAATTCAAAATCTTTTTAAAGGAGTGGATAAAAAGTACCTCTGACTTCACTGGGCTTGGGGTCAGAGTAATGAGTCTGTAATATTCTCAGCACAAGTCCTTGTATCTACCTTTGTTTGTACATACACTGTTTTGTTTGTAAAACAGCAAAATTTACTAAGTCCCAAACATTTGTAACACAGACTGTAGACAAAACTACCAGTATGCAACTAAATAATAATAATAATAAAGAAAACATAGACAATACACTTCCATAGCAGCCAGATAAAGTTCAAAGAAAAACCTAGACTCAGACATTCAGTTATAAGGGAGATTTATGACAGTAGTGGAGAAATATTTAAATATGACATTTTCCATGTCTGTGAGCAAAATAGCAAGTTCCTATGCAGATAAATAAAATGCATTTCAATATCCTCACCCTAGTCTCTGTTTACATGAGTTTATGCCAGAATTTAGCCTAAAGATAGGAATTTGCTACTGAAAACAACTAAACTGATAAAGTCTGATTCAAATGTTGGTATTGGTTCTTAGAGGAGTTGAAAGAGGATGTATTTAAAATAGTGAAGCTGCTGTTGATATATATGCATATATTTTAATCTTCAGTATTACATCTGGCAGTATGTGGTAGGGATGAAAGCAGTGCACAGAATGGATGAATGTTTCAAGAGCTGGTGTGTAAGAAGCAGTTAGCAGGAAACATTATGTACTAGATGATGTATACTGTTAAAGCATGCAGTCTGTCTTAAATGCTTCTGTAGAATTCCAGGTCTTAAAAATCTGGTTCTCTTTAGGTCTTTTTTCGGTGTTGCAAAGAAAAGCCTAGCAGTTTTCCACCTAAGACTCAGTCTTTTACCATATCTGGGAGAAAAAAAGAAAAAAAAAACCAAAACTTTGCTTTGTCAGCCCAAATATCATGTTGCAGAATAAGATGAAATGTGGTCCATTCAACTGTACTATACACTGTGTACTGTATTACACTATACCTGTACACTAGGTAGTGTACAGCAAAAATTGCTCCCTCCTAGTGCACAGAAGGGCAACTACTCATGGAGCATAATTCCCTGAGGACCATGAGCTGTGAGGTTACCATTCAGTCAGATAAGATAACCATTTTGTGCTGCTGGCTCAGATTTGCCTGAGTGGAAACAGCAATAATAGAGGAAGCCATCATGGACGAAGAGGAGAGAAAACAGCAAGTAAGGACACCAAAGCTACCAGTCCAACCTCATTCATTCTTCTTACAGGCTGAAACCTAATTTCCAACCTAAATTTAGTCTTGGCTGGTTTGCAACCTATGACACTCTTACTCTTCTGTACATTTTCAGGTTTTTTTGTACCTTCTCTTACATCCGATGAACTTCCAGAGAGTTGTCTGTACATCTCACAGCCTTTGTTTTGCTAGGTTAAACAACCATTCTTTTAGGTACTGTCTAATAGGACAGTGTCTTCCCCTGATTGGCTGTGTGATCATTCACTCTACCAGTTCTATAGTGAATATTTCCTCGTTGAACGCAGATTGTGGGAGGATTTTACTGTATTTATCACCGAGTCTTGCCAGAGACTTTTACAATGGCATTAATGCTTCCCGTTCACAGCTGTAATCTTTTTCCTGGCTGCATTTCAATAATAACTTGTGTCAGCATTTCTCTCTTGCCCTGTCCTGTGGTAACTGTCCTGATACAGCAGTAGCTGTGCACTGTGGCACCCTAACTAAGATTTGGTTGAAATGTCATAGATGGATACTGCCATAGAAGTTTCAAATGGAAAGTGCCTTCTGTTTGCATTTGTCATGCAGATTCACTGCTCAGTCTTGATTTCAGAAGTCAAAAGGTCACTTTAATAGGTGTGATATTTGTGGAGAAAGAGCCAAACAATTAAGGTTGTTTTCATGCCTGTTTTTATTCCCCCTTTTGACCCTTTTCTTTTGGTGACTATTACAAAAGATGCAGGAAGCAAGATACATAGAGGCAGCTTATGCCAAATGATTTCACTTCTATGGGGTTGGAGGACAGAAAGGCATCTTCTGGTTTTTTGGGTTTTTTTTTTGTTGTTTTGTTTGTTTTTTCTTTGTTCTGTTTGTTGGTGCTTTTTTTGTTGTTTGTTTGTTTGTTTTTTGATTAGGATGGCATTCAAGGGAGGAGAGCCCTTCTGTGATCTGCTCCTGACTTTCTGCCCTGTCCTTGGCCATGGAGACCCTTAGAGAGACATAAGAGTCTTGTTTGAACACCAAGCAGGGGACCTGGGGCCACCGCAGTGCTCTCCAAGGGACACCTCCATAACCTGCAGCAGTTCTGCCTGGAGCTGCCAATACATATTCCTCAGTGTTTGCTCTAAGAGAGAATAATTTCCTCCCTCTTTGGGTGCTTTGCTTTATCATCAACAGCTGATCACAGTAGTTAGACAATTGATATCTTTCTTACTGACACTTGGTTCAATGACTTGGGTCACTGGACCCAACTGGACCCAATGACACTGGAAAACTACAGCGTGCTCTGATAGTGGATGTTCAGCTACTGCCGTGTGTTGTCACTTGCCAACTATGTACATGTATATGAGCAGTGGAGCAGTAGACATGTGGATTACATAGTCCTCTCGAGACACTGATGCTTTGCAAGGAATGGAGGGTCCATGGAGACAGACAGTCTCTCTGTACTGTGGGTCTTTCTCCCTCAATTGTGGAAGAACTGTAGGCCTCTCCAGAGTACATCCCAGCTTGCTTCTATGTCTCCTTCTCCAATGAAAGTATAGGAACTCAAACAAAAACATGAGGCTAGTGTAAATCAAGACAAAACAAGCTCCAGTTAAAGTCTTAAGAATGGATTAGATGGGATTCGTTAGGATTCACTAAAAGTACATTAGAAATCCATTAAGAATAGCGCTTATCCCCTGAGAACATATTGTATATTAATGTTGCTGCTGTCATTACTATAAAGAACATCAATAATAACAGTCTAAATAGTATATGAAGGACACCTATGTCTGATACAAGATGCTCTGTGTGTTTTGAATGAAGCATCATTCAATAGTTAATTTGCTGCCTGCCTGCTGCCCTTGAGCATTTTTTGCTGACGTTGGTTATCTGTCACTGCAGCGCAAGTCCTCCTTCAAGGCATGATTCTTTGCCTTTCTCTTGTGATTCATTTGTTTTGATTTCCTTTTTTTTTTTTTACTGTGGGTAGAAAATTCAGCCATTGGCAACAACTGACCTTTTTGTGTTTGAGACACAAAGCTCTGTTTAGAAGTGCAAAAGTGACTTGAGTATTAGTCTATCACTCCACGATCCTAGAACATCTGATCAAGCCCCCTCAGTGGTCACTGGAGCTTCAGGATCCCTATACCACACTGCTCATAGCCTCCAAAGGGGAGTTTCTCTACCTAAGGAGCTGTAAGAGTTGAAGGTCTTTCCAACTACAGCATGCTTTCCTTGATACCCCACTCATGGCACAGAGGTGAGTGGAGTGCTGCAGTATTCCCAAGTATTAGAGGAGTCTGTGCAAAGACTGTGAAGGCAGGTGTGAGGTGTGCTCCTGTCACCTCATCGCTCCACGCTCCACAGTAGTCTTCCCCTAGATGACAATCTGGCCTGGACTGTAAATGTATTCTGAGAGGCAGGCAATTTAGAAACTCAGAAGCCACTTCTTTGCATGCTGGCCACAATTCCTGTTTCCTCTGCCAATATGCTTATGGTTTGGCATTTGTAGACACACCACAGCTGTCCAGTTGATAAACTGACACACTCTGGGTGGCCCTTGTCTCTTGAGATTTTACAACTGCTGTTTGCTGCACCAGACATGAATTGAAGTCTTCCAAACTCTCCCACAGAGACTTTCCTGGTACTCCACTGTCAAGTTTAGAACAAGAAGCCAGAGCAGACATTTTATTCCTGCTAACACTTGTTTTCCTATGTGTCTGCTTTCCCTCAGCTAACTGGTGTCTGTGACAAACCCATGCTTTATTTACTGAATTGGCCTGCAGAGCAGTTGTCAGTTTACTGTATCCTTCCCACCCATGAGGAAAAAAGGACTGAATATGCCCTACACTAAATCCAAGGTTACAGATCAAATGGGTGGCTGTGCATGGATATTTTTGTGATTCTTGGGTCTCACTCCAGAGTTTCCTGCATGATCAATCTCCAGGTTAAAGAAACTTTATCATTCACCTGTGTACAATAAAAAAAAAATGAATAAAAACAATGACTCTAGCAAAACTCCTGATAAATACAACTGCAGATCTGTTTGCATTTAAGGTACATTTTGTAGTAGCGTATAGTAACTCTTGTCTGCCTTGGATCTTTATTGTAATGCTTGCTTTACTTAAATATTCCTTCAGGAATATGTGTTTGTATCATGTAGCAGAAAAGCAGAAAATTCATATTAACTTTTTTTTTTTATTATGGCACAATAATGAAATAATTTCAAATTTGAGAGACCACTATCAAAATTTTGTTTTTAATGTTCTCCTCTTCTTACTCCTACATCATGAAATTCAGGTAACGGTGCAAATAGAATTATGAATAACTCTAATTGCATGCCAAGAGGCCACCACAGTAGAGCAACTCCTAGATAGGAGAGAGAGTATTCATTTCCTTTTCCTTTTGCAGCAGGAATCTGTTAGCTCAGCAGTGTGCATATAAGCTGATGTAATCAAGCCAGGTGCATACACAGGATTTTCTAATGGGAGGAGGAGATGAGTCTGTACCACTGAAAGAGGAGGTGGAGAGCTGTGGAGGATATTTCAAGGTCACAAGGATGACTAAGGTTTTGTACCAGACATGCGAGCAGGGAAAGTGGCCTGGGGATGCAGAGTAATTAATGCACTGAGTGGCAAGAGAGACGTGAGAAAGGCATTTAAAATTATGCTGTTCCAGGTCATGTATACTGTCATCAGTGGGTTTCACATTGGAGACCATTAGTGGGATCGGACCTGGGGCCCCCATTACTTCTTCAATCTAAACTTACAGATGATACTCATAGCAAAGGCAGGGATGGCATAAGGATTAGCTGGGGAATGTTCTTTGCTACTCCAATTGAACCTGGCAAGACCTTTAAGTAAGCAAATTCTCCTACTGGAACATATTGCTTTTAGCAATGCAGATCCAGAAGACAGTATCATAAAAATGTATAAGTTTAGTTTAAAAAGTAAAATTTAATCATCCTAAATGCTCCACTGTAGTTCAGTCTGTCATCTGGAGTAGAGAGAGGAACAGATGGGACAAGGGTATCCACGTGTACACAGACGTGCACACAAACAAAGCTTGTAGAGAAATCCCTCCAGCTTTGTTGTTACCACCAGAGACTTGTACACAGTTACATTTACTAGATAGTCTCAGCTCTTATAAGTGAAAAAGACATTGCATAAACTGACAGCATTTTTCTCTTTTCACTTTAAGAACCACCCTTGTGGGACAGTTACAAGGAATTTAATAGAGTTGGCTTTAATATATTTCTGCAGATAGTATTCTGAAAATACAGACAGAAGAGGGAACAATGTTCTTTTTTTTCTGTTTTTGTTTTTAAACTGTTGAGAATTCTACAAAAAAGATATATTTTTTAAAAGATTCTATAGAATACTATAGAAAACTTTCCACTTTTCATTGCATTCTGTTAAGCTCTCATTACAGAGGAGAGGAAGTGCTTTAAGTGGAATTGGGTGTAAGGTTATAGGCCTCGCCAAAAGGTATTTGGATTATGTGTTTAACTCCCAACTTTCACTCGAGCTGCTAGTAACAGGCTGCTCCAGTTTTGCCTCCTTAAGCCTGCTGCTTTGACAGAGTCTGTGACTTTGTGTCTAAAAGCAATGATGGACTACTGCTGATCCAGCGACTTTGCTTGTCCAACTACATGTTCACCAATAGAAGAGTTGAAAAAGGCAGTAAATCGTGTGCCTCCAAAATGGGCATCAATAGAGCTGCTATTTCTCTGCCATCACAAACAAAAACACTCTTCGACCACCTCAAGCAATAACTCTCACATTTACCTTTCCTGTTAGATCACTACTGTGGGTCTCTTAATATTTACGTTTGGTGAATGACTTATGGATCCTGGTAGCATTGGTCTACAGGAAAAGTGAAATCCTTTTGAAATGGTTTTGCATACCACACAATAGGCATGAAAAGAAGGCCCCCTCAGGTGCTTTTTTGTTCTTTTTTTTTCTTTTTTTTTTTTTTTTTTTTTTTTTTTTTTTTTTTGACCTAAAAGCTGCCAAACTAGTGCTTGGCCTTTGAGCTCCATGAATGGTTGCAGAGCCATGCACAGGCACAGAGGGAAAACCTTGCTTGGAGTTGCCCTGCACCATCTCCCCTCTCATCTTCCCACGTGGCCACTTAGGGTACAGACCCCAAGTCAGATGGATTATGCAATGAAAGCTGACTTTGGATCTCTAGTGATAATCCAGCACTAGAGGCCTTTGCATAATAATTCCAGGGACAAGCCTTTCCCTCCATCTTCCAAGAAATTTGACAACTAAAGATAACAACGCCTCTGTAAAGTGACTTTTCTAAATCAGTGACCATTCCCTCTGACATCCTCAGCCATGGCCTAATGTTTACAGTGACAACTTCTTCTGTTCCATTTTGTGTGCACTCATATAGTATTACAGATGTTTCTTCCAAGTAAAATCCATACCAGCAATATATTTTCATGAGAATCACTGGTAAGCAAATGACCTCTTAAGTGGCAGTCTTTGTCAGACTCCTTTGGAGGTGAACTGTACCACAGATATATGCACTTGTGCATATGTATACATACATATACATACATACACACAAATACTCTGCAGCTGGGAAGAAATCTCTTCTCAGCACTCTCCTTCATGAATATTTTTCGTAGCCAAGAACTAGAGTGGGAAAAGAAGAGATAACATCTGAGTTGGGATGACCAAAGTACATGGAGAGAACACTTTAGTCTCTTAAAACACTGCAAGAAGTTAGATTCCAGTAGTAATTCAAGTGAAGGCAGGGGGTTGGGCCAGATCCAAACATCTCTGCAATCCCAGTGACCCAAGCTGTCACATGCGATATACCTCACTTCTTTATTTGCTTGTTTATTCTCAATGACTACAAGGGCACTTGACGTGATAAAACATGGTCAGTGTCCTGAGTTCAGCTGGAGAGAGTTAGGAATATTATCTTTCTGGAGCTTCTCCCTGCAGTAATGATGATACCCGTTTTGGGGTTAATTTTCTGTTGAATAAGCACGTCAGGTTTTAAGGCACCAGTCCAGACTGTAAACAAGTCAGTCTCTTTGGAGCCTGCTTTGGCAGCTCTGCTGAGGTTGCTATTTGTATTAAAATATTTGCTAACCTATTCTTCATAAAGCCAGGTATGTTTCTGTGAAAAGGAGAGGCAATGTTGACATCTGTCCCCTTGCCAGCAGGGACTGAGCTATGTTTGTAATCTCAGATAACCCTCCTCTACGCTGATGTGCTAATTAAGAGCCTGCTGAAATTCTGCCTAGGGGCTGGTTGCATTTCTGCTCTGCGGGCACTACTCTGAGTATGTATAGGAAGGAGCAGCTCGGTCCCATCATTCCAGGGGCACTGAGGTCAGAAGAAACCTTACTGTGGAGAGAAACCAGTGATAGAAAGCTCTGGAATGCAAATTTTACATGAGGTAGAGATTTTCACATGTGGCTGACAAGCAATTTAAAGCACTGAGGAGAGTTCAAGAGGGAGTTAAGTGGTCCACATAGATATATGGATACTAGAATAATTTGGATGCATTTAGGATGTGGGATAGACAAGGAATTTATCTCATTCCCAAGCTGTTTGGAGCTGCAACTGCATTTTGGTTGTCAACTCGTACAGCATTTTGTATATCGAGACTGGCCTGACTATAATAGATCATTGTAAAAACTCTGCTCTTATAAAAGAGTTGGAGAGGGGCAAGCAAACAATCTAAACAAAGTAAAACCACAATTACTTTAATTATTTATATAGGTTACCCATAAAATTGTGGTCACTTTTCCAGGCACAGAGAAAGGCATAGTCTTACAGGTTAAGACTCCAGTCCAAAAAGCTTCCTTTCATTTTTGAAACTCCCTTTGACAGCAGCGATAGATTTAGGATAGATTGAAGGAAATTCAAGATTGTTAGGTATGCTCTGATATAAAATGAGGCCTTTACAAGAAGAAAAAGGACTGATTTTGGTGTCCAGAATGTTGCTATCCCCTCTATATCGATGGCCAATCAGCAAAGATAGAAGGCTTTTTCTGGTTGTGCTTTTTGCCTTTTGACTGTTCTGTTACCACTGGGTAAAGCAGTTGGGGATAACTGTGTTCTGCTTCGCTTCCCTCCACCTGTCCCCCATTTTCTTCAGCATTTTTTTCACAGTCTGAATTCTGAGGAAGAAATATTTGAAGTAGAACATGTTATGCACAAAAGATGGAATTAAAACAGGCATTGATAAAGACGTTGATCCTATCACTCCATATTTAAATAATGGCAAAAATCTGCCTCTAATGAAGAGTACTTTTACTAAGTAAGATTTTCAAAGCACTTGGGATTTGTGTTATACTGCCCCCAACCAAAGTGGATGGTTAAAGTGTCCACTCACTTCAGTATAAGTAAAAGTAGGTAAATGACCAGTATATTTGGGAGCATTCCCTGTCAAGCAATCAGGATTAACCACTCTGCTAGCCAGATCAAGGGATTTATCAAATGATGAAAATTGGTATGTGTTCACTTTACTCAGTGTAGCTGGACCAGTTTATATCTGGCCTTCGATTCTGGAAATTCCTCATGACAAAAGAAGTGATATATTTATTACTCCAGCTTATACCCTTGGAACAGACAACCTTTATGATATATAAAACAATATTCCTGCTCTAGTCCTGAAGACCAGCTCATATTTCTGAAAGCACGTTTCCTTGTTTCCAGCAATATTAGTAGGACTGATAGAAAATACCATCTTTCCCCACAAGCCTAGATACAGAAACTTGTGAGTCATGTTTGACTGTCACAGCTCTTTTTTGGGCTTCTGTCCAGCAAAAGTCAGCCTCTTTTTTTAGTTCCCTTTTTTTTTTTCTTTTACTGTTCATTTCTGCACCTTTTTTCCCTTTCCTCCTGCTTCAGCCTATTCCCATCCAGTATGTTTCCCTTCATGAGTTCCCCATGTTGAACTCATATATAATTCTCCTGTATATTATGGCATAGATGGACTTAGTGACAAAAGTCAAAGCACTCTGCAATATCTTTATTAATGTGCTTTGACATTTTTTGATTCTCGTGTAATTATAGGCTGAATTACCTAGTGTTTTCTTGGTTTGCTTACCGTCAGTGTTAACGACTTCTGCATTTTAAAATTACAAACTTCCCCTATTTTTTCCATCGTGTTTTCACTAGCTTTTCTTGATAATAGGTCAGATTAGGTGCTTTGCCATCTCTGCTGCTTCTGTCAACTCCTGACGTCCAAACTGACTTTTACAGGAGCACTTATCTATGAGCTATCAGGGCAATGTTTTGTATGTGGGGTGTGTGTATTTCTTTTCTCTCACTGTCTTCTGTCTCTGCTTCTTGTCTTTTTTGGTTTGGCTTTGGCTTTTGTCTTTCTGTCTTTTGGCTCAGCTCTTCGGTAGCACAGGCAAAGTTATTGCTAGCTCTGCCTGAGAGGAATTACAAGATGGAGAGATGCTTGTCTCTTCCACAGTTAAGCTCGATGCAAGAGCATGCAAGGAAGCCTCGGTCTGAATCTCATACTGAGTCTGTCAAGCTGAAATCAATCCACCTGAAACTGTGCAGGCTTCTACGTCAGTCTACAGCTTTCCTGGAAACTTGACTGATATTAGGCAAAACATTCAGGAGATACCGAGACATTTTTTAAAAGTGGGGTGATCTCATTTTTTGGATAATTTCCTAATGTTTATTTTAAAGAAATGTCATGACTCAAAACTGTCTTGACCAAGCAACTCCAAATTTGGTTTACTTTGTTGTCCCTGGCAAGGAAAGTTGCTTTGTACTCATTTTGGAAGGTATGGGGCAGTTATAATTTAGATATTAGTAACAGCAATGTCTACATATATTAGAAACACAAGAGTTTTTATGAATACCACATTCAGGCTTGTGCATTGTTTATAAACCACATACTAACAGGCTCTTTAAGCAGTACACAGGACTATAGAGTCTTCAGGAAGCACACAGCCAAAGGCTACGAGATGCCAGAACAGTTGCTATTAAGTCCATTAAGAAGGATTTAAGGAGCATTCAGTTTGAAGCGTCTTCTGATCTCCACCGGAGCTTCTGCAGAATATGTTAATTTCATGGATACTCTCAGGATTTTGCTGAATGCGAAGATTTCTCAGTGCCTCTTCAGGCATATCCCAAAAGTGAGTTTTCAGTACACTCTTCTCCTAGCCTGCCCCTTTTATGTTAGTAGCTCTTTGCATTACCTACACCTACTACAGAAGTGCTTAAGTATTTCTCTCGAATTCCAGAATATCAAAACATAACATTTTCCCAAACTAAAGGCTAGAAAAAGAGAGTAGTTAAAAGAGCAGTTGGGAATATAGAAGTGTGCATAGATAAAAGGATAATCTTGAAAGAACGCCATAGTTCGATCTCATCAGATACTGGAAAATAAATATATAAACAGTAGAATATTGAGGTAAGCTGCCCCTAAACATCTTGATAGAGTAAATGACTTAGTTATGCCATAATCTTAGTATATTCAAAGGTAATAGGGACTGTACAGACTGAAACCACAATTCCTGGAGTACTGTGGTTTTTTGGGTGTTCTACTCTTAACCAAAACTCATGTATGCAAGGCAAGTACGTCATTAAGTGCTATTACTGGAACAGCTATAGTGTGGGCAGCAGACTGGGCCCCCACCTGTAACTGAGGGCCAGCAAGGAGAAAGAGATCATGGAAGCAGGGAATTTAGCAGAGACTGCAAAAATTTCCTGACAAACAAATTAGTCTTTACTAAGCTTCTTGCTGGTACAATGAGGCATTTACCAAATGTTCGAGCAAGACTAGTAAAAGGTTGGGTAAGTCTTCATTGCACAACCATACCGTCTGCCATGTGGACAGATGCTGGAACGTTTTGAAATTCCTCTGGTAGGAGCATCTTGATTCCTAATGAGGACGGGATATTGTTCCACCTAGTAAAAACATAACCCATCTGGAATAAGAGCTTAGATGCAGTAATGAAATAAAACAAGTAAATACAATCCAGTTCCAAAAACAAGCTACTAACACACCTCCAAGATTTCCTTTGAAAACTTCCATAGTCCATAAAGCTTATCTAGACCATCTTGCAATTTCAGTTATTATTAACAAAGGTTAAATTTATCATGTTTTGCATTGCTGAAGAACTTGGTTTGGAAGATGGTTAAACTATCCAAATTCTTATATTAAAAAGTACTCATAAGTAGTTGTACAAGGTGGCCATTTTCAGCACCTATGTGCCAGTCTGAAGGTCCAAATGCAGGTTTTTGATAAGTAATTTGGTGATCCTTAAGTATTAGAATCCATGGGGTACAGGCTTTTATTTCAGGAAACATGGTTTATAGATATTGAAGAGTAGCACATCAGTCAAAAGGGTCAATACTACTTTTGGATAAAGAAACTGTTCTTCACATTTTCTCTTTCTAAATTTATGCTCTTCCCAATAAATGGGAAGGATATCTATAGCTCAGGAATTATGTTTTTATGTCTATTGTGCTAAAATCTAAGTAGGCAAGAACAAAACTGTCATTAATAGAGGTCATCCTAACCCCACTGATAATAATTTTATTCAGCTAAGGATCTAAAATGAAATACTGGTCTCTATGAAGTCAGTGGATGTTTTGCTGTTGATTTTGGAGAACATTTTTCGCTCTCTGTCTTTTAAATATTTATACAGCTATATTTAGAAATTGTGCCTTGGTGAGGGCTTTGAAAACACCTGATAAAGGAAATAAGTTTGTGATGTGTTGTTACAGGTGTTGAGAATGCATATATTGTCATTTGTTTTGACATAGGCTATTTTTGTAGAGCACGTGTGATATGTGTGGATATTAAGGGAGAAGTCTACCAAGCTAAGCAAACTTAACTTCTCTTTTGCGCTAGAACTTCTCGCTTCTCTACTTCTGATGTAGAAGTTCCTTGCAAAGGAACCCTCTATGACAGGGACACTGGTTGCTATTTCTATGCTATTAGCAGATGTGAATTTTGCTTGAGCAGAGTTAAGTGACTGAGAGTGATCCATGTCATGACTCAAGCAGAAGTATGGAAGAAAGTTTGTGCTGGCTCCCCTTAAAGAATGCCTTTGCTGATTTTTATAGGCTTCCTCCAAAAGCCAGTGAGAGAACTCTTCAGTGCCCTGAAAGAAGGGGAAACATTTCCAAGAAAAAGGAAAACTTGAAATTCTGCATTTTCAGCAGTGACTAGTGATGGTTATTCCTCATTTTTTTTTTTAAGTTCACAAGCAGAGAATAAAAAAAAAAAAAAAAAAAAAAAAAACCCTTAGAAGGAAATCCAAATGAAAAATGCCCCAAATTTCAGGTTTTTGTTACTTTTTGCTTTTTAGTCTTCTCTTTTGAAGTGTCTGCAGTCATGTATCTGAATCACTGGTCATTTTAGAACTTGCAGGCTCATTCTTTTCTTTTTTCCTCATCTTTTTGAGTTTTCCTCTCCTCTTTTCTTTTAAGGTCAAAGCCTGCTTCTCTCAATGCCAATAATAAAACTCCCATTGATTTCAACATGAGCAGGAAATATGCTTTTGCTATTTACCACAACCACCGCAAAGAATCTCTGGGAAGAATTCATTTATATTCATTCCAGTGATGCCATGAAAATGGGCTCTGGCTATTTTATCACATCCAAACTGTTGCTCTAACTCTAATGTCCTAGGTGTTGCTAACAAGTCAGTGATGATTTGTAAACCAACAATTTATGGTAACCACATTCCATCCCTATTATGATGTGTGGTTTGGAAATGGAAAAGTAATCAAGACCTCCTGTTAAGAGACTTTATTTCAGTTGAATACTTCTGTAAATAAAGGCATTTTGAAAGGATTGCTGCTATATGTTTCTAACTCCAAATTCTTCATTTGATCTAGGACACATCTATGCCAAAAATTCCTGCCAGGATCAGTCTGTCAGAAGTGTAAGATCTCCAGTGGTGGCATGAGCCTATTAGCATTTTTTTCCCGTATTTTCACTAGATTTCACTAGACTGGAAGATAAGCTCACTTGCTTGGAGACAGCTATGTCTTTTCCTTGGAATTCTTTATCAGTACAGTATAAGGGTACTCTGACATAAACAAAGATCTCCTACAACATTTATGGTAATAGAAGAAGAAATATAGTCAGATGCATGGTATGTAGTAATGCCCATGGGAACTAAGAGTCTGCGTAGTTTTGTGCAACACTTTATCTTGGTCATAAGGACTGTGGGCAGAAACCCTGGTGGTGAGGAGGACTTTCCAGCACTTTGATGGAAAGGCACCTAGAATTTCCAATAAATAAAATGAAAGCGGGGAGTTTTGTTCCAGTGCTGGGTTCTAGCACCAAATAGGTTGAAAAAACTTCATTTGATCTCATTGACACTAACACAGGGTCCTTCCAACCTATACAGGAAACCTAGTAGCCAAGGTTTAATGTTGAGGTCACCATTTTTGGTTACCTGATGAAGGAGATATAAAATCAGGCAGTTCAGAGAGTAGCCTAAATAATAAGCACCAACCATGACGTGATGTGAAGAAACAGACCACACCAATGAGGAAATACATCTCTCTTCCTTTGCCTCTCTTCCTATAAGTCAATACTTCATTAGTTTATAAATACCCCAGCATAGAGGATAACTGATTAGGGGAATGATATCAGCTCATAGGATTTACTCAAATCCTCTGATATTTGATGGATTAGAAGATGAGTCATGCTGAAAATCACTCAAAGATGACTTTTCTCTTATGGTCTGTGCATTTCAAGAGGTTTTGAGGGGTGTGGCTCTTCATGAGGTCTTCATTAACCTGACTATACTGTAATAATGATATAAAGAATAAACACACAGTTTGCTGCATGACTTTCTCCACAGTGATTGACAAGACAGTCATGTAAAATGTGTCCTTTAAAGGGCATCTGATCCTGTCTGGTGAAACAGACTGAATAAGAAGACACAAATCCTGGCAAGTAAGCCCACCCACCATGGGGAACTACAGCTACTCTTCCATAATACAAAGTGTTCATGGGCTAAACTCCAATTCAGTCTATTGCTTCCCATCCCTGACCTATCACCGCAAGCACAATGCCCTCTCATTTGTGGCAATGTAACTGAGATTGACTCATGAGATTGTGTTGCAAACGCTGAAATTTGGCTGAAAAAAAACCCAGTATGGTTGAGGGGGAGAAGATTAATGTTGAAGCAGTTTCCTGATCTTTCATAATCATGTTGCAGGAGTGAAGGACATCAGTGAGCCAACGAAAGTGGGGAGAGGCTGTGAAAAGGACTATCTGAAGCAAGTGGTGTAGTTGTTGAAGATGAAAGTATATCCTAAACTAAAAAAGAGCCTAAATATTTCTCTAAAGAGATGACCAACACATGCTCCTACAAATCAATAGAGTTCTGGTGGGCCTTGAAAGGCCAAGTTTGGCAATGTAGCAGTCTGCAATCCCAGCGTCGCCTAAAAGTCATGTTAGAAGTGTTTGCTACTAGGTTGTTTTCAGATTTTTTTCAGCAGCACTTAATAATATCTCGATTCATCAGTACTGGGAACGATTAAATTATCAAAGCTGAGATATGCATTTTAGTACCTACTATTCATTATTTATGTGTGGCCATTTTGGGAACAGAATAGATTTCTGCACCTCTCCTTTATTTTTACAGTTTTTACTAACTTGATGTATGTGTCTTTGGTCTAATATATATGTATGTTTCTTTGGTCTGTTTTTAATTAGAAGGGCATAAAAGGGAGAAGATTGTCAGCACCTGTCCAGGAGTAGGAGTAGGCAGGACATAGTGGCCACCTGTACCTTAATGCTAATGCTACGCTACCACCTTGTGGACAAAAGATAAATAACACTGAGAGGCAATAGACACAGGTATGCTGTTTATATAAAACGTACCACTGGCTGGGAAGGTTGCTGTAGGTGACCTAGCTGCCTAGCACAGTGTAACCTAAATGCTCCAGACTGAACCACTTCAGGATCTGAAGAGTCAACTGAAGGCAAAGAGACTTCAAATGAACTGGAACTCCAAAGTGTGATAGCAGGTAAAGCATACCAGTCAAGGGATGGGGCCTTCAAGGATATAGAGAAAAGCACGTGGGAATGAAATTATATTTCAGAGATAGAAGAGATGCTTATGTACAGGCAACTCTGATCTGCATGCCTCATCCCCAGCCCTCAGATCTACTTGCAGCTTCCTCTACTCTCTATCTGCCAACTCAAGTCCTTTACCAGCACATTACCTTGGGGCCCCCGTTCCTCCATGGTCTTCCCACCATGTCCTGGGGTCACGGCAGTGCTCTTGTGTTTCTACTCTTGTGTATTAGTGAAGAATAGAAACCACAATATCACCTTAAATTCGAGTTGCTTATCATGTTATTGCTGTTTACTGATAGTATTGCCTATTAATGACAGATTCTTTATCCCTTCTGGATATACTTGTGGGACTTAGCTGATTCCAAGGAAAGAAGAGGTACTCAAAAAGCTTCATCTTCCCTTTCTCTAAAACAGAAAGAATCCATCTGAAGGTCTAAAATGTGATCAGGGAGGAGCTGTATTATCTGATGTACTTCCTCAAATATGAACTAAAGAGGGATTTACAAGTTACCGATTAATATTTATAGCGTAGCATTATACTAAGGTCATACAATATAAGAAGGTAACACTATCTTAATTACCCAGTAAATATTATCAGTATAAATTCAGATTGATACCAATGTTATATTCTATCTGTGGGCAGATGTGAAGCATGCAGCTGAAGTGGGGCTCCCCGTATCCAAAGACCTTGTCCAACAGACTAGGTTATTTGATATTATAGAGTGAATCTTCCTCAAGAGCTCTTCTATTAGAGCAGTTCTTTTGACCTGGATAACTGGGTATCCATTGGAGCAAGCAATGAACTTGGACCTCCAACATGCCAAGAGATTGCCTTAATGAAGGGCTGTAGATCTTTTTTTCTTCTTTCTCACAGTCTCGCTCACCAGGATCAGGTTAGGCAATGTTTACACGCTCAGTTATCTCTGAAAGGTCATGGCAACTGGGAAGGGTTTCTTAGGCCTGGAAGAAAGCAGAAGTCACTTCTGTCTTCAAGCAGGTCTAGAAGAGGACCCGGGGAACAGTAGAACAATCAGCCTCGGTACTTTCAGACAAACAAAAGACAATAAAGTGATTATAGAGCAGTCAGCGTGGATTGGTGAAGGGGGAATTGTGCCTAGCCTTCATAGACAAAACGGTGGATGAGGGGAGAGCTGCTGATACTATCTACCTCTAACAAAGTAAGGCATTTGACATTGTCTCTCCCATAACATTCTCCTAGACAAACTGATAAAGTACAAACTAGAAAAGAGACACTTCTTTTCTCCTCAGGAGAACATCCAGGCCACAAGATATCTGAGTGAATTACTGTGTTCTCTTCAGCACTTTCACCTGGTGAACAAGAAGCCTACTGAAACACTTTAGTTCACTTCTGACCCATACCTGATAGAGAAATGGTAAAAATATATATACAGAGAGAATCTTTTTGGTATGGCAGAAGCACATAATAAGCTTGCAGAATGTGGAGCAGTGAGTGCATAGCAGGTGCTTCTGTACTACAGCTGTGTGAAGAATGGTCTTTTGCTTCAAGGTTAGACAGCATTGTTCTGCCTCAAGCACAGCAAAATTGCTACACAGGCCTGCTATGAGTCTAGGACTTTCTCCCATGTAGGCTTATGTTATCTCCTTGTCAAACTGAGAACATAAGTTAACTTCAAGTACAGCAGAATCTTGTACACAGCCAAGTAATCTGAAATAACAGCGGTGCCATGAAGAAGTGAGTTGTTTACCAAAGACCTTAATCTTACAGATGTGGATTAATTTTATGATTGAGATCTTACCAGTTAAAATACTTCAATGTCATGGTAAAAATAGCATGTCCTCTACTGATGGTTAACACATGCCTGAAAAAAAAGTCTAGCAACATGACAAGTGCTGAACCTGACTCTCTGGGAAGAAATTGCCATCAGAATACTCTCTATGATGGTATTGTAATGGGAATACAAAGCAAAAAAGATCTTGTTGGTTTTTGTTGGTGCCCCACACTGTGTATCTTCTTTCTCACTTCTATATTTACATAAGGAATTAGGTTTTTTATATGTAAAAAATAATTTATTCATGTTTCCTAAATGATATATCTTATTCTGTTTAACATACAAATATATAATCTCAAAATTGATACATTATAAAGAAGACAAAACCTGAACTTCACTTCTTGAATTCTTGGGCAACTCCCTGGACCATGATAGTCCTTATAATATAGCCTAAGATAGTTCTACTGAAACTGGTGGAAAGAAGCCCCTATATATCAGTTTAGGATATGGAGCTAAACCATCAGTGAGAATCACGCCGGACCCATCAATCTTTCCTAATAATTTTTAGTTCCTTCTGCTCTTTTTTAGATACCTAAAGGCCTTAGGAAACTGGTGAAATGTGAAGAATGCTTTGCAGAAATTAGTCAGGAAGCTCTTTTTATGGCCCATCTTTGTCAACTAAGTATTGAAGACTGAGGTGCTCAGTGGTTTCCTGACATCTTTGACAGTTTAATGACATTTTTGCTCCAGTCTTTTTATGTTTTATGTCTGGTTTCTGGACAGAGATGTCAAGAAAATCAGAAAGTCAATTTTCTCTACACAAATTTTTTTTTGTCTTTCTGTAACTCCTTTAAACTAAGCAATATCACCGTGCAGAATCTACTAACACATCAAAAACTACTGAGATTTGCTCAAATGGCTTGCCCACAATCCCAACAACTTATATCACCATAAATCCACACCAGTGCTGTGGTGAAATTATTACCATATTATGATAGCATTATTGGTTATATTTTCATGATAAGAAGCCCTTTCTGGTCACCGTTAATTTGCTTCTTGTCCAGGGATAAAAGTTGGTAATTAGGGAAAAAGTTATAACACATAACAGTGACCAATAAGTTTCATTTACTAAACTCCTTCCTCTTCTGAGCTCCCTACAGCTAATATAATGTTTCATAAGGGAGCTAAAATTCAGATTCAGATTCAAAGCTTGCTTTTGTAGGACACTAGAGACACAAGAGTCGAGTGAAATCATTTTGTTTGCTTAGATTTAAAATGAGAAATATGAACTAACACAAGAGTCAGAACCAAATTGAAATGTCTGAAGTACAAGACTTAAACACTGTACAAAATTCATATCATCTTCCAACACACATTCCATTTCTAACCCATCAGTTTTGGGATTTATTCAGGAAATACTTAAAAACAGACTCTTTTTTTTTTTTTTTCTTCTTTTCCTTTTATGGGTTATATTCAGAATGTTTATAACTCTCTTGTACAAAACATAATGATGATCATCTGTATCATCTTGTGAGACTTCTTGACACATAATATTTGTGAATTAACAAATTAGTAGATATTTTCCTTCTATGAGTTCATTTTAATTGTCTATTTATGCCAGGATATTTAAAGTGTGCCAATCTACCACTTCAAGGAATATATATGAAATGATGATAGTTCTTTTTTCTCTGTCATTAAGTGTAAGAGAGCAGTATACAATGCTACATAGTGATATGACTATAACTGGATCCTTATTCTTACTTTCACACTTTAACTTTTAGCCTGTTTAATGGAAATTTTGCTGTTGACTCAGAATATGTAACTGATATCAATCAAACTGGCTTCACTAGTCAAAAGCATATCCTGCTTTATTCAGTGACTACTCAAGTAAACCACGTAATTCTAAGTGGTATCCAAAATTGTTACAAATAAGCCAATTCATATTTTGAATTTCAAAGCCGGCGGATTTTTCTAGTTATTTTATCTGACAGCTTTTATATGCTATGTTTTACAGTTAGTAGCTTAAGTTAAAATTTACTGTCAGGAAATTTTCAAAACACATAGTTTGAAAATAACACTACTGGTTATGGAAGGGAAGTTAAGAGATTTGTTTTGGATACATCAGGTGGTAGCTCATGCCACTTAAAGATATATGTGGAGGTGAACCTCTTTCCCAAATATAAGTGTTTTGCCAGGACTTGTTTGGCTACAGTAGGAACCAAATTGAAACTATAAAAGGGTCACTTTCTTGCTCAAGTATAATCAAAATCTTGGGAAAATAAACTTCCGTCTGTTCAGTGATCTAATTTTTCCTAATTGCAAGCACTAGTTAAAAGATTTAACAAAAAATATCAGAAAGAGGGAAAGAGAATGGGAGGGAAAGAGTGACAGAGAGAAAGAGAGAGGGAGGGAAGAAAGGGAAAGAAAGAGGGGGGAAGAGAGGGAAAGAGAGAGGAGGAAGAGGGAAAAAGAGAGAGAGGGAAAGAGGGGGGGAGGGAGGGGGAGAGAGGAGGGAGAGAAAGAGAGAGCAAGAGAGGGAAAGCAAGAGAGGGAAAGCGAGAGAGAAAGAAAGAAAAAGAGAGAGAGGAAGAAAAAGAAAGAGAAAGAAAAAGAAAAAGAGAGAAAGAAAAAGAAAGAGAGAGGAGAAAGGAAAGGAAGGAAGGAAGGAAGGAAGGAAGGAAGGAAGGAAGGAAGGAAGGAAGGAAGGAAGGAAGGAAGGAAGGAAGGAAGGAAGGAAGGNAAGGAAGGAAGGAAGGAAGGAAGGAAGGAAGGAAGGAAGGAAGGAAGGAAGGAAGGAACACAAAATTGTTATTGTTACAAAAGTAACAATAACAATTTTATACCTTCCTGCTGGAGAGGTAGTGCTTGGCAAGCTGTTGCTTTCGCCTCCTGCAGTAACCTTCACTCACAATCAGGTTTATTTGAATCTTCTCGGACAGCAAGGCCTGGACAGCTTCTGCTTTCCTACACACCAAAGACCAAAATCTTATGCAAAGAATTCTATCTTCCTTTTCCACTTTCTAGTGTTTGCACCCTATGCTGCAAAGTATGTTACCATATTGACTTACATATGAGTAATTCTCCTCAGGCAAAGTTATTCAGGCTTAGCTGACCTTGACTCTTCTACAGTCTTGCATGTTTGATTCTTTTCTCCTTTATGATAATGTTTCTTCTTAAATAGAAATGCTTTTCAAATATAAAGAATCAACTTGTGCAAAACAAATATATTTTAGACCTACCTAATGGTCCTTTCTGCTTACTGCTATTGTGCTCTGCCAGTTCTCAACAAAACCCCATTTCTAGTTTGGCCCGCTTTCCTCTGAGGAATTCTTGTGCTGGGAGAAAATGTCAGAACTTTGCTTTCCTCCTAGACCTCAGTCTTCAGTGTTGCCCAAAGTCAATGTAAATTTAATATCACACAGATAATAACCCTTTCCACTCCAACTAGGCATCAGCTTATTATCTATTTTTGATTCCAGATGGAATTTCTCTGTGCTATAGGATATCTCCAGAAGCAACTACAGAAAACCCTTGTCTAGAGCAAAGCTGCTGGAAGGTTTTTCCCAGTAACTGCATTTCCTGCTTCAAATGATCAAGTAATACATTGGTATGTGATTGGCTGACTGTCATGATTTACTGAGTAACTTGTGACATTTCCATGATAGGTGTTATGTAATCTTCATGTGTGCATTTCTATACTAAATGATTCCATGTTTTAAGATTCTTAAAAAAAACCTTTCATGGAAATGTGATTTTTGCCTTCCTTCAACAAGATTAAGAAAGGCTAAAAAAAACCACTTTCCTATCTTAGTAGATCCTTTTTCCTTCTTTTTCTGGATTTCTTTAATGGGTTAAGTTAGGTTGTATGTTCAGTTTCAGCAGATAGTATAAGGGTTGAAGTCTTAAAGGAATCAAAAGGAAATGATTGAGAAGGTCTTTCTGAGGATGATAGCTCTGCCTTGTAATATAATACTGTTTCTCATGGGAGTGAGTGGGAGGCCTGCCTAAATTTCCTTTTCCTGGCCTGCCAAATTCCCCAAATTGCATAACTCTGTATTCTCCTTACACAGTGGTACCCTTGGCATCCCTAGTAAATCTGCAGGGAAGCAGTGAAGTAGCTGGAGGCTTGAGGGTGGACCAAAATTGGTTGAGGGCAGACTTGGTTAGTCAAAAAACAAAACAAACCCAAACCCGTGAACTGATTTTACTAATTCTCTCATGTATAACAGAACAGCAGAATACAGATTTAATAACATACACTATTTTGTTCTAAATGCACTCCATCTAGGAAAAATAAGCTTATCAGGATAAGCAAAGGACCCACGGGGAGTTCATCAGTTCAGTTTCAAGTCACAAGATGTGTTTTACTTGGCTTTGGAGCCTTCTTGTGCAAGATTAATGTGAAACTGCTGAAATGCAAACTGAACAAAAAGGCATATTTTTACTGGTTGGTGCTTTTCTCCCCGTGCCATTATTTTCATTGCGAGGTCCCGTCACTGCCTTCCCCATCATCCTTGCCTTGGCCTAGCAATAGTACCATATAGTGTATTCTTCACTTCTATGTGAGAATGAAAGAAGAGCTCCTGGATGAACAGCATGACTTGTACACCTCATAGGGATGTAGCGCTGACGGGTTTTGCTTTGTCATTTCATTGAATAAGAAGTGAAGAATTTGGACCTCATTAAAAGGCTGTGTGGAAGATGGCAATCTTGGGGTAGGTTCTGCCTGAGTACAGAGGGAAAAGTTTGCCTCTTTTGGAAAAATATTTCTGTTTCTTGAAAGTTAAAACAGACAAACTCATTACTGGTGAAATGTTATTAAGCTTTACTGGAGCCTATTCTGACCATGTTTCTAGGCCAACTATCATTAAGAGGACTTCTCTAAAATCAAGTAAACCCACAAAGATGTTGATAATCCTGCTCTTCTGTCATGCATACAGCACCTCCAATAGGCTCTGTACTGTTATTCAGGGTATTTGAGATATCAGGTACTACTCAGCATGTGTAAGGGTGGGAGAATCTGGCTCCAAATAATTTCTTTTTCTCTCTCACTGCTGCAGGAACTGGAAAAGACAAGGGCGTGTGGGCGGGCCTGGAGTCCCTCCAAGGAAAGTGTGAGGCCTTGGGCAAAACAAATCCATCAGGTCTCTCATTTCTTCCAAATATAGGTCTATTTTGAGCAATAGCCAACTCAAGTCTAAAATCCACATTCAGGCTTTTCAGAGGGAATACATGAAAAAAAGACCCTATGGCCTACAGAGTCCATCTATAGAAAATATTTTGATAGCTCTTCCGCTCTGGCATTATTTTCCAGTTAAGAAGAAAGAAAAAGAAAACACACAGAACTGGAGCACATGACTCAATTTTACACTGTAAAATATCTGGTTGATGAAAATAATATTTCTGAAAACAATCTGTTGTGAGCTATCAAGCATTTTTGCCTATGTACCAATTGGCAAGAAGTAGGCAGACAAATTATTACAATATGTAACAAAACAAATTGCTCTAAAGAGAAATGGTATTTGTGAGTGTATCAGCAGAATAAGGAGAATCAAATCCATAAACGTATGGTGAGAAGTCATCATCACAATGTAAATACACGGGAAGTGAAGGCACTCACTTCAACTCTGTCTCTGTCTGAATCCTGAACAAGATAGATTTTATGATACACAAATGTTTTCCTCAAGTAGAATATAAAAATTCTGGACTAAAATGAAAAAGAGAGAACTTGGGAAGATCCTGCTGTTGAGAGGAACAGGCCTCATAGCCATTTTGCCAAGATACTTCCAAATTTGTCAGGCATCACCACTTTTTAATAAAATAGAACCAGTTGCAGCAGCTCCCCAGATCTTTAATACTCTATTACTGCCCATGGGAAAATTTCCTGAAGTGCTTTTGGAGATAAAGATTTAGGAAACAAAATCCCATTAACTTTCAATAAAGCAGTTTCTTTAGAGCCTGGCACGTGAACAAATTATGCCAAGACAAACTCTATATAAAATAACAGCATGCCCATTGCTTTGTTGTGAATTTCTGTGTACATGCTCTTATCCCACAATGACTAGTTAGTGCAAAACTGATGACTCCTTTTCCATCCAGGGCCAAACCACCTCAGGTTTGCCTCAGTCTAGTCCATGTACACTGTCACTTAGTGAATAGCAGCAGACAAGCTGCAAGCTTGCTGTCTGACACATCCTAAATATACTTTTAAAAATTAAAGTGAGGCTTCTAAGCTGCATAAGGTAAAGCTACCGTTGCATTTATGGTTTACTGTCACCTAGCTTGAGTCATGCTTCCCTCTTTCCCATATTTCCCCTGCTTACACCATACCTGCAACCAGCATCCATGCCATGTCTTTTTACTGCTGCTGAGGTGTGAAAGAGGATCCTTCTAGGAATAAGTCTCCATTTTCTTCCTAATTTTTTCTTTATTTGTGGAGTAATCGAGGGCACGCAAAAAGCATGACAATTTTAAAAGGGGAATTAATGGAATTATTTCTGGGAAATGTGATAATATAGATAAATTTCAGACATGTCTCAGAGAGGGACTAAAGAAGATGACAGAATGCAGGGAGCACATAATTAATATTGCCTCCTTAACAAAGTTATATGGCTGCTAACATTTGATTTTAGAGTCAACGCTATAGAAGATTAGTAAATTTGATTGTTACTGCATTCATAATTAGGTCAATAATTGCAGGGGGGTTGGACTAGATAACGTCTACAGGTCCCTTCCAACCCTAGCCATTCTATGATTCTATAAGAAACAAGCTTTTAAAAAAGTGTATGAGTATCTCATGGAAAATCAAAAGAGCTTTACTCCTTGTTTTCTACTTTGGAAATCCTTCCCTATATCCAGTTTATTTCCGAGAAGCCATTTTTTCTTTCAAGCCAAGCACGCTTGTGCATGACAGAACCAGAGTTACCAAATTAAAGGTAGTTATGGGCCTCAGGTTTTCTACCTCTCTTTTTCCCAGCGACATATATCCTGTATCCTCAAATATGACAAGAAATTATTTAGCCATGTTTGAAGACTATTGAAAGAGATAACTGCCTACAACAGATACAGAGTCAAATTAAAGGATTCCCTCTACAGATTCCCATCTACAGATGTTGCTCATTGTGAGGGAACCATTCTTGGTTTGTCAACACAATAGCTGGGAATAATTGCTAGCAGAAGTGAGCTAGCTGTACAGACTGCTAACTTCAGGCAGCCTACGATCATGTTATTTAAGCAATAAAATAAAAGTAATAAAGGCTTGTGTGGCTGAGGAATTACCATGCTGTTTTGTGACAGATAACTTGAAAAGGTGGACTGTGAATAAAACTCTTGTAAAGGGGCCAATAATAATAGGTAAGTACATTCCAAACAGTGTTAGCTCATATCACCCACCAAAGGTTGGAGAAATTTGGTCTTGTTTGTCATTGAGCATACTGTAGGAACTCATAAACGTGGCTAAGTCAACAGCCTGAATTGCTGTGAAAAGACTGACAGAGTTGTTTGTGGGTTAAAGACTTTTGCGTGCAGCTACAACTTCATCACTAAATCATCAAGTGCTGGAACTATCTACTAGTCTTTCAGTGCCAGATGTACTGCTGTGGTTTTAAGAGAGATTTTCAAGGGCCAAGGAGAGGGTTTCCAGTTCCTCCTTCATCTGACTGAGTGTTTGCTCGATTTTCTGAGGTGTGTTCACAACCTCTATGTTGCTGGTGAACGGGTCGTAGCGCAGAGAGAATGGCTTCTTGATTTTCTTTGCGTAGTTTCTGCAGGGGGAAGACGACAGATCTGCTAGTTCAGAAGCCATGCCCCTAAATGCAAAACCTAATGCATTTCCCAGCACTAGGCATGGATTTCATAAGGGGAGTAGGAGCAGCTGGAACACCATCCTCACTGCCCCTCTCTAGTGTTGTCTGCTCTGTCAGTCTCTCCCCACTGCTGAAGTACTGAAGCCCAACAGATCCACTGTGCTTCTTTCCTGCACGGCTGGCTCAGCCCCCATCTGTGCTCTTACAGCTCTACATTAGCACAGCTCAGAGCTGTTATAACCGCAAGCTAGAGGTATGCAGGGACGCAGCGTGTCTGACTTCTTCGCTTCCAAGAAATAACCTGAAGTAGCTCTTGCTGCATAAAATTGTAAAAGAGCCATTGATACTAGGTATCCTGGGCTATTTTGCCTTCTCTGCTGATGAAATAACATGGTTGCTTGCCATTTTTGACAATATTTCCATTAAGTACACGCTGGTAGGAACCCCCTGTACTGATGTTGCCTAATCTTTTCCATTCTGACAGATTCTTGTGCCTTCAGTTATTATGAGCAATTTTGGCTGAGCAACTGTCTTGAAAACAAGTATGAAAAAGCTTCGGATCAGAGAGTGGTGTATTCCTTGTCCTTTTACGTTGTTTTGGGGTTTGACCGAGTCAAATGCTTTTGAGAATCCTCTCTTCTGTGCAGTGAGATCTTAGCTGTGTTTCTTCGCAGAGTGCCAGGATAATAACTAAAGGTGAACCTGGGTTTTTAAAGATGATGGGTTTAATTTGCCATTGCTCTATTCCCAGGAGACTGTTCTTCTGGGAAGGAAGAGGGGAAAGAAAAGAAGGTCTTGCCTTTCCCTAGAAAATCCTTCACTTCAGCTTTTTCTTGTTCCCTACTAGCTTTGCTATCAGCCTCCTGTTTCCAAGCAGGGACGGTCCTGTTGTTCAGACTATTGGAGATGAAGACCCAGAACTTAAACCCTGCTTGCTAAAAAAGAAAATCTTTTTTTGTGATTAATAATACAGCCAAACAAATACTGCTAAAACAATGTTATTTAAGTTGTAGTAAGCTACTTTTTAGGAACCAGATTGCCTGTGGTTAAGGATTTTGCTTTCTTGTGCAGGTAAGGGCTACAAGGATGATTAAGGGCCTGGAACATCTGCCCTATGAGCAAAGGCCGAGAGAGTGGGGCCTGTTCAACCTGGAGAAGAGAAGGCTGAGAGGGGATCTCATCGGTGTATATAAATACTTAAAGGGAAGGAGTGAGGAGGATGGTGCCAGCCTCTTTTCAGTGGTGGCCAGTGATAGGACTAGAGGAAATGGCCAAAAACTGAAGCACTAGAAGTTCCACGGGAACTTAAGGAAAAAATTCTTAACAGTGAGGGTGACAGTGCCCTGGAACAGGCTGCCAAGGGAGGTTGTGGAGTCTCCTTCTCTGGAGATATTCTAAACTCACTTGGACACAGTCCTGTGCCACGTGTTCTAGATGACCCTGTGTATACAGGGTGGTTAGACTAGATGATCTCTAAACGTCCTTTCCAATCTTAAGGATTCTATGATTAAAATAGTTACAACAGTAGTGGTGGATGCGCTTGAGATTAGGGTTCAAGCTGCTGTGTCCCCTGCAATGGATAGAATAGCCATGACTGCTTTACTCACCAGAGCTTGGCCTTGGCATCTTAAAAATTTTATGCTACAAAATAGACAGCCTGGAAGCCTTGGTCCTGATAGGGATGAACTGCAGTCACTTCTGGATCAAAACGTTTGTGCTCTGGTTAGTTTGATAGCACGTACTTTGCAACAGAAATGACAAAAGTTAAATGTGACTAAACAAGAAATAGTGCCTATCTGGCTATGAAATATTCTTTATGAAATGGTTTAAAGGCAAGATCTATTTCTACTCCTTCACAGCTGAAAGCTATCCTTCATAACTACTAACTTTGAAAACTGAAGAAGAAAGGAGATGTTTCTTCTGCTACCGCAACATTGGGGTACCACAACTGTATTCTCAGGCAGGGAGAGATATCTATCCCATACCCCCCAAATCTGAATATCTAGCAGGAAAAATACTTAGATAATTCATACTATCATACTTTTTTTTTCCAGTCAGTACAGTAGAAGACTCATGGCATTACCTAGCACTATCTCAGAGTCCTCACCTATCCAAGCTCCCATTTCTTGCTGTGCTGAAGAGTGAACAGCAGGCTCACTACATAGCTGCATGCCAGGAAAGGATGGAGCTACTAAAAGCTACTCTGAAACAAAGCATATAAAATGAGCACTGCATGGGGCAGATGAGGAGAAATGGAGGCATGTGTATGCATTTCTGTTCTGGGCCTACCGAGGTAACAGGTTCTCTTATTTTCTCTTCAACTCAGAGTATCACAGAAGCCCCTTATATCCATAATTCAGCCATTCGGTCCCTTGTTTAGACATACTAGAGCCAAATTCAAACTGGGCAGCAGCAGGCCAAGTGCAAGTGGGAAGGGAACTGAAGTATGGGTAACACTTAATCAATACTTGTGCAGGGACCTGGGAAGGCAGCAGAGCTCAGGCTCCAAGTCATGCCCTGCACAGTTCGTCTGACACTGAAACCGTGTGAGCTAATTTAAAGCTAGCTCAGCTTCAATGATGCTTTAACTGTCTGTGTATGTACTTAAAAGCTGGTTTGAGCTTCAGCTAGCCAGGGTGACATGTCTGCCTGTCTATCTTTCTGCCTATTCTTCTTCAGTCTTCAGAAGGCTTCCTTCACCCCATTATAATCTAGATACTGCTTTTTGTAAGAATCAGTAGACTGGGTAATACTGTACAAGACTTGCAGCTTAGTGTGCTAACTGGAGACCTGCTTAAGCACATTTTTAAATATTTCACTGAACTGAGCCTGAACTCTCCATCTTTGGAGGCCTGCCTTAACCAGTAGGCCAATTTGTTGCAGAGCTGATGCAGAAATTAATAAAAGATTCTTAAAAATAAAATAAAATGTTAATAGTATTTTTCCTGTTCTTCATTTGCACTGTGTAATTGAAGAATAAACCTTGGAGAGCACTCATACAGTCTAAGATAGATGGTATATACAAACCTAAGACTGTTCTTACAATGCTATAAACTCTAGGGACTAATGGGAAAAGATTTTTAGAAACTCAAAACCTGACAGGGGTCCCACTATGTTGTCAGGGTCTAAGCAGAACTGAAATCCTATTGATTTCAACTGAAGTTCTGCTTGAAACCGGATGGCCTGAAAGGCCTCTACAATTTAAGAACTTGTTGTGCTGCAAGAAAAGCATATGTAGCACCGAGTGCTGCCAGAAGTGTGGTATGAGCCATAAGATTTTACAGTATGTAGGAAAGAGTCCAGCTGAGTGTTAACAGGAGAAGCATTTCAGATAATGCAGAACAGCTGACAGAGTACAGTGAAATAAACACTGCAATAGCTATTGGGGATGAATTCTTACAGTTCAGAAGAGGCAAGGTTGGCCAGCTGTCAGACCCTCTACAACTGTTCAGTTCAGCCTTCAGCACAGTTATCCTGTCCCTCTGAAGCCTACCTGCTGTTACTGAATGATTTGTTAGATAACCTGGATTCAAGTGCTGATCCCATGCAGAGGGCATACAGTTATACCTTTTCGGCATCATCTGCCTTTCACCAAATGGTACCCTGAGTTCTGGTAGGATCAGCTGAATTCAGACTGATCAGAGTGGATGCTGTAGAGAAAAGGAAAGTGTTTTGAAGATTTCCTAGCTAGGATGCATTTCCTTGGTTTACAGCCTTCCCACCCACAGCCAGCCTGGCCAGACTGTGATTCAGGGATGTTCCTAGACTTCTTACTAGTGACATAAGGGGCATGATGCTGTTGACCCCTCTCCAATTATTAGAAGATGTCATCTTGCAGTACACCACCTGGCCTTGGCTACTAGGACCTTTATCACCTCCTCAGTGGCCAAATCATCCCAATTTACCTGGTCAGGAAAGCTGCAGTGATAAGAAAACTCTTTGCTGTGTGCAGGATGCTGCAGCAGGTCTCCGAAGCATCACGAGTTGCAGGGAATCTGTCCGTGCCACTTCTTAAACTTATCAGTTAAATGATGTGGAGTGGAGGAGAAGGCCTCACGCCATAGGCACACATCTGGGCCAATATTTAAAAGACTTGCAGATAATTATCAGGACCAACAATTTGGTTTCCCCTGAACAATGGCTTGCTCCCAACGACAGTGAAGCTTATCTTGAGCTTTCTCAGGAGCTGGTCAAAGACTGTAAAACAAACTCTACAAGGGACTGAAGGCTATTGTGAGCCTCAGAAGTTTCCAATCCAAGTGCAAGGGGCAGTTTTACTTCATTTTCTCTAGTGTAATTGCTTAGCCACTGTTATATTTCTAAAAAAAAATCTACCAAAATAGAAATCACACTACACACATTTTCTCTCTTCAAGTGTAAAAGAAACAGTTGATATATGTTATCAAGTAGCTAGCAGGTGCTTAGGCATAGAATCCCAGCACTTTGCTCACACTGCCACTGATTCTATACTGAAATTAGAATTAGGTGCTTACACAGACTACAATGATTAAATAGAAATATTTTCTGAATGTCAGCTTTGTTCCAAATAAAAATCCATGTGATTCATCAATCAGCTGTAAAAGAGTACTTCAGCACTTAAGTCCATGGGTATAATGAATTTCTTCACAAGCAGTTTGAGATGCTCAAGGTGACCACTGAGCTGCTGTCCCAAAAACTCTCCAGACAAGAACTTCCCAAGCTCACACAGGGATTGCACAGGGCATTTCTGGTGAACTAACTGCCCATCCTCAATCTGACTCACGTGTGTTCTGGAAGGATGCGTCCTTTTCCATTTCCTATTGAATACAATTGCTCTCACCTCTGTGTGTTGGTGTCAAGAACTTATCCAAGTGCATAACCCAAGCAACTATCGATAATAAAAGGAATTATAAGAAACTATTATTTATCAACTCTGGGACAGTTATTTTTTCCCGCGGTCAACTTCAGAAGTGGGCAATCTGAAATGCAGTTATTCTTTTGTGTTGTATATATAAACCGTTTTGAAAACAAGCAACACTGGGCTACTACTTCAATGAAAAGTCAGTTTGTTGATGTCTGGGGAAGCAGAGAAAGACAGGAAGGAGAACACAAGTGCTGTGTGCTCTAACCCAACCACTAAATACAAATGTTTGTCATGTGACGTATACCTTCACCTGTGTCAACTTCAAACTAACAGAAAAAGAGGTAACATCATGCAGATAGATTCTGCAGTGAATATTAATGACAGCTGGCAGTAAGAAGAAGCATATAGACTCCATGCTTTTTGGATTCCCTTAAACAGCAAGTGCAATCCTGGATTTTGCAGATGAGGCCACTCACTAACTTGGTTCCTCTTAGCCATAAATCTAACCTTAGATGCAGCCAGGCTCCCTTGGTTATGATGAAATGATTAAAGATTTAAATCAGAATTGCTGAAGGTTCTTCTGTAAAGCCACTAGCTAACCTTTTCTGAGCTTCTGAACTTTAGCCTAGGTCCCTCAAAATATAAGTTTTGGAGACATGAGTATCGCTGCCCTTTATTGTCTTGCTTAATACCCAAACACTTTTGAGTTATAGTGGAAAAGCATTCAGGCAAGCATAGCAAAATATATGTTGCCTTGAACTGGATTTTGATATTGGATTTTCTCGGCATTACAAGATAAATAAAAACAAGTCCATGTTTTCTGCTTGTTGACTGTGAATACAAGTACCAAGGGATTCTCAGAAAATCAGTAGCATCAGCTTTATCCTGAAACTCATAGATGTGTAAACCAAATACGTTGCACTGCAGCCTAATGTGCAGAGGTGCTCATTGATCTGCTGTTCCAAAACAGTACACTTCACTGTCGTAAGGAGTAGTGCTGCAGTAGTGTTAGCACATTCCTGTTAATGATCATGTGCACCAATTAGGTTGCTGCGTGGTCAAAAAGGCACATTTGTTTCTTTACAGAGGTGATGAGAATACAGACTTCTCCATTTATCAAGTGAGAAAACTGCAGATCGTATCATATTGAGTCTGCAAAGAGAACTCTTCAGTTTGCAAGTGCTGGGAGAAAAAACAATGCAAAGGTCAGCACAGTTAAAATGAAAGGTTTGTGAGGGTTCCTCTTTCTATACACTGACTTCCATATAGTCCTACTGTTATGATAGATATAGGATAATATGATTGATATTTTGAGATATGATAGTGATTGGCTTCTCTTTTTGTCCTTGACTGAGGGGGGGTTGACACTTCTACCAGTCAGGAGGGTGATGTAATACCTGTAATATAGTAATTCTAACCTCAAATCATGAGCACCAAAAGCAAAATGATGGTTCTATGTGAGCATATCACATAGCTGGTAGGTGGTAGGTTGCTTTATCTATCTGATAGGCTTAAGAAAGCCATGAAACAAATTTTATAAGAAGGCTTGAAAAAGCACCTGTTTTCCTTTTTCTTTTATCCATGCCAAAAAAAGCATTGACTATCTGCACAAATTTAAGCGATTGAGAATGGCTGATTTGAGTGCCTAGCTTTTGGTACTTAGGAACTAAACATCTGCTTCCATGCTCCAGAAAACAAAGAAATGGATATCCATTCTGTTAGCTGTTTGTAAGGAGAGGAAACTCATAAGCTCTCTGTAAAGGCACACAGTTCATCTGCACTTTCAAATATGTGTATGCTGATTTCCATCTACATAAAACTCCAATTTGGAATCAGTTTGAAAAGCGTTTCAGGACATAAAATTCTATAGAACTTTCTTCCTGTCAGTGCATATGCTATTTACAGTTTTCTGGCACTTCATTTGGTCCAGTCAGACAATGCTCTTCTAATACATACGTGGTCAGTGCCATGGACAAAGAAGGAGAGAACTCATAATAGGCATAATATTGCCCTCTAGTGAATAATGCAGAAAGGTACATGAGTTTTATGTCAAAGTCAACTACATCACTACTGGACAGGAATAATAAACAGCTAGTCTAATAGTTTATAGGTTGTTGTTTTCGCTGCATTTTTTCTTTAGTTATCATCAGGTATAGTCCTATAACATTCTGTCCCCGTCTTAGCAGGTTCTGTGGAGAACACACTTTTTTTCCAAAAAATCCCACAAAACAGTATTTTAAATCAACCGTCAGAGTATTGTGCTAAGTGAGGAGAATCTTTCAGTTTTCCTATAAAGTTTATAAAACTAGATTGTTCTAGCTTTAGTCTAGATATCTTACAACATCATACACTCAACACACACCCTCAGCTCCCATAAGATGAAAGCAGCCCTGCTCCATAAGCTTTGATGGATCCATTTTGTTTGCAGAGCCCATAGTAAACCAATAAAGCTGATAATCAAGGATAAATTGTTAAAATCATAGTCTTAACAGGTAGTTCATTCTTCATTCTTAAGCTTTTTCCTTTTTTTTTTCTGTTTTCTTTTATCTGTACTGCTTCATGCCTTTGTGTCTTTACATTTGTATATTTTAAGAAAATTATTGTTTTTCTCTAACTTGCATAATACAACACACATAAATTCTAACACATAATTTTCAAAACCTACTTCCCATTTTCGCTACCAAAAAATGAAAAAAAATGTTAACAATAATTAAAGGGGTAAATAAAAACATGAAGTCCTATACTTTTCTTGCTTTGGAAGATGTTACAAATTAACATGCATCCTGTTAACTGTGAACAGCATTATAGTGAGAATCTCTTTAGGATCTCAGAAAAGGTCCCTGAAAAGACACGTTCTGTCACTCTTTCTGTCTACACCAGCATCCAGAGGATTTAAGAATGACTTATTCCTTAGCAGCAATGTGCCCTTTAAGATCATGTTAATTCTATCTTTATCATACTGTAAAAGAAAAGGTAAGTTTATGTTGGCTGTTCTTGCAATAAATGTAATTAAAATCGTACTTCCTTTATCTGCTGGACAGTAATTAGCTCAGTAATTAGCCAGCCTATTAGCTCTTTCCTTATGGTGCTAAGAAAATGTGCATTGGAGGGCCACTTCTGAACACCAGCTGAGCACTGAGCTCCTGGATCACTCCCGTGCAAAGATGTTGTCCAGAACATGGAAAACAGAACACATTACAAGAAAATGGCCTTGTGTCACTACTCTTCAGGGCTGGGTATCCTCTAGGATACACATCTTTTCACTGCCTAGTTTCAGGTCTGGACCCTGGGTGTAATTTGACAATAAGCACAGCAATCTCAACATCTTTCACAAATTGCTGCAGGCACTTTGCAAAATAATGTGAAACTTTCTGTCTATTAACTTCTGTATATTCTGCCTTTCACAATCTTTTCCTTTACCCCACTATCTTTGATCTACATCTTAGGATTTGGTGACTTACTTAGCTGGAAAATTTACAATTAAAAGGCCTCATGCCATGATCCTTCTTCCTGCAGAATTCTGAGCTGCTTGTTCTACAATTCATATGATAATTTTCTATTATTGTATTTATAATCCTGGTACTAATTATATCCTTGTGATAAGTCTTTTGAGGATCTCCTAATTTTCCAGAAGGTATTTTTAACTGAAGAGTGGAAAATGGGGCAATGCCCTAGGACGAGCAGTTCTTTTTGGTGGTTCCTTAGATACCATGTCTTTGAGCTAATTAAGTTGTTTGCCCTCATTATGTTAATAGGGTACAAGACATGCTATTAATGGTACTCCAGGGACAACAGGAACACTGACAATTTCTAGTCTCCTGAGCTCAGTTCCATCTCCTTAAATTAATTGAGCAACAGAATGAAATAACAATATTTCAAAGCCTATAAACTCTTCAACTATAAACTCTAGCAACAAGTAAAGATTCATTTAATAAAATTTTGGTTGGATAAAATGGTGGCACATCATCTAAGCCAGTGTCTTACACTGTCTCTATACTAAGTGGAGAACGGTAGAGTCTTCCAGAGAAAAAGAAAAATTTATGTTAGGCATCTATGTTGGGTAACAGAACATATTATAGGTTCTTCTCTATCGTCTAGTGAAGGTACCTAAGCAACGAATCTTCATTAGAACTCTAACTTTTAAACAATTATAGATTGAAAGATTCATCCAGAATATATTTACAATTCAGAATGCTTCAATAGTACTTACAGAACTGTGTTCCCATGGATCTTTGTCTGTATCCATGGTCCATCTACCTCCCCAAAGCTTAGATATTACCATGAAAATGTCATATTTTCGTTCTGCTAACCTTGGCCCTAATTCTGATCTAGCCCTAGTCAGCCTGGAGACAGGGGGTGGTGCAGAGGCATGCTGTGTAAACCACAGGCTCTACCAAAACAGGACCTTCGCTCTGTATCACGAAGAACTAGATAACAGTGCCAAACATGAATCTTAATCTTATTTTAGCCTATCCACATCCATAGAAGGGTAACTGTAGAGCAACTATGAACATGCCACTACCTCCTTCCATTTGCTTCCCTCATTCCACCAACTGAGGACCTGTATGATGCTACAAAAAAAAAATCCCGTTTGGTCCCTGTATTTTCCCAGCTCTAAAAATACCTCTAGTCTCACCTAGTCCTGAAGCATGGAATGGCCACCACGCTATGAGTGTAGCTGTGGACAATGACAGACTCCTTTCATTCACCTACTTTCCTGAATGAACTTCAGCTCATCCTTGCTGTGTACGTGAGCTGTATGAATAAATAAGGCTCCTCTCATCTCCTCCACTGCAAAAATTATCAGGTCTGGGAAATGGCTGCCATTATCAGTAAAAGTCATCTAGCCTGCAGCCCACTTTCAGGTCAAATTAAAATAGCATCTAGGGATTGCATGAATTGTTCCCCCAGATGCTTACAGCCCAGTGACTCCAAACTTTAATTTGACTTGCTCTCAAATTGATTGTAAGAGCTCTCCTCTTTTGTGAGATTAATGGATACGGGATGCATTGGGTTTGGATGATCTCCTGCACCTCATTTGTTTATGAGAAAATCATACAGACTATCCACTCTGTTAAGGGAATCTGGAAAGTGAGTTGGGACTTGCCTGTTGCTGAAATCGTAGCATCTTAGCTTCTGGAGTATATTTGTATGGAAGCAAACACTGTAAGACTTTTCTCAGGTGCTTACACCCAGACCTAAACTGTGGATGAGGAGAAGACAAGATCCTTCTGGTGCTCCCATTTTTATGTGCCTAATCCCAGACATGAGAGAGAAGCCTCATCTGCACAAGGAAGGATATGCAGTGAAGCCCTTGTTTTTTTGCTTCAGATATTAAACTGCCATCTGTACTTACTGTAGCCAATTTCTCAATTTCTGCTTCAGATGATCCAAGAGAAGTCAGTCCAATATCCTAAAGCAAGTAAGCAAGCAAGCAGTGTTACAGTAGTGTGATTATTCAGCCCAAGGGAGAGTGGGGAAGGGAGAGGACCGCATCATTTCTAGCATGAATAGCATGAACTAGTCATTGTTTTTGTCACCCAAAATGAACCTTCCATGGCTTCCAGGATGCCTACCTCTCCCTGGTCCCTGGCTACATACTATTGGGAGACACATTTGATGAATGCTTAATCCTCAAGAGTTCTCTGTATCAAATTAACCATCTCTTGGCTTATTGCTGAACTCTCCCTGTCAAGATTTAAGAGGAGGCCTTGGAAGGAAAGATAGCAAAATTTTTTTTTTTATCTCTGTCAGTATGTCTTTGGTGCCCCATTCTCCTTCTGGCAGTACTCAAGGGTACCATAGATCCCTGCTGACTCTGCACTAGAAAAGTGAGGGAAGGCAGTATGCCAGCAATTGAGCAAAAGATAGGGGAATGAGGGGATAGCCCTGCTGGAAAGATGGGGTACTCCACTTTTTACACCACTTCTTACCGAAGGCACATAGGGAGAACTCCTTTTACTGTATTGTATGCTCCCTCCTGAGTTAACTGTTATTCTGCCACCAGGAATCTTTAAGTTTCCCCTCTTAGCTTTCTCCTCTTAGCTATCCTGGGAACCATATAATGCAGCAAGCAAACAAAAAAATAGGTTTTCTTTGTCATTCATTTTCTCATGTTGAATGGAATAAAGGAGAATATTCATGAGGTGAATTTCAACTGTGAAAATATTTTGTATCATTCACTAAATGATCTCATATTGTGCAATATATATGAGAAAAGAGTTAAGCTGTAAGTTTTAAAATCACTACAATCTCTTATTTCTAGTATATCTTCACTTCTGGCGTTGAACTGAAGAAGGTTCCTGCAGAATACTTAATAGAGCAGCAGCATATCTTTAAGTCTGCAGCATATCACAAGTCTGAATCTGGTAATCACCAATATTTGTGACCAAAATGTAAATTGGCATATTTCCATGCTTTTTTTTTTATTTTCATGCTTTCCATGTTTTTTTGATAAAATTGGAGGTCCCATTATGTGAGGCGAACTTGGTTTCTTTTGCAGAGATTCTGGCAGGAAGCTACAGCATATAACTACCCTGCACTTCTTGCCAGTTTCTACACAGGGTACTCATTAATACACCTAAAATATGAATTATTTTCTTTCCTCTGATGTGGTTTTTAGGCACATTCATAGTTTTGAAGTCTTAAATTATACAAGGTCACAAAGTTCACTTGGGTCTAACACTGACTGCTCACACTAAGTATCCCCGTATGGTACGAAGAAGCCCTGCTTTATTTCAGGAGCCTCTTCACTAGTGTGAGCAACGCTGTGAGAATCTGGTGAGCTGTAAAAGGAAAAACGTCTCCAATGAATGACGTGGTGGTGGGCACAAATCAAGCATCATGTGAGCCCAAAATGTAAATATCTCTTCCTGGGGCGCTGCTAGACCACCCCCATTTTAAGCAGGAAGCAATCAAGTCTTAACACAGCAGTACAAGCACAGGGAGATGCATGCCTTTGAGGCATGTCTGTTCCTCTATTTGGAGCAGTTGGTCAAGCAGCATCTTAACGTGTGAGAACTGGGCAAACTCCGTGTCAGCTAGCATGGGAACACGACCCAACAACTCATGGCACCAGTATCTGTAAAACAAGAGACCTTCACCTTTAATAAAGTCTGGTTTTCCCTGTTTTACACAGACAACTCATGAAGGACTTTACCCAACAGACCCTCCTGAGAGAACTGGTGTGAGGATTAAGACCATTTCAGCTGCAGCACGGTAGCTGCCTGCCTACCTGGCCTGGCCCTAAAGAGAGGGGGATAGAGCATTTCCTTCTGCCTTCTGCACTTCCAGCTGCCCCCGCTGCTCTGGTTATTGGCTCCTCTGGGATGGCATGGGCACTAATCTCCTATGTCACAACATTTTAAAAGGCTGCTGTTTTGTCCCAATATACAACAAAAACGTCTGTGCAAACTTGCAATTTCTCATGAAATGTAATTGCTGCTGTCTGGCCAGCACTTTCTGGGAGAGTTTCACAGTAGGGAATCAAACCCCAGCAGATGGTAAATAAAGCCAGAATGAAAAGATTAAACCAGATATTCCCCAGTCTTTTCCTTCTCCAGACAATTTTGCAAGGGAGAAAGAGACTCACATCCTCTCAAGCATGACTTCCCCTTCAAACTCTCCAGCTACCACTTCTCAAATTATTTCATTCTGTGGATTACTGAATAGAGCTCCAGAGTTACAGAATCACCCCCAACAATTTAAAAAGAATGGAGATGCGCCAAGATATCCTACTTATGGTTCTGGGGAATGCATAGGAGAAGAGAAATACCTTATACACCGTGTGCTCTGAAAGACACGAAATGCTAGGCTGCCAAGGAAGTCACGAGCAGACAGCAATCCTGCAGCTAGTCTCAGCTGGAAACCTGTTTTATTCTGAAAAAAAAAAAAAAAAAAAGGGACAGTAATTAGAAATTCTAGGGTTAATTTCATGACAAGATCACTCCAGGGAAGCAGTTTCAAGTAGAGTTCCTTTAGGTAGAGTAAACTTCATGCTCTGTTACAGCATCTTCCTTTACCTAAAGATAATAGGGCCATGTTGGCTTGTCTCATCATACCTCATCACCAATACTCTACTTACTCACAGAACTATTACATGAGGTATGGAAGTACTGCCACTCATAGTTTACATTTCTGCCATATTTACACACATATATCTGCAATCTCCTGCATGTAAATGATATGTCTTTGGTCACATAGGAGAACTACGATCAAACAGGGAATAGAATGGGCATTTTCATTCTCAGGCTGTTTTACCAATCACTGTTGCTCTCAAAGACAGGGTGGACAATGGTTCCTCAGTGGGTCTAGTCTGAAACAACCCAGGGCAATAATATTGGGGTCTACTGTTCAACTTTGTTGCAGTCTGTCTATGCATGCTCTAAATGTAAGCACTGGCTCACAACTGCCGAAGGTCCCATTTTAGCTTTCTGTCTAGGCTTGATTAGAATGGGAACATTCAGGAGAGAGAGCAAAAAGATTCTCATTAGGGGTAAAGGCACTAAAATCTGGCCCTTAACCATTTAATATCTGAGTTTTCATCAGTTTCCTTACCTCCTATTTCTCCCATCTGATTTTTTCAGCATAATGTTTGTCTAGAGCTAGCTACACACTCTTGCAGTGATGTGATCACGTGTTTTGCTTTGCATAGATCCATTAATAGGTCAGAATTATAAAGAGTTTTGCATCATGATTTCAGCTTGTGCTGTTAGCGTTACCTCAGGCATTCCTGCATTATTATGAAGGAGCCTATGAGAGATGATCAGTCTTATGGCCAGCAGAACACATAATCTACATTTCCATGGGAAACATGTTGGTGGTCTGTAAAGCTCAGAAAGTTAAAAATCACTGCTTTAAAGAGAGAAAATGATAATGTTTTTGAAGTTCTATATTCAAAATATGTGTTGCATTCCCAGCTCCCATAAATGCCATTTCATCTGTTTTAACAAATACAACATTAAAAGAAAAAAGCTTTATTCTCCCTTCCCTATCCATATTCTATTGTGTCATGAAGCCTGGAACCTAATTTATTTTATGTAAACAAACAGTAAAAAAAAAAATCCCACCCAGAAACCAAGCCACTGACAAGATTTTTTTGGCTTGTTTTTAATGTTTCTTCCAACATTTCTTGTATTGCTCTCTCTGGCTACTAGCACTTTTCTGAAAGTAAGAAGAAAGAGAGAAAGACAAAAGAAGGGGAGAGTGAGAGAGAAAAAGAGAGAAAGAGAGAGAGAGAAAGAGAAAAGGAGAAAGACACAGAGAGAGAGACAGAGAGACAAGGAAGGGAGGAAGGGAGGAAGGAAAGAAGGAAGGGAGGAAGGAAAGGAGGGAGGAAGGAAAGAAATAAGGAAGGGAATAAGGAAGGGAGGAAGGAAGGGAGGGTGGAAGGATTTATCCATAAATCTACAGATACAATGCCTTCATCTACATCCAAAGCAAAAACAGCAACAAGCAGGAATATAAAGGGATCATAAGGCAGCTAGCTATTGCCCCCTCCATCCCTAAATTAATGCAGCAGGTTATCTGGAGGGAATAGGCCGTCAGCTGTCTTATTTCTTCTTCCTGGCCAAGAGCTGGCAGATGCAGGGAGTACTCCCTTACCATTAGTGCAGGACTATGCCAATCCAGAGGACTGCAAAAGCTCAGAACGTGATTGCCTTAGAGCATGGTGTTAGTCTGATGTATTTTTCAGATGGTGCACTTTTCAGGTTCAGAATTTAGACCAAAGTAACTCAGTTTTGAAATGAAGTTTTGAAGAAGTCTAGGGAAATTTATATTGTTTTAACATCCATGTCAGAAGAGCAGGAGAGAAATTAAAATTACAGCTTGAGCTCCCTTAGATGCCCTTTTTTTAAATTTGAGTGAATCAGACAGTCTGCTGATGGAGCAGCCTTGGCAAAGTGCCTGAAAAGATGTAGGAAAAAGTCATCTGTTGAAGGTAGTATTTGCAGAATCTGAACTTTTGCTTTATTACTGCACAATAAAATGAGCAATCAGTAGAGAATTGGGGGTGTAGATGATTGGACATGCTACCCAAAGACCTCTGAAGTCAAAGAGAGTTGAAGAGAAGGTCTTGAACAGTTGACCTAAAGTGATCTGTAAGGCTTAATTCTTGGCCTAAGAAAGCTCATATGTACAGGCCTATGTATTGTAGTGTGAGCTTGCTAGAGTTCACCAGCTATAATATCTTCCAGCTGTGGAGGACAATGAATGCCTATGTCCAAACTTCCTTCCCAAAAAGAAAGAAGTGCCTAGGTTCATCTAGTTAACCCTTTAGAAAAACATGATGTTACAAGGTCATGTGGTTAACTCTTTAAGTTCCTTTTATGTAACTGTAGATTAGAGTGTAGAGTTCATCTCTATTAACACCAACCTCATGACCAGATCAGATGACACCAGATAGATCTTGTGTCTAGTTAGTATTAAAAATCAAAAGGAATTGCTCAGCAGGGTTCACAGACATTGCTGCATAAAAAGAAGATGGAAGATTATCTGGGTCTGTAATCTGGTTATAGCAAGGTCGTTTTCTCTCCAGTATGTTCCCTTCACTCTCTGCATCCAGTCTAGTTCATCAAAGGCAGTGGACAGTGATGGGACATGCTGGCCTAGCTCACTCAGGACTAGCTAGCAGTGGGAAGAAATCTCCATGTGGAAGGTAGTATATGAAATACTTCCACTATATGCCAGGGCATGTTAAGGGATACATCACAACCTAGAGATTAGATGGGACAAGGCAACAATGCACACCAAAACACAAGAAGGAGCCTAAGTTCAGAATTAATTCAAGTTTTAAAGAGCAAATACTCTCCCTTGCTGAAGATTGTGGCAAAAAAAACCCAATCAAATTAGTAATACTGCAGAATAAATCCTAACTAACTCTACCCTTATCCAGAGGATGACCGGCATAGGCTGTCTTTAATATAGCTTTGCAGTCAAATTGGACTGAGTCTTAGAAAGGGATCCTGCAGTAATGGCAACCTTTACAGTATCCTAAAAAATACTTTGAAAGGTTAAATGATTTATTTTTTAGACAGAATCACTGGTAATAACGAGGACATCGACTTAAAAACCTGGGACAAAAATTGCTTACTTTCTCCGCACTGTGTCTAGCTGTAAAAATAGTTCTTAGGTTTGTTCCATCTAAGCTTGATATATTACAAAACTTTTAAGCTATATCTAGTCATTATCTACAGCTTAAACAGGGTGAGACCAGCACTCCAGAGAGCAATTCTTTCTATTTACCTTGGATGTTTATCTCAGGATGGAATGAACACCTTCCAAGGCACCCCATTATAATGCCCAAGTAGAGTAGTTTCGATGATTAGTTTAAATCAGACATCCTCTGTTTACAGCAGGTGAAATAAAATCTACAGTAAACATCTTCCCAACTTTAACCCTGGAACAGGCTGCCCAGAGAGGCTGTGCAGTCTCCTTCTCTGGAGATCTTCAAACCCGCCTGGATGCCACCCTGTGCCACATGCTCTGGGTGTCCCTGCTGGAGCAGGGGGCTGGACTAGATGATCTCCAGAGGTCCTTTCCAACCTCAACCATTCTGGGATTCTGGGATTATTAGCAGAATTTTCAGAATGACCATTTTACTGCTTCCGCACACGTACACACATAAGACAATTTCTTCAGCAGAGAGAACAGCTTACAGAAGAAGTGAGCAGTATCAGACTTTAAGGAATCAAATCTTTTTCCACTAGCATGAACAATGGAAATAGCAATATGATGGGATGCTTTTACATTGTCCTAAATTCTCCCACTCTGAAAACAGCTGATGTGGTTAGAGAATATAAATGTCACTGGCAATCAGATGAGCTAAAAGTTGTGTCACATGACCGTAGGTTCCTACTAGGTCCCTACTTTCAATATATAAGGTATAGGGTAAGATGAAATCAACTGTTTCATGAGAGAAGAAAAAAAAAAAAACAGTTTCCCTCAGTTAGAGGGAAGTAAGATGGATAACTGAGTAGAAGAGAAAACACATAAATCTGAAATTCCTGCTAACCAGGATTTTTCTTTTGCTGAACTCTTTGACTACCTAGGATAGGTAGGACAGTCAAACTAGAAGGATGCATAAAAGTCACCAAAATGAGGTTCAAGGCAAAAAGTAGAGAGTGTATTCCATTCACTTTTAGTTCTGGTGCCAGAGGTTCCTAGATGCTTTTCATCTCCCAGCTCTACACTCCGTTACACTATAAGTGCATTTAAAAACTTGTCCCCAGTAACTTAATATTTCCTGAAGATGACAATATCTTCAAAATATTTTCAGATACAGAATGGTTAAGAAAATTTATTTATATCACTTATTAATGAAGGGAGCAAGTTATTTGAGTCCCTGAATAACACATTCAGATTTAATTTATTTAAACTACATCTTTTTTTTTTTTTTTTTTTTTTTTTTTTTGCTTAAAATAAGACATGGCTCATAATGACTGGCCTTTAAAAACATGAACACATCCTGAAGTTGAGGTATATTTTCTTCTTAGTAGCCACAGAATTTTCCCAGTTGTTGGAAAGCATCCAGGCACTGCTTATAGGCATGAGTAGAGTAGAGGTTGCTCAGCTTCCTGTAGACTTTTTTCCTGAGAAGCAAAATACATTCAGTGAGACCTTCCTCAGGAAAAACAGTACTTCTCTGCATAGTTAGAGGTTCCCGAAGAGGTGTAAATCTCTAACACATGCAACTGTCTTAAAAAAAATGAACTCAGGGCATCTGGTGCTTGGAAATTAGTGCCTGGATGTAGAGCAAGGTGTTGAGAGAGGTTTTGTTCCCTCCTTCCTTCAGAAGCAGGAGTCTGTTGAGCAAATCTGATTTTTCCCTTCACATAGCCTCATTAAATATAAAGGAGCTCTAATCATGGTTCAGAAACATTCCCTGCTTGGGGATAAGGACATCAGAGCCTCAAGAACAGTCACAAAGAGGTTGCAGCCCTCTCTGCATTATTCAGTGATGCCAGATATTCTCTGATCTACATTAAAATTGGTACAATATGAAATGCTGTCTCTCCATGCTGACTCCTAACCCATATTTGACTCCTACTAACCTCTTCCAAAAAACCCCCACTTTTCTTGATACTGAAGTGTAACATCTGCACAGGCAAAGAGGTTCTTACTCTCGCAGTTCAAAATGCCTGGCATGGACTATGTGTATGAAAGGCATGAAAATTTCTTGAAGCATTTAGCCATTTACAAAGAAAGAGACCAGCTGAAGAAAAATATGTCTAACCAGATTTGAGTACAGCTTCTCCTAGGTTTGATGATGTTTGGATCCAGGATTCTGGTTTGGATTATATTTATCTGTTTCAAGACAAACAAGTACTAAGAGCATGGCAAAGAACCTTATAGAAATGGTTATTTTTGTTCAGACATGGCCCTAGGGTGTTAGCAAATTTATAAACATTGTTTTATGAAAATTGAGATCATTCTTGGAAATGCTGGCTAAAAAAATGACCTTTTGTTGTTATTGTATTGTATTTTTGTGTGTGTGATGCTATTGTTGCTATGGAGGTAATAGCCAGTCCCTGGTAATGGCTCTCTCCATTTGTATGCACATCTTACACAGTCTGGGAGTAACAAACCAGAATAGCGGGCGGAGGAAGAGGGAAGGGGAGTAAAAAAGTAGAGAAAAAAAATAAAAGTGACTATTGTCACTATTGCAAAAGCTGTAGGAGACTGGGTCATTTCCACCGAAGAATTAGGAAAAACTGAGCACTGGAGTTCAAATGTTGTATTGGTCTATTCCCCACTGACTCCTACCGACTTCTGTGGGATTGCATAGCTTCTAAACCAGTACAGAGTTCAGCCTCAGACTAAGGTCTAGCGAAGACAGGCTTATTTACATCTGCTTGAAGAATTTGCACATAAGTTCTCTTTTATCAAAGTTAAAACACTCTACTGTGTGTCCAAACATTGACTACCACAGAAATGTAAGCGGTCTCAGAGATCAGCAGTGAGCTTGCTTTGAGCCCTTGTTGAATTCCTAATAAAATATGCATGTCCTGTCTCAGTTTTGTATAGTCCTGATCATGGGGGAGTTCACCCAAAATTAAGCATCCCTCACTTCTAAGCCGCTCCAAGACATCCATCTAAGTTCATATAGTGAATGGAGAGAAGCAGGTATCTGTAGAGGGCAGTTTAATTTATTAACTTGTCCTTTTCTTAGATGGGATGGCTCACTGTTTGGAGGTGCTAGTTTGATTATAAAAGAGCCCCAAGGTAAAGAACAGTGTTTTAGATGAGTGAAGCAGAATAAAATGAGAACTGTTCTTAGACTTTTCTATCTCAATAAATAAATAACATGAAGTCCAGGAATGTATTCTCATGTGGGGTGCATATGTGTTTATATAGAAGAAAAAAAGGAAAAAAAAAAAAAAGAAGAGCCTGGCTGAGGATTTGGTGCAGTGTTTGCTTTACTGTCACACTACTTTCAGTCTAAGCTTTTAGAAGACCATTAAGCTGCCAGTTAATGGTCAGCCAATCCAGGGGTAGAAAGGAAAAAGTCTTGGATGTTCTGGCTCTTATAGACTCCACAAAGAAGTCTTATAAGGAACAGCAGATCTAGTCACTTAAAAGAATACCTTGGTTTAGATAAATTTCCTTATTCTGTTTAGAAGAAAAGTGTCTTTGCTCAGCTTCCTTACAAAGATGGTGCAGGTGCAACCCGATAATTATATCCTAAATTCTTCTTTTTTCCCTTGTCATATCTTTTACCCATAAGGCATCTTTTATGACTAGTTAGTTTCAGAGCCTTCCAAGAAATCTGCTTGAAAACAGAAACTCGGCTCATCTGTATCCTCTGTTTTCATGTTTCTGCACTTGATTAGTTTTCATTTTTATAACCATGTTGCTACAAACTGAAGGCATCCAACAACTCTTCAGAGGGAACACCAAGGGAATTTAGTCTGGGCTACAAATTTCCTGTTCAGTTTGACTGTGCTCGATTAAGTGGTGCTGTAATGCAGCTGACCTCAGGGCACAGCCCGAGGGAGCTCTGATCACCACTGGGAAGTCTAATTTTGGGAACAGCTTTACATAACAAGAAAACCTAAGTTACTGGGGCTGGCTCTCTGAGGAAATGGGCAGATATTCCTTTAAAAGGATTTACCATACTGGGACTAATTCTACGTGGAGAAGGGCTGGAATGACGGAGGTTGGCAATAAACTAGAAAAACAGGAAAGAACACAAAATTAAATTTTCTTAAATATGACATTCCCACACACCATCCTATGCCAAGTCTGTTGGCTGGTGGTAGCAATCATGCGCAAGACACTGGCCATCAATCTTTGACAAATGAAAGATGCTGTAACAACTTCCTATTAGTGCTTAATAAAAAATATGACCACTGGGGTGAGTTAGACCCAAGATTTCTCTATAACTATAGGCAACACCCCTCATGATTTCTGTGGCACAGTAGACTTATTTAGAAGAAAATAAGCCCTGAAAAAGATGAGATGGCCCTGTCATTGAGATTCTGACATAAGACTTCCAATATATGGATTTAATTCCTGGCTCTGACACAAACTTCCTGTGTAATTTTGGAGAAATAACTTAAGCTTTCACTTTCTCAGTTCCACAGCTATAAATGTGGCCATCATTCTTCCTTTCTCACACTGTTATGCTGTCTTTCCATTTAGATCATAAACTTCTCTGAACAGACTCTCTCATTATTATGTGCATATGTGGTACCTTGCCTGACCCTTGGACCTTAGCTGAGACATTTGGACATAGTTGTGTTTATATTATCATACAAATATGTAATTACTGCTACTTACTGAGATTTGTAAAAAAATAGTTGAAGAAAATGGAAACAGAGGCTTATGAAACAAAAACTCTGCTTTCTTCCAAATCTAAGACATATTTCATCTAATGTTTGCAAACACACTTGGAATTGAATGATTTTTTTGAGTGGCAAAATTTCAAAAGGAAAAAATTCCTAATGTAGAAATGCTGAAGCCATATGAAAGTAACTTGCCCATCATTTCTGTAGAAATGCTGAAGCCATGCGAAAGTAACTTGCCCGTCATTTCCTACAACTTAAAAAAAAAATAATTTACAGTAAAGTAATGTACCCTGGAGGAACACTCCAAAATCTCTTCTATCCCTATGTTCTTGAGGATGATGCTATTGAAGTTAACAGGAGCAAAGATGTGGAGGAGAAGGACATGCAAAGCCAGTCTATCCTATGACCATTGGATTAGCTATATCCTATGAAGGAACTGTCCACACATGGCCCAGAAGCTGGAGTATAAAAAATGAACTCACCAAGTTGCAGTCTCTTGAGCTGTGTACTCAATGTGAGCCAAAGGTTCTCCCCTATGAAGAAGACATGGAACAAGAAAGAAGAAAAAGAGAAGAGAGGCCTTAAGTTTTGATCTTGCCTCTACTGATGACAATCCAGCAACAAAAACATCATGTGGGCCTGGAGAGTCCATTTCTGGACACAGTACCATCTCAGAGAATAGCTCAAAAACTCACTAGCAAAGAACTGTCCAGGCATACACTGCTTGTTTACCAGTAACTTCTCTGCATGGGTGACCTTACCTCCTCTTCCCCTTTGCTGCTTCTTCTGTAGCCCTGTCAGTTCAGTATGTACTTTTCTTCTCTTTTGCTATGTACTTACTTTTGCCTTATAGTTACGCTTCCTAATTGAAAGCAAGGTCAGCAAGGAAAGCCCTTCGTTTTCTGTACTCTGGGTCTGTGTAGCCCCGAATTAAAAGACAACAAAACAAGCAAAAAAAAAGGGCAAAAAAAGTTTTACATTAAGAGAAATTTCAAGCTGGCAGAAACATTCAAAATGACTAGACCTTTGATTGGTGGCTTTTGATAAAGAAATGAACTTGAGCCTTATAAACAGACTAAGCCAAAGTCTGCTCTTGGTTATATCCATAAGATTTTGATGAAAATTTTGGGACTGTGCCCAGAAAGTAACATGGCTTGGTGGGAAGATTTCTGAGTTGTTTGTAAATGATACATCACAGATCACTACACTTACAGTCAAATTAAGTCAAGATCACACTAAAAAAATGCTGTTGGATTAAGGACACCTCTTCATTTGGTGAATAACTGAGAGTCTAAGTCATTTCCTTCCCATGCTTAGAATGAAGATGACAGCACAGGCTGAGATGGGTATAACAGCACTGGGTTTGGCACCAACTGACTATGCTTGTGTGATAGTCTATGATCCAGGAGAGGAAAAGATGATCAGCAACTAAAAATCATTAGAAGCATTACTGAATCTGTAGAAAGCACAGGCATTCAGCTGAATCTCATACTACCCATTTTTTTACCATGTTGTGTTAAAGATGGATTCAGTGGTATATGTTCAAAGGGCTTGTTTACAAAATAAGTTCTTTTTTTCCCCTCTGGATTTACTAGAAGTTGAGATTCAAGCAGCGTTTTCCAGCTATTAAATATAAACAGACATGTGGAATCAAATCCCTTTGAATTTTATTCATAATAAGAATGAAATCTGAATTCTGGCGCTATGTTGCAAATATAACTCATAAAGCAGCATTGATCAACATCACTGTACAAATATTTATTATTCTAAAATCTTCCAAATTTACTGGAACCATTTTGCACACTACAAGCCAAATTTTTCCCTTAGGTTTATTCACATAATTTTCAGTGTAGCAATATCACCAGTTATACTGAAGTTAATGAGTATTGTGTGCTTGAATCTGAGATCAGAACTGGATCCCAAGAACACATTTACTTTTGTCGTATGTTTGGAATATTATGTCCATTCAGATGCCATCTTTGCTTGTCACAAGCTGTATCACATCCATGCAAAACACATGGTAAAGCCATTGATTCAGACTCGTGTCCATGCTGTGACCTATCTATTTTATCCCTGCCCTGTGCAGAGCTGTGTACCCATGCTCTGAAGAGCAGCAGCCTCCCCAGGGGAGTACCAGAGGCCACAGCCAAGTGTCAGGATGCTCCAGCAAATGGCACTACAAGGTCATTGGTTTGCCTTTTTTTTTTTTTTGCTGTTAAAAAGTCATGAAAGAGTAAAGTGGAGCCATTGGAACGGACATCCTAACCTGTATACTGGGAAATAAATACATATGCAAAATAATTACCTGAGGTAAAGCTTGGGGATCAACAAATCCCTTGAATGAGATTCTTTCCATACACAGAAATAAAAATGGAGATATGGACTGACTGAAGGGTCATAATATAGAAACGATAAAATGCTGAAGATTGGGGAACTTGCCCATCATATGGGCCATCGTAGCCCAGAGTGGACATACTTTGCATATATCAGGGGTGAAATAATGAATAAAAGATTTTAAAAAACAGAACAATGAAGTGCAGACACACGCTCAACAAAATATTGAATAAAAAGGACTTTAGCATATACTTGATATTAGTCATGTACTATGACAAATCAGGGCCCATAAGCATTTTCTATTGGATTATTAATTCTACCGTTCCTAAATTCACTGGAAAAGTCTCTTTTTTTCACTTTCCCTAAGAATTTTTTAATTAAAATCTCCATACACAGCTTTCTGCATAAAGACTTTCTTTCTGAGATAAAGTCAACTAACAGGGACTTCGAACTTACTGGATGCCTTTTGTCCAAATTGGGGTCAGACCTGGTGACCAGATGGTGGCACTTGTCCAGATCTTGGATTTTTCTGGGGAAGCAGGGCACTGAGGGCAGGAGAAGTTAAGTGTTACGGGATCAACTAATTTTAAAAGATAGAGAAAATAAATGCAGTAATGAAGGCAGCAAGCTTTCTTCATCAGTAACTATCTGACAAGTTGATGCTTAGGTAGCTGAGTACCAATTCACTGACCAAACTGACAAACTGGATGAAAAATGATCCAAATCTAAAATGCAATTATAATCTCTCAATTTTAATTATCAGAAGTATTTTTAAAGGCAAAAACATTTCATTTTAGGCCAAAAAAAATGTCCTGTTTGATACAGTACAACATATTTTGTTCTTCTTTTAAAGATGTTAAAAAATATTTTCACCTTGTCTGAAAAGTAGACTTGAATTTTCCTATTTTTGAAAGTGAAAACAATATCTTAAAGGAAAAATAGATTTTTTAAAACCATAGAAAGTAAAGAATATGTATTGACTTTTCAAGTATTTTCTTTGTGTTTTGTTTTCTTTTTTTTCAGCAAAACTAATCAAGCCCTATCCCAATTTCCAAACAGTTTCCTTTTCCTGTAACAAAAATAAACAGAAAGTGTGCCAGTTTTAATTTAAGTCTTAATATTTACAACTGAAAAATTGAAAAAGAAAAAAAATTAAAAGAAGACTAGGTTAATGTCACTTTCTGCTGTCAGACTGATAATGAAGTCAGACTCAGTTGTTATGGCTGAGAAAAGCTCTATTTGTAGTTGCCTGAATCTGATCTCATATCTGTCATATCTGGACTGAATGTCAGATTTAGCTTTAGTCATAACAAACTGTATCTAAACACAACTATTGTGCAAGTCTACAAATAAATACTGAAGTTGTTGTACAGGGCGGCTGACTCTTCCAGGGAATGTGAAAAAAAAGAGCCAAAGCTGTGTGAAATGACTGAAGGAGCCCTTAGCCCTCAAAATGACAACAGCTTTTCCCCTTAGTTTGACTTAGGACTCTCTGAGGAGACTCCTGATCACATCCACCAAGGACTGTTCCTTTAAAACTCACCATTTGCACACTAGCTACATGGGCTCAAATAAGCCATTTGGTTTTATACCTGTTCCAAACATAAGGCAGAGAGGAATATGAGGAAAAATATGTCTCCAATACTCCCCTGCTCCAACAAACAAGCCAGCCCTCTTTTAACAACCACTTGTTTTTGTGGTAGATCCCAGTCCCAGCGTATTCAAAATTAACAACTTCTTCTAAGCACAGACCTCTCAATACCCCCAAAGTGCCTCTTCAACTTCAGAGAGCTCTTCCACTCTCTAGTTGCCCTGTCAGCTGTGATGCCTTTTTGATGTCCTCTCTCATTTCCTCAGGACCACCTAAAAAGTGTTAACATTTTGTTGTACTCAACCACCTGACATCTGTCAGCAAAAAAGACAAATTCCTTCGTCTTTAGCAAAGGCACTTGCCGTGCTGCTGACCAGTCTTGAGCTCAAACACAGCCCAAGCAGTGAAGTAGCCACTTGCAACATCTTGCCAGAGGGAAATATTGTTCTTAAACTGGAATCTCAGAAGATGTACAACCTTTGCACAAAAAAAAAAAAAACAGAAAGCCTGATGATTTGTTATACACACTTGGCAGTGGATCTGCTCCCTGTAAGAACATCCCTTGCTTCTGCCCATCTGCTTCTCCCCATCTTCTGCTGCTCCCCATCTGCTCAGGACCTGTAGGCTCACTGGTGATCCTTGCTTCTTTCTGCTCTCTGAAAGCTTCTTCCAGATGGTTGCACTCCACTCGTTTCAGTTATGGAGCAATTTACCTCCAAAGGGTCTTACTAGATCCAAATGGCAGGAGCCAAGACACCATAAACTGACAGCTGCTGAGCTTCTTGTTTTGCTGTCTTTCTTTGTCATCTCCCTTCTTGCTGGAAAAGTGTCCCTGCATTTTTCTCACCTACTTCTCCAGCCTAGTTGGAATGGCTGTCTTCCCACACTGATGGAAACAGTCCCACTTAATGGAAAACAGTCATGAACTGAAGGAAAGTGAATACATGCGCACCTGCTTTCCAGACTAATTAAAATAATATTAAGCTAACACTAAAAATATCTCCAAAAAGAATCAAAACAACACCATCAGATGCATGTTTCTTACTTTTGACTTCCCTGCCAGTTTTTACATCCTCTGCAATTCTTTTTAAGGAGGTGATAAGGATATTAACATCAGCACTATGAACTTCACATTCAACAAAAATGTCCAAGTCATCAGCAGAGTTCTTGGGCTTTTTGGCTTGTCTAGTTTTGAAGTGATGGATCTGAGCTTCAAAGGTCTGCAAGAGCCAGATGTTAATATGGTGAAGCTTCTCCAAGGACTGAAAAGCCAAGTACGTCTAGACACACTTCTAATATGTCTTTACAAGATGAGTAAAAGAGGTTTTAACAAGAAGCGCATGTTAAGCAATGGACCTAGTAATGGCCAGATTAGAAATCACTTATACAAACCTAGAGCTAAAGATTAAACACTACAGAATTAGGTAGAGATAGATGGAGATGAAAGATGATATACTGTTGACTCTGGCACTTCATCTGGACAGAAATAGCAAAAGACTGACTGGGTGACTCTGAGAGCCTGGCAGAATGAAAGAAGATCTATTGATGTATAATAACACCATAATCATTAAATAATTACAAATGACTAAAATAAGCAAAAAAAAAAAAAAAACAATACTTTTCGAGTTATTCATTTTCCCAGATAAGACTGAGCACCTGGTAGGGATGTTTCATGTGCCCAGATTTTTTAATGCCTGTATAGTTTTTGTATTCTCTGTATCTTCTGCCAAACATTCACTGAAAATCTCTTGGCTCCTAACTATCCCCTCAATCAATCTGGAGTACTCATTCTTGAAATGTTGGCCTGCTGTTTAGCAGTGGCTGGTCACCATAACTGCTTTAAAGTGATATAACACTCACATCTGCTCTGGGTATACAGCCCTAACATAAAACAAATGTTCTTCTAAACAACTATGTCCAGCTGCTCCCTACCTCCAAGCACACTCTCCTTTCCTTGGAGAGGTCATCCAATCTCTCTGAGCAGGTGGCGGCACAATAGGGATGATGAGGAAGAGGGAAAGCAAGCAGAAGACGTCAGGGTTACAAATGGGGAGATACAGGGTGGTAGAGAAGGCGATAGGAGTGGAACAGAGAGGTTTGGTGGAGGAAGGGAATGGTAGGCAGGTGGTCTGTACCTCAAAGACTTTAGCTGCTCCAGAGAGCCCAGTCTTCCTCACATTGCAGAGTGTGAAAGTCAGGATCAAAGTGGCTCTTCCATCCTCCTCCTTGTGGCCCAGAATATCTCGCCTGTCCAAGGACTCTGGGCAACACATCTACTCCTTGCTCGCCTCTTCGCTTAGGGCTGGGATCCCCACAAGGTCAGTCTTCACTGAGAGTCAGGGGAGCAGATCATGATTGCCAGCTGTTGAGTGGAAACTGCCTGAGGATGTGAGCGCGGCTTCCAGGGTAATGGCCAGGAGATGCGATGCGAGCAGAGCTGCACTGGGCTTATGTGGGTGGTGTGAACAGAGTTGCCAGACAGCAGCAAGCGGAATTGGCTCCTACTGTGAGATGTGGGGACATTTATGTTGGCTATGCCAGACACATCAAGGGAAATTGCTTGCGTAGGTCATGCGCAAGAGCCCAGGAAAACCCTCCTGCTCTGGGTAACTCCAAAGCAGGTCTCTCCTACTTTTTTTGAAAGCGTCTAAAAGCCATTCCTCACTGAGGATCGGCTTTGTGAAGAGTCGGTTTGCCTGAGCCCAAAGTGTCTCGCGGCAGTGGGACAGTCCGCCACCGCTTAGCCGGCTCCGCAACACCGGCCCCCTCCGGCGAGAGATGTCAGGCCGCCGGAGGAGATCCGTGGGGCGGCGCTGCCGGGGCGCCGAGTCGTGGATCGCATGAGAGCAGGGGACGTCCCGCCGACCAAGCCCCTCAGCCACAGGCACACGTCACACGTGTCACAAGCACACGCACACAGATTCCAGGACGCAGGGGTTGGTGGCAGAAAGTCCAACTTTAATGTAGGGCGCACGGGGTTATATAGACAAACCAAGCCACTCCATCACCCCTGACTGGCGGAGGTGGGCCACCCTGTCACCCCTGATTGGCGGTGACGGATCTCCTGATGACTCTCCCTGTCCCAATTAGGGGATTCAGGATCCTAGCTATCATTGGTTCCCTCCAATGCCGGGAGAATCCCGGGCCGCCATTGGCTGGAGGCTCCTGGTCTGCCCAGCGACAGCTGGTCAGGCCCAGGAGCATTCCGGCCGCCACCTCTCCGGGGTTACCAGAGTTCAGGATGATTGGCAGCTTGGATGCCTAATGCATCCCAATGCCCCAACTATATACATATATACATGCAGGACTTCTGGCTTGGTTTTTCCTGTGCATCAAAAATAAACTGGCAGGACTCTTGTCCTGCAACACCTGAGCCCCTATTTCCTATTTTGGATTGTCCTGCCCCATATCTGAGACTATCTTTCCTTCTCCTCCTTTCTTATCCCACAAGGGGGTCCTCTCTGAGCAGGACATAGTCCAGCTCCTAGGAGTCCTCCTCCAACTCCTAGCCCCATCTAAGTGATGTGCTTTCTGTGTACACACAACTGTGGTAACAGATATATTGTGCCCAGAAGACATTGCCTACTGCTGGGCTTTTCCTTAGGGTCTGGCCTGTCCCTGATCCAGGCCCACAAGGGCTGAGTGCTGCCTCCGAGCTAAGCTACACTACTGGCAATCAGGCAGTGCTTGTCTCGATCATGGTTTTGCAGCTAGAAAAATATCTGCGCAAAAAGCCCAGGATCCATATTCCTCATGGCTGCCGGGGCAGATATAGGGTTAGTTCAGCACTGCATCTGCCAGGGCAGAGCATCCTTTCTCATACAGTAACGTATTCCTAGCTCTGTGTGTCTGTGTCTTCTTACCCCAAGTTCAGGTGAACTTGAACTCCTGAGAAAACCCGCAGGCAGGCCCACAGGGGAAGCCGTTGATCTGTATTCCCACATATAGATGGGATTCCCAATGCACCTTAGGATTGATCCTGGCTGAGTCACACACCCCAGTGTTATCTCACTCTTGGCTCTTCCCTAGCCAGGGAAGTCAGAGCAACGACCACCAAATTTTGCTCTCCAAAGACCATGACATCACTAATTTTCTCCTTGCTTCAAGACACAATACTCATAAGGACTCAACTGCCCCAACTAGCCTGGCTGAGATGGACAACCCCAATGGCCAATATCATCACTCCTTGCCCAGGAGCCAGGTCTGAGGATCCAAACACCAACACCCTGTCCAGGCCTCAGGCAGCCTATGCTCTGCAGCAGCAATGGTAGCCCAGAAGGCACGGAACACCCGTGGGTGAGTCGAGGCCTAAGGGCCCAGAAGCCACTGCCGCCGTCAAGGGCAGTGATACCCTCCTCCCCACAGACCGTACCAGTGCCTCTACCAGCCCTTGGTGCAGAGAACAAGGGGTCATATCAAAGGACAGAGCTCAAGGGAGCACCAGTCTCAACAGCAGCTGCAGGGTGAACAACACAGGTGAGAGGAGGGCAGGAAAGCAGGGAGGGATGGGCTGTAGGGGCAGAAAAGGGTTCTTCTCCTCCCGCCTTCCCCCAGCAACAGGGAGAGGGTAGGAAAACAAGCCAAGCTAAGCATGATTGTTTGAATCTGGCCTGGGCGTGCCCCACAGATGGTTGCTCGGTTCCTACATGAGTGCCCACATGTGCCTGCACTACGCTTAGTGCACGTCCAGGAAGACCTGTCCCATGGGCTGTAGCTCAGCCCTGCTTGGACGGGCCATGTCCAGAATTATGATGTATCCTCCCCTCCCAAAGAGATAGGCAGGTCCTCCCTCTGGAAGGTGGAGGTCTTTCACCCACCAAGAGTGGGTTCAACCCTAGCTGTTCAGCCTTTGGGGTGAACACTTAGACCGCTGCCTCAGGCAAGCTTCCTAGATCTGTTTCCATGTTAAAAAAACATCATTATGAAAGAGCACAGTGCTATTCAGATGGAACAAATGGAGTATTAATGCTTGTATTTATTAGGTTAAATGAAAATATTACATTTGAACATTAAAAAAGTCTTCTCTGCCAAGTGCCAGCAGGGTTAGAAGGAGGAATGAAAGATAGTGACAGGCTTTAAAAGAATGCATCCTTGTGTACTCCTCTTTTTCAACAATTTCAACAATTTCTGCATCCTTCGGGGAATAAACCATCTGTACTCCAAGGCTGTTGCGCAATGTAGGCATCTTAGCATGCCCAGAGCAGACCAATCTTCTCCTCTGTAACCTGTACTGACTTCATCTCCTGCCCCATCACCTGCCCTTGACCTTGGCCTTGACAAAGTAAAAAGGCCCATGAGAGGTCTTCTTCACTCACCTGACAGGGAGCTGGAGGGGAGAACACCAAGAAATGTGAACATGGTGGTGCAGAAGATCAAAACTGATTAAAATATGAGTCTAGGACACGTTGGACAAAGCATTCAAGGATGTATAGAGTACGGAAACCTAGAGCAATTGAATCAATGATGTAGATTTCTAGGCGGTATGGTATAGATGATAAAGATTTCTATAAACATCATGTGTCCTTTTCTGTCTCTTTTTCCCCTTAAAACTCCATGATCTTGTCTGCTTGAATGACACCCAATTAGTGCAAGCCAGACTCCTCAGATATAGACCTCACCTCAAATGGGCTTTCCCCCTCAACTTGTGTATTTAACTCCTGTCAACCTGTGTAGCTAGCTTACAAAGATTACACTGCTCAGATGAAACAAAAAGCCTTTTCTACACAAGTGTAGTTTTCTTTAGCCTGGACATAAGTAGTTACCCATTATAAAGTACTATTTTAAATGCAACTTACATTAGACTATTTAAAGCATATATGCACAATTTTTTATTTTCCAAAAGAAAACCTCAGTTTATTTCTACTGCTTTTAAGATACTAGTCATTTAACTTTTTCTCTTCTCACAGTCTTGTTGAATCGATATGTTATGATGCTTTGGCTGGAGTTATTCCTCATTATACATGCAGTAAGAGACACAGAATCATGCTTCTGACCAATTCTCTTTAACAACTTTTCTTACATATGGTTTCTCAATATCACTGTAGATTTACTGCCACTGTCATGCATAACAGCAGCTTATATGAGGATTATTTCAAAAGACTTCACACTTGGGATGAAATTGTCCTTTTGTGCTACTGTTACCTTATAGCTCCTCTAATACCAGGAGAGAGAAATATAGGCTACTTTCACACTGAAAATACATGCCAAGTAGGACTGAATGACCTACACAGACATCATGAGGAGTAAGAAAGAAGACAAAAAAAAGAGATGCAGAGATAAAAAAGCATACTTCAAAGCATCAAAATGATACCATTTTGCATAAATAGACTTCCATGGAAAAGGACTCCAGCTGGTATCCTTAGATTAATGTTATTACCTACAATAAATAAAATGGCAACAGCTGTACTTTCTGTCTTCCCAAAGGATAATGCTTACATTAAAGCTCCATTGATCTTCAAACTATAAATACAAAAGTGTTACCATAGTAGGTATGAGAGTTTGTGGACTTTTAAATCCCCTTCCATCTTTGTATCTTCTAACAGGAACATGAATTTTTGAATCATTTCAGAGTCATCATTCAAACTGTTTCAAGCTAGAGATATTGTTCAGCTTTCCTTTGATCCATTCAGTTCCAATGTGTGGGTGCTGACTTCCTTTGTCCTTGAATGAGAGAACTACAGAGCGGCATTATAGACTGTAGACCAGTCTGTCCAAGAGGGCATTTCAACGCCTTGAGTGAATATTACTGTATAAAATGCAGAGATAGTCATCTTGAAATCAAAGCTTTCCTCTCTCATTCAGCCACTTGGTTAAGTTGCAGCAGGGCTGAGTAAGGCACTGGTGTTAAAGCATCTGATGGCTTCTTGCTGGCACAAAATGTCAGCAAAGTGGCCTCACATCCCCTCGCAAAAAAAGTCACACAAACCTTTAGGTAACTCTCCTCTGAAAGTGTCTTTTCTTTTGGGTACTGTGTGGGTATTTCATTCCCTGAATAGGCAGTCTCAGTGCTTTGCTTAGGGACTCTTTTCTGCAAGTCAAATATATCACAGTATGCACAGCATTCCTAGCCTGCACAAACCTTTTGGGAATTGGGGCCTGTGCAAATAAAGGAGATTAAGACAGGACCATAAATCTTTGGTAATGAGGCTGCAGTATACTTGCTGTCTTTTCCAGTAGCAACTATGCTTTGGATCAATGGCAACATCATTAAAAAAAAAAAAAAGTAAAATTACTTCAGTGAAGGGGAATTACTTCAGCTCATATGTAGAAGAAGAGGTGTAGTTCCACCTTGGAAAGGTCAAGGTATAAAGGGCCAAGCATTATAATGTGTCTCCCAAAAGGTGCAGAGCATGGGACTCAAGAGGAATGGGAGCAACTGCAAATATGAGGGACTGACAGGAAGAAGACTGTGAGAGGAAGCAAGATGAATTAGTCTGTGCTTGTCATTACCTTTCTGGCCCTGTGCCCTAGGTGGTAATGTAATCTAACATCTGCAGCATGCTGTAGCTCTGCAGTATGGTGGAAAACTCCTTCTACTAGCCTTTAGCAAAGAGATATGAAGGATTTCCCCAGGCTCCCTGAAATAAGGTGGTTTTATGCATTAGTGAGAAATATATATATATAGTTTGAAGCCTAAGAGAGTCAAGGCTCACCTGCAGGTGTTTCTTTCTCTGCTAATCTATAGTAATTAAGATATATAAAATAAGCATTTATGCACTACACAGTAAGCTAATAGACTGTGGCTAGATGAAGACTGGCATTTGCACATGGCAGCTTTTTTAATCAGTGGTTACTGATTAGCAAAACTTGTGGCAAATCTTCATTTTATCTTCTGAAGAGCATTGCACAGGATTCCCATCTCACCTGCAAAGAAAATAACCACAGAGTAGTTAATGCTGTAGCTAGCCCATTACTAGCACTCCTATGTAGATTTACCATTTTTATCCCTTCGCTAAGAGGATAAGGTGAGCAAAGAAGTGCTAGATTGCAGTCACTCCCTCATCTTCACTAACCATAAAAAACTTACTTGCAGGATCAGGAATGACAACTTTTGTCAGACTAGGCAGCTTTAGGTGGAAAATGTGGTAGGAGAAAGGCTAGAATCACTAAGGAAAATGGGGCTAAAGTCAAACATTTCCCTTCCTTACTAAGAAAAGATAGAGCCATGAATCCATTCCCAAGTCCTGCAGCCTCTCCTAGTCCTTTCCTGAGTGTTTCAGATATGACAAACTATAGTCAAGTGGAAATGCTATTTTGAAGCTTGATTTGAATTGAAGCTTTTTTTTTTTTTTTAAACCATTAAGGATATGTCTGCTCTTTGATCTTGATCAAGCGTAAAGCCTATAAGATATCCAGATAAAATTTGCATTGCAGTTATTGTTTCTGACCCAAAGTCTGAGGCATTCAAGGTAACAATTTTGTAGTTCCTTACTGTTGATAGTATCAGCTAAGTTCTTCAGCTGCTTTGCGTTGTCCAGGACTTCAATCCTCTGTGTGTAGGGATTGTACCGGACAGAGAAAGGACGAGGGATTGTTGAAGCAAATTTCCTGAACAAAAACACATGCAAACATGAAAAAGTCCCTTTTTTTTCAGTAACTCTCTCTTAGTTGGCGTGTGCTTTTTTAATGGGAGGGATAAGGAAATTATGTTGAAAAAAATGACTAAAATTCTTGCTAAGTGATCTGAGACCATCTGCATGCTGTAATATGCCTGAATCTGCATTTGTGCTTACTATTTTTTTTTCCCCCCTTAAGAACTAATTATGCTGTTGGCGTGGGAAAAGTTCTGCTGATATAGGCCAAATAAGGAGCTATTAGGATTTGATTTGTGAATATCTAATTTTCCTTTCAGTAGCAGGAGATATAGGAGTCCTGACCCACCTTTGCACTTTCTGGAAAAATGAGATCAAACACCCATTCGGACATATCTTAGAATAATCAGTGGACTAACTTCTAATACAGCTAGTATTGGCTCCCAAGATCTCTGCAAAGTTGGATATGGTCAGTGGAGTAAAGTAGCAGTCTTGCCACCCCTTATCTCCAGCCTTTCCTCCTGCAAATGGTCAATCCCATGGCAAAAATGCTAAGCTTTTTGGTCTCTTGGGGAACCATTAATTTGCATAACCACAGAAATGTGGGAAAGGAAGGATCTGAATGGGATGAGATGGTCAGAGCTATTGTTTTAGGCTTCTTGCAGACCCCAGCAGGATATTGGTTTATTTCTCTGCTTTGGATTAGTGGAGTTATTGCTGAAAGAGGAAGGAAATCACACACAACCATTGATTATGGAGTCCAATCTTTTTTCCCAGTGGAAAAATATGATGGTAGCTAAGACGAAAGAGTTTGATGTTTTCAGTCTAGCTATTTCAAGTGGAGAGATTGACTTTATAAGACAGTCTTCCTAAATCTCAGCTGAAGACTAGATCTTGGTTTTAAGCTGAACACTTTAAGGTGAGTTTTTTAAGGCAGGCCTCTGAAGATTTTTTCAGGAAAGTTTTCTGTTACACAAACACACATGCCCAGCTGTACAACACATCATGAAGCCAATTCCCAGGCCTCCATTTCCATTTAACTAGTATTTCAATTTGGTCATTGAAATAAATAAAAGAAGAACAAACATCGCTATAGGGTCTAGGCCTATAGAGTATAGGCCGCATTTGCTGCCTTGTACAGGAGCTTGATCCTCACTTCGAAAAGTACACAGACATGATGGAAATGATGAAGAATGTTGCAACAGCACAAACCAGAAAAGAAGGCCAACAGTTCTCAGGTATCATCCTGAGGGGAAGGGCAGGAGGAGAAATTTCAGGTTTATGATGGCAGAAGAGGAGGTAGCTAGAAAGACCTAGGAGTACTAGGGGGCCTTGGGCAGTAACATTGTGGATCACAGTATGTGTGTATCTGTGAAAGGGAGAGAGATAAAGAGGAAGAAATCCTAGGTCTGGGACAAGTCCCTGTGTGGCAATTCCCATGAAAGATTTGCTGAGTGTGAACCAAGTCTAAGCCACATTGGCCTTGGCTGACATTCAGAGATCTTGAGTTTTCTAAACAAAAATAGAAGTATTGCTGTGAAGGGGATCCCACGCTGAACCATAACTGCAGCTTGAGTCACTCCTGTTTCAGAACTGTAGCCCAGAACTGAACCTGGACCATCATAGTTTGGTTGAACTGGAACTGAATCAGAGCGTGAGTCATAGAAAGATTTATTGTGTAGCCCTTTAGTCCTGTAAGCACACTGCTTGTAACACACTACAGGCTCTTTATCAAGATAACTGCAAAGGTCTCAGGATTGGGATCGTCAGGCTTGCTTGTGTTTTGGTTTTTGTTTTTTTAACCATAATAGCAATTGTCTAATGATCATGGGGCTGTTACCTAATTTGTTTTAGCTTTGCTCAACTCCATATAATCGTGTGCTATAATGCCTGGGGATTTTTTTGTTTGTCTGTCTGTTTGTTTGTTTGTTTTGTAGAGAGGACTGGTATATAGAGAAATAACAGAAAGTTACATTGTGTAGAACAAATAACTCTGACCCTAGAGTAATGATGTTGTATGAAGAAGGACAGTTGTGAATTGACAGTAGGGGCCTTGAAAGCACAGACATAGGATGATACTCGAGGCCCATGGACTACCAGAAACTTCCCAGCAGTCAGGAATTGATGGTAATGCAAACATAGGAAGAGCTAAAAACTGGTTTTAGGGGAAACAAAAGGAGCAAATTAAAAAATATTTAGTGCATACAAAATGTTCTGCATGTAGCACGATCAAAAGCAACACAAAGTTGCAGATCAACAGATAAAGAGTAGGATGTATAGCAAGTCAGAAAACACAAAAAGGACTCTAAGTAGAACCTGGGAGAAGAAAGAAAGGAAGTTTCAACAGGAGGAAGAAACCTCATTAATTAACATCACGTCCCTCCCCCAAAAACTTCAGGATGCTGACTGGTTTTCAGCCACATTCAGAAGAACAGTGGAAGGATGAGTGTAACCGCAGGGGGGAAAAAAAAAAAGTTGGCTACTAGGAGATTTTCTTGTATATTAACTTCAACTGTAAAATTAATGCCATTGTGATTGAACTAATTATGAACAAACTGATGTTTGTTGCATTGTTACTGTACTGATCAAATCTTACTAGGCTAACTACCAATTCTCGCCTTCATATATAAGGTTTGTTCCCTTTTTTGCCCAAAACCAGATTTTGACTGTAACAACTGCTTAGTCTCTTAGATCTTTGCACAGTTTTTATTTATACCAACCCAGTATCTGACATGGCGGTGGGATCTGTCCTATTGGCATTGGACAAGAAATTGGGTCTTATGTGGAATGAATTAGCTTATATGGCATACCTTAGCTTTTCTTTTGCATCTTTAAAACTTTCAGCAACATAGTAGATAGGCTGGAACTCAGTAACAATGTACTTCTGCTCAGCAGTCTTCTCCAGGACCAGAGGCTTAATTTCAGGTTGACCTGATAAACAGTACTAAAAGCAACAGAGTAAGGAAATTGTTTCGGTTAAAAAGTGTCTGCATTTACTGCAAAAGAAAGTCAGTTACTGAATGCCACCCACTTGCAGATAGGAAAGATGTGCTTTTATGTAACGCAAATAACACTACTAAGTAGGATTGATCACTACGTAGGAAAAAAATAGATTTGAGCTTCTGTGTGTATATTTGTTGGCGCTTTTATTAGATAGAATTGTCTAAAGAAATATGACATTTCATGCCATTTGTTTGCACAAAATATGAAGGAAAATAGTATTTCAAAGACATTCACAAGAAAAATTTGAGTGATTTTAAAAACCCGAGACTGAACTATGTAACAGCTCTGAAATGTTTCAATAACACACCTGCAGCTCCCCAAATGAAGACAGCAGCCCTGCACCATATGCCTTCAGTGAATCACCTTCCTTACATAGTCCAAACTCCACTGTAAACCAATAAACCTAGGGAAAAAAAAACAGATAGAAATGTATGATTCCTTCATCAAAAACATATGCACATTGGTGATTTGAATGTATTTGGAGGACATTTCAATCACCGAACAATTATAATTGGAAGCGACCTTTGGAGATTATCTAGTCCAATCTGCCTACACAAGCAGAGTCACCCAGAATGTGTTGCACAAGGTTGCATCCATGCGAGTTTCTAATACGTCCAGAGGAGGACACTCTACAGTCTCTCTGGCAAATCTGTCCCTGTGCTCTGTCATCCTCTCAGTCAAGTTTTTCCTCAAATTCAGGTGGAACATCCTGTGCTTCAGTTTGTGGCCATTGCTTGTTGCCTATCGCTGTCCACTTCTGAAAGCAGTCTAGGTTCATCCTCTTGATACTCTCTCTTAAGGTATTTGCACACACTGATAAGATCCCCTCTCGGTCTTACTGCAATGTGCCAAATATCAACTGTAGAAATTTTATAGTGTCCCCACAGGCTGAAATTCTCCTCACAAGAAGGGGAATAGTGCCAGACCAAGTGTGTCTGAAAATCAATTTGCTTCCCTGACAAAGACAGTGGTTTTTATTGTGCTTACATTTGTCAGGAGCATAGAGAATGAAACTATAGCAATAAAATTTCATTTTGGATGGACAAACCAACTGAAGTTTGAATCTGTGTTGATAGACTTATGTTTCCTGTTTCCCACGAAGGGACTCCAGCTACTGTGAGAGAGGGAATGAGCTGTCAGTACAATAGAGTACCCTGACAATGAAGATAGTGTGTGGCCTAGATTGACTTTTTGTTCTGTCACTTGGTAGCACTTTGAAGGGATACCTGCTCTGGACCAGGGGAATGACCTCACCTACCAGAAACAGCACAGACCATGCAAGATTGTGTCCAGATGAGTTGACGTCAGGCACGTTAACTCATAGGCATATCCTCCTTTATTTGGAGCTTGCAACTCTGTGACCCAGTTTTCTCATGGTAGGAGTCAAGTGACTCATGTTGACTGCAGAGAACATTATCTGCCTGGCTGCAGGAAAGGGAATGGGTGCTAGCAGGTAAGACAGATAGTAAAGCTGCCTCTTGAAGCTTCCTGAGAGAATGTAGGCTTTTCTTACCCAATATGTTTGTGCTGGAGGAAGTCTTGTCTGACCCTCTGTGTTTAATCAAAGCTGTCATTTTGAGTAAGGAATGCCAGAATTATTTTCCTTTAATGCAACTGTTTCAGGGTGGGGTTTTCCAATCATGGATTTCATTCTGTTTCCATTCAACTCTATGGGAGTTCCATCAGTGACTTCAGTGGCAGCAGAATTAAGACAACACAGAGTGCTTTGGAAAACTGAGCCCTCATTTATTAAATTACCGTAGCAAGTTTCTCGATGAACTCATCTGGAGCTCCCAGAGATGCCAGTCCTATTTCCTGTAACAATAAACCATTATTCTTCAAGCTGTTTATTACAAACATTCTTCCTGACGTGTCTTATGTAATTTCTCACATTTTAAATGTTACCACCATTTACTACCACACACAAATGTTTACAGGACATGTTCCTATCATGCAGCATCAATTTTAAACCAGAAAACTCTCCAGAAATGAACAAAGGGTGCTGTCTAAGTGTCATTTACAAGGCATGATCCTTTGTGCCTGGTACAAAGCCCACTGAGGTCAAAAAATATTTTTCTCTTGCTTTGACAGGCTTTTGATCAAACCTACAATGCACACCAAAGAGAATGATACAGCAAAAGGGAGATAAATCAACCACATCTATACACCTTAAATATGTATTTGTTTTGATGGGGCTCTGATTGCAGGAGGTTTCCTGGAGACATGAATCTTTTTTTTTCTTTTTTTTTTCTTTTTTTTTTAATTCCCCTGAGTAGCAGGGCATGATTTGAAAGATTTCTTTTGTACCTTGGAGCTAATGCACACTTTCCCAGGAGGAACATAATAGCCAGATTCAGAATGCAGCTACACAAAACTGTACATATTAGGTACTTTTTTTTTTCATGGTGAGGTCAGTGAGCTGCTGAATCAGTCCTCCCTATACACCAAAAGCAAGGAGGCAACCCTGTGTTAAGTCCTAAAGAACCAAGGTATAGCAGAGTGTATCTCAAAGGAAACCCCAGTCTTGGCAAGGGCGGAATCAGAGGGCAGTATGGAGTGCTTATTAAATACATCGAGTTAATCTCTATCTTGTGAGCATATAACATCAAATCCATTCTTCCTTCCTTCCTTCATGCCTCCCTTAATCCTTGTTTTCTATTTTCCCTCTGTCTATCTTTCTCTCTTTTCTTGTTTTCTGGAAAGATGTAGCCAAAATTTTACTCCTCCTCAAAGGTCTGGCTCTTTTACCAGGAACACTACCCAAGGGAAAGATCCTCTCCAGCTTTCTCCCATTCTTTGCCACAGGGATGGTTCCTCACTTTCCCTAACTATTGGACTGCAGAGTGGATCAATAACTCATCTGTCTCAAGGGCAATTTAACATCTCCCAGAAGGACCAACATCTACAAAGTTTCACAAAGGGGTTTTCCTATAAAAGACAAGCTCACACAACAAAAATTTGCTGTATGAGTAGGTGATTTCTCCTATGTGATTTGTGTCTTAATTTCAATAAATAAATAAATTAATGTCTTCTTGAAGTATATATACAATATGATTTTGATCAGGATTCATCGCCTATGTGCCTTCAACTGTCCTTGAATAATAACATTCAAGAATGCAGCAATGCTGCCTCCTTTATTCTGGTTTGATTCTTGACAATACTTTCAAAGTTACCAGCTGTGAACACTTGTCATTTCAGCACTTACCCAGTACAAACTAGACCTTCACACTCAGTTAACCAAATAGAAAGGAAACAATTAACACTGCCAAATATTTGGAAAGGGAGATTCAGCTGACCTCAAACACTCTTAACCAATAAGCTTAAAGGTGAACCCCTCCATAACCCTTTGTTCATCTTCTGAATTAAACTAAGTGTTTGACTTACCTGGGAAAACTGAGCAAAACTGGGATCAGCAAAAAGAGGTACGTGTCCTAGTAGCTCATGGCAAATATCACTGTAGAAAAACACGACATTTGAACGTAATTTGTGAAAAGTGCAGCAATACTGCATGAATCCCTTATAGTCTGAGTATAGTCAGAAGTGCAAAAGAGGCCCCCTCTCTATTCAAGAATGATGATTTGAAGTCTGAAATGCTCTGAAATCTGGACCAGAAGGTTTGTACACCCAAGGGTTTTCAGTGTTTTTTTCTTCATATATCAGAGGTAGGATAATGTATTGTCTTTTTTATTACTGAAGAGTGGCGACATTGTTTGGAGTGACTTTAAGGGTGACAAGTCTACTCTCAAGACCAGACCTTTCTCTTCATACTACAATCCAAAATTAGATGTTTAGCCTCCTAGTCTCTTTAGGAAGTCAAGAGAGAAAGGGAAACTGCTTTCCTCAAGGCAATTCAGCTCAACCTCCCTGACTATCCCCACAGAAAATGCCCAACCTGATCATACTATCCAAGCCGCCAGAAACAGTCTGGCCCCCGATGATACCAGACATCTCAGAAAGAGTCAGGTTTTGAGTTTATACCTAAAAAATTGCTATGCTGGCACTATAGAACCGTTGTACAATCCTTCTCTAAGATCTAGGTGAGCGCAGTCTTTGAAACCACTTATTTCAAGGGCAGTAGCTTCCAGTAGAACCTTGGGGACCTGTGCCTATGCACTGCTGAGTGACTTCCTGTTCAAGACCACTGTACTAGTTAAATCCTGCAGGATACCTGCGCAGCTCTGGCCTCAGCAAAAGTCAAATGAAACTACGAGCAAGTGTCTGAAATCAGTCTTTGGAAAAGAAAACTGTCTTTCCAACTGTCCTCTTCGTCAGCTCATAAAAGGACCAAAAGAAATCTCTTCACCAAAGGGAATGTCAAAAAGCTGGGAGATAACTTCACTTGATCACATTGCTGCTTAGGCTACTGAGAGCATTCAACCATGGAGTCAACAGGACAATCAGGAGTTCACTCCTGGCTCCTGTTCAGACCCAGAGCCTGACAAATGGGAGTTCACCTTTCTTCAGATGGGATTGTTTTCATGTCAATTTAAAGTTCACAGCTTAGCAAGCATGTTTGGGGAGAATTCAGCTAAATATATTTTATTGAAAGACAGAGAAGGGGGGTGTTGTGATGTTTGTATCTCTTTGACAGGAAAGGAGGAAAGCAGAATAAAAGACACAGAGAATGGGACAGGGGAGAGGGATGAGATGCTCCCAGGAAGGCAAGGTCTGTGGAAGGCATTTAAAGGGCAGGGACCTGCATAGCAGGCATTCAAGGAGACATGTGCTCAGGAAATCCGGGCTCTAACAGCCCAGCCCAACAAGGAGTGAAGTATGACATGTCAGCCCAAGAGCTTAGATGGAAAGGTGTCATCTAGTCTACGAAAAACATAATTGAGAGCTCTCTGGTGGAGATGGAGCACAAGGCTTGCAGGCACTGCACAACAGCATGGGCTGTGGGAAGGGTTTCCAATGTCCAGTTTCCCTGGGCACTGGTTGAGAAGATCAGAGCAAAGTAGGTTTCAGCCTGGCTCTGTGCAGAAGGGGAATGGGAGGAGGAGAAACAGGGAGGAAAACCAGGAACATGCAGGATAACTGCTTGCTACAACTTCCCACATGCCCCATGCCAAAGTACTTACGGCTCTGGTGTGTACATGGGTTTGGATGCATGGCGAATGTACTGTGTAGAGTGAAACACTCGGAAGGCCAGCCCAGCCAGGAAATCACGAGAGGAGAGCAAGCCTGCCACAGGACGGAGGCGAAAGCCAGTGCAGGCTGAGAGGACAGAAAGATGGTATGTTAGAAACACCTAGTGTGTTTGATTTAACATTATTAGGACTGCTCATAACAGAAAAATAATTACTCATTGCTTTTTTTTTTCACTTCTCCTATGTTAATTAGCATTTAATTTCTACCCATGTATATCATGATCAAGGTTTCTGAGCATGCCTGCCATTACATCCTTGAAAAATTTACAGAGAGGGACCTGGAACTGAGGCTAAATGGTGTGCTCAGGTACTCACAGGGAGCCTGTGATAAAGCAGGGACTGCTTTTCCATCTCTGGAAACATTCCCTCCCCTCCATTAACAGCAGAGGCCTTTCATTTCACTTGGTTCTTTCTGATGCTTCAAACTTACACTGCAAGAATTTTGAAATATCTTCAAGCTGGGGGATGTTGTCTTCCCGGTAACCACAGTACTTCTCCAGCAATGGAAACACATGGTTGTGCTCATAACAAGCATGAGTTGGATAGAGAGTCTTCAGCTCCCTGAAGACAGTTCCCCATGTCCTCTTTTCCTCTTCTGTGTAGGTCACCTCAGGAATAGGTTGCCCACTAGAAAGAAAATGGATACAATCCATGAGAGTGACAAGGAAACATCCCTGTGTATCAGCGACATAACATTTACTAAGTGCTAACCAGAATCTGGTGGTGGTGGAGAGAGGATGACTTCGTGCCCAAGTGCACCCTAGCTGAGATACTATTAACCAACCTCTGGCGAAAATAGATTAGTGCATATTTGTCTTGTCAAAATGATCTTATGATAATATTCAATAGGTGATGGTTTTAGTTTATTTGTCTTAAATATTCAACAACTGCTGCAATCCTTTTTTTCTACTACCATTTACATAAATTATAATATGACTGATACAAAAACAATAGTTCTATAAAACTGTTTCTGAGGTGGTCGGAGTAATTCTGAGCTACGCCTCATGAACACGCTACATATGCACACTTCAGCCAGATCTATTTTCTTCCTTTAATTTTAATGAGTAATTTTGGGTCAGATCATGTCCTCAGGCCTCCATGTGCTCAGCTCGCACCAAAGTTAGCAGGCGTTAGGCAATCATAAGCAAAGTATTTTGGCCTCCGGAGGACAGCTGATTCCTTGCCAATAATGATAGGGCCATAGGTGAATCCAGCAGCTTTGAAAAATCAAAGGGTTTTAAGTAACTTAATAGGGTTAACATCACTGCTGGAATAATGCTGGAGTCTTCCAGGCCACAGAGATCCATTATTAAACTCTCATGACACCCCGCCATCTCCCACCCCCTCATTTTTCACTTGAGCCTCAGGGCAGCTCCTCTATTGCACTGTCATTTTCTGCCTCTGCACCTCAGCCCTCCTTGATCTGTGGAGCTTTAAACGTGGTCTTGAATTAGGAAGTCTGCTGGGGGACTGTTGTCCCTATAGCAGCAGCTGTTCCTAGTTAATCCTCAGCCACCTTTCAGAACTGGAGGAGAAAGCTATGGCTTAAAAAGCTTTCAAATTTCAATGAAAAATATCCTAGTTATCAACAGGGCCAAAAGCAAAGGAAAATAGAGAGGGAAGAGCAAGCAAGCTAAAAGCAAAGGAGACAAAGGCCAAGGAAACGAGGCATTCAACAAAAATGAAGGCAAACAGTTTGGGAGAGAAAGCAGAAGGGCAAAGACAGAGGAGGGAGAAAAACAGCAGTAGAAAAGATGACGATCTGAGCCCAAAAGAAGAGTACAAGAAAAGAGGAAATACAGAAAAAAATAGAAGATTAAATTGATAGGCAGAAGAAAAGCATGAGATAACAGATTGCAGAGCTTCTTCACCTTTGTAGATGACTCCACAAGATAAACACATTTGCTTTTCCAGGTACTTTTGCATGAAACCTGATAGCTTTGGTTGTCCCTCTCATCCTGTCCCATGCTCTTTCCACCCATTCCCATACACAGGAGCTGTGCCCTTGCCCTCTTTTCCCTGATGCAGACTCTGTAAGGAGTCTCCACCCACTGTAGCATCCAGGGCAAGGGCATTAGGGGCACATCAACACATTGCTAATTAACACTCAAGGTCATGAAAAGCATCTGGCCATGAACCCAAGAGGCCCAGACTGTGGCATTCACACTCTGCTCTTTGCTCTATCACTGAAGGAGTTCATCAGAAAGTTTAAGAACCTGGAATTAGAAGGTGTTTGGGGGACCTTTAGGTCTGAACAGGCTGTTAGTTCTGTTTGCAAACTCTGAAAATATTGATCACAAACTAAATATTAATTAATTACATCTTCTATAATGTTTTCTTATCCTCCTAACTGGTTCCAGGCTGAATCTCTGTTGCTTGTTTGTTTTTTTGTTTGTTTGTTTTATAGGTAGGATTTGATAGGAGACTGCAGACTAAAGGCCAAAGATTGCTATCAGTTATGCAGGAAGGAAATATCCTCTGCAGGAAACCTATAAATGGGAATTAATCCATTCTCTTTGGCCATAAAGTCTTATCAAAATTTTCTAGCCATAAACTGGGCTCCTGACTTTTTTCACTCGATATCAGTCAGTCCATTTTTTTTTTCTCATGTTTTATGATTAGATTATTAGCTGTTTTGCTCAGGGATTATCTCTTCATCACTTAAACACTTGTCTCAAAGAAAGTACAGACCTGATTATGCAACACATGTTACATTAACCTTTGCTGTCACATTTTTTACCAATCTCTGCAAGAATCAGGCCCAATAGTACTGGTATAAACATGTGAAAGGCTCTGGGTGCCAAATTTTATCTCTTTCAGATGTGATTACTAAAAGTAATCAAGCAAGCCTGTTCTATACGAATTTATTATCTCTATCTATTTTGCTCATTGCAGCCAGGTCAGACATGATAAAAGTAGAGTATCAGGCACTGTATTAGCATCAGAACCATAAGTTATTCATTATCTTTATAGTGTATGCAGCTCCTGCTTTAATGTAAATGATAGGCACTCCTGCCCCTAGCCCTGGTTTAATAGGGAGAATCCCAGAAGTGGCATTATTCAATGTTCAGGTCTTTGTAGTACCAACTGGGTCTGCTCCTCAATTGGACAACAAAGAAAGAGGGGTGTTGTTGGGAGAGAGGGTCCATGCACACGTTCTCATTTCAATGTGTGCCTGGACAAATTTCATTTTGTTTTACTGCAATTTGAGGATAAACGCATGAGCAGGAAGATTTAAACAGATGCCAGAGAAAAGCCAACAGCAGGAGAACACTTGTGGAGGGGCAGCAATCAGCAGGAGGGTGAGCGCCCGGAGAGAGGTCGGGAGACACGGGCTTGTTTTCCTGCACGTAGGCTGAACACTCACTGTCTGTAGTTGTAGGCAATGTCCGCAAAGTCCTTCCTCCGGGCTCGGTACACAGGATCTTTGAACCCCTGGAGAGAAAGAGACAATCAGTTGCTGTGTAAGTGCAGCTGGTGAGCAGTCTGTCTATCACCAGGCTCTCTCAGACACAACTAGAGGGATCTTAGAGAGCAGAAAGTTGATGTCTTGTACCCAAAGCCTTAGCTTGTACCCAAGCTAAGTACAAGGGAGTAGGAAAGTTGCCTTCCATCCTGTATATCTGCACTGGGGCAGATCCTCAGGACTTGTCTGTCCATCTACAGGACAGAACAGGAGTGACCGGAGGAGTCATCCACGTACAGCCTCCTAATCCAGTTCTCCCCTATCACCTTCACGGTTCGACTTGCAACAAGAAAGGTACTCAGTGCTCCCAAAAAAGCAACCTGCCCCATTAACAGTACTCAGATGACCAGTGATGTCCTCTTACATGAAACTTGTTGCAGGTTCTAACATAGCTGGTCTGGTCTAAAAGAGTTACCATGTTAGAAACATGCTCAAAAACTCTGTCAGACTCCGTAAGTGGGTTTTCAGCATGAACCATGTCCAAAGGTGTTCATTTTTTAAAGTGTTAGGAGAACAACAAGCACTTAGAAAGATTAAAACCCTCATTTATACTACAAATTTATTGGGATTTAATTTGGTACATAGGCTTATGATTGGCATCCTGGCCTCTGCAGTTAATTATACGTGTGATTGGAGAAGAAATAGAATCTCTTGATTTTCACCTGGGATAACCATTCTCCCATCCTAGTTTGCCCTTTATTTAGATTTTAAATTCCTCAGGACTAGGAGTGTCCTTTACCACCTACAGTGGTGAAATGTCCTTCCAAGCGAGGAGGCATTTCTACAGTGCAAATAACAGCAACCCAGTGGGAACAGATGCAGCTTGGAGGTACCTGGCTTGGAGGTACATTGCAGAACTGGACTGAGAAACAGAAGCTCAACCAAACGCATGTGAAAGCTAAATTTAGAGTGCAGATCTAAGAGTTTATGTTAGGCACAGACTAAGAAATTGCTGTCTCAGATCAACCTGGCAACCTTAACCTTTGTGATTAAATCCAACAAAACAACTGCTAAAAACACACTTTTCTTTATTTCTTCTTTCACTCTATGCTCTGTCATGTTTATTTATCCCGGTACACATCCTGTTGGACTTTTTTATTAAGGCAACCTGGATAAAACTGCTTACTAACTAATTAATCCTAGGAACTGTCAGGAACTGGGACAGAGATGCTTCACGCCTTTCAAAATCCATTTTCTGTTTCTTTTCTGTTTCTTTTTTTTTTTTCAAATACACTCTTGGTCTATTCCCACATGACACACAAGGGGGCCATTGACTCAATATATCTCCTTTCATTCTGTTTTTAATATAATTGCACTGAATATCATGAATCATTGTACATGATACATAACACATCTCAAATTAAGCAATAGGTAGTGAATGACTAATCACTCTGTCTCAATTAAACTAATAGCAGCAATTTTTGTTGCACTGCATGCAATTTATTTATAATCACCCTATCTCAATTAAACTAATAATAGCAATTTTGTTGTACTGCATGAAACTCAGTGTGTTTTGACAAATGAAAATAAGTTGTTTGCTTTGAAAGGGAGTAGAGGCAGAAGTATTCTTGTATCTGGAAGAGTTGAAAAAACACTGGAGGGTATTTTTTTAATCAACTAGGCCAAGTAAACAAAACTTTGTGACTGTACTAGTTAAATCACAAACTTTTCGAAGCAGGAATATTTTCTTTTGTTGTGTCTCATCATGCAAGAATCACCTCAAATTTAACAAGCACATAACAATTCACTAAGCTCAGTTATATAGATGTGATCAAGGCGGAAAAAATAAATAAAATTCATATTACTTCCAAGCTATGATATGCAGCTTCTTATTTTTTGGCTAGCAGTTTACAAAATGAGTCAGAAGTTGCTATATCAGAGTCAACTGGGAAAACCAGAAGCATCCTTGTGGTGGCTCTCTGTTCTGATGGACTCGGTAACTCTTTAGATCTGCTGGTATTTGCTTAAATTAAAGCAAATTTTAGTCTGCCGTGGTTTGTGCCAGAGATTGGGGTGAATTCCAACTCTAGAAAGGAGGCACCCTCTTGGCCTAAGCCACGCAAGGTCTACTAGATTTGTCCTAAAGCACAGCAGTCCCAATAAGCACAAACATATAAAAAAAAAGAAAAGAAAAAAAAATCTGTTTCTTACAGGATGGTCTGCATCCAGTTCAGCTCCATAGCTTAGGATCTGATTGGCAAATCTGTCCAGCTCCTGGATACTCCTGGGAAACCATGGCACTGCAAAACAGAAAATAAATCCTCACTGTTTCATATCTTTATGATAGTTTTGAAAAGAAATCTATATTCTTAGTTCTTTTTATTGCTTTGTTTTGCATCTCTTTCTATTTCCATTTTTTCATCATAAATATAAAGGAACCTATGTAAGGGGCTAAATTCTTCAAACAATAAAGTGTCTTTTCCATGTGGTAAGAGGCAACCTTGCATCTTGTCTTGAATTAGTGGCTGTTTTGCACTGCTGGAAGAACCCAGCTCATCAAGAAAGTCCAGTCCTTGACACACACTTGGCTTGTAATGTTTATGATTTTCTCTTCCTTTATTCCGGTTTCTTGACTTGCCAAACATAGAACTATTTCCCGAATATCCCTAACTTCACAGTAGCTAGCATCAGCCCTTGCAAAAGAACAGCAAGAAACACCACTGGGATATGGGATTCTTTCAAGAATTAATTGGTGCCCTCACATAAGCTAGGATGCTGAAGTAAAATGATAAATGGTACTCTGGTCTATCTGACTGGCATTGTATTACTGAACTCGTTATGCAATAATACAGCATTTAATTAAAATTCTGGGTCTAGTTCTTCATTGCCTTGCACCTGGCATGCAATACCCACCTCCTATGGCACAGCCAGAATATGAAATGGAGCCACACTGACTACACTGCACTTAATGTCTGCACGGCAGGACGTAAGGAGAATAGCAATACAGCTTTTCAGATGCAGTGTGTCCAGACCAGGGAAGCAGCAGACAGAGGTCTTCATAGCAGCTATGCTATGCTATAGATCATTATAGTTTGAGGGGGACCCACAACAGTCACCCACTGCAAGACTGCCTTCATGGACCCATGAGCACAGGGGATTGCCACTGTACCTCAGGCAAGCACCTGGCTGCTGGGCATATACCCTACTGTGATGAACTTATCCCCATCAGTAAAACTAATTGGTCTTAAACCTCATTTATATGTTTGTCTCCAGGACACTTGGCACCAGGGAGCTCTAACATTTCATTACATGTGATTTGTAAAGTTACTCCCTTTTCTAGATTTTAGACATAATTATTTCATTTGATGTTGATTAGTTCCTGCAAACAAACATCAGTGAACACTTTGTTCTTATTCACCTTCTGCAGGCCTCCTAGGATTTTCCAGCTTCCTGTGAGATTCTCCCCTATACCGTCTCTTATCCTGACTGAGATGCCATCCATGTAATTCTGGCACAAGACCACCGCCTACCTTTGAGCATCCTGCTCATTTTTCTCCGCACACTTCCATTTCTACCACACTTTTTCTGAGTAAAGACCTCAACTAGGGAGGTGCATAATGCTTTGGTTCTGCCTTTCTGCCCTATATTTCCTCCACACCAGGCAGCCTCATGGATATCAAGCTAATATCACCCCAAAGGCCAGACCTCCAGCACTAAGGCTCTCAGCAGTGTCCCTATCAGCAAGATGTTCACAGTTCATTTAGCACCTTGCTTGCATGAATGGAGGGTGTTTGCTCAGGCAGCACCTGGGAATAAAGCTCATTCCCCTGTGCTGCTCTCTGCCTGGCAGGCAGCAGTGCCCCTCAGCGGCTCCTCCCCGGCTGAGTTTGCTCTTTGTGTGGAGTGAACCTGATGCTCGGGATGAGGATGCGAGGATGGAGCCACAGCAAACTCATCCAGCAGCTGCTGCTCAGGCTCTCCCACAGCGCCTGGCTGATAGGGCTCAGCCCTGATCCGGATGGACCACCCGCAGGATGAGAGGATTGCGCTGTCTCCAGGTCCATTCAATCTTTCTCTCTCCATTGCAGCTCGCAATAAAGGGGGTATTTGCGGCGCTGGGTTTGGGCAAGGCAAGGCACCTGCACGGAGGCATTTGAGGGACAAGGGCAGATTTTGGGGGCGTGCCTAAGAAGCCTGCAGCTTAGCCCCGTGCAGAGCACTCACCCTCTCCAACAGGATGTCCCACCACCAGCCTGGCTGCATCCAGCCCTCCCCATCAGTCCCATTACTCCTTTCCCTGGCCGAGGAGCATACACTGTGCATGCTTGCAGGCCTGGCATGGTGCATCAAGCCCTCACAGCCACTGCCAGGCCTTCTGCTGCAGGACACCCACCCAGCACGGATGGCCGTGCTCCTTGCCGTGCTGCCTGCTCTCTCCCAACAACCGTGGACTTTGCTGCCCCTCTCTCAAGCTGCCCACCTGCGGCTTCACTCTGAAAAGCAGACCACAACAAGTCACTAGATGGCAGCAGCAGTCTCTGCTAACTCTCCCAAAAAAGACAATTTGCTGCTTTTATTGCTAGTGCTGTGGTTTCTGTAGAAAAACTCACCCACTGCTTTATTAGCAGCTTCCCTGCACATGCAGCCCCTTGAGTTAAACAGGTCTTGGGGGGGGTCATTAAGAAAGGTGTGTTTGCATCCCAGAGAAGAGTCTCTGCTGAGAGTGTATGAAGGGTGAGCCCCCTCAGCTGTTCTGACCATATTTCCTCTATCTGCAGCCAACGCATTTTGAAAATGGCTTCAGAGCTGAGACACGGGGTTTATCTGCTGAATTTGTCACTTGTGTGATGATGGAGGGAATGGCTTCACTCTTTCATGCTTGAGTCTCCCCAGCTGTCATGTTGGGGAGAGGCAGCTGAAAACATTGGGGGGTGTTTTAGGCTGGAAAACGAGCAGCCTGGCAGCCCTTCGGCAAAGTGTTTTTCAAGTGAGGCACCGCTCTTTGCAGGAGAGCTCTGTGACTTAAAGGGCCTGAGCTGTTCAGCATGAGCCTGCTGTGGCCTGGAACCTTCAGGGGATTTCAACCACGTTGCCCATGTGGGTTTGCCTCCCAGAATCAGAAAGTTGGGGGAGTGCTGAATAGCTTCAGCTCCCAGAAGCAATAAAACACAAGTATAATGATGACTTGCTTTCATTGGGTACCTTTTATTCTCAGGTTTCCCTAAGATCTTGGGGTACAGACCACAATGAGCCCTGGGACAGGCAGATTCCGTTGCTGATGCAGCCTCCACCAAGGAAGCGAGGCAGGTGACCTCTGCATCCCCTACACAGGGGCAGCACCTGAGCCATGAGAAGTGCAACCCTGTATGTCCCCGGCCACTTCCAGCAGCTCTCTGTACCGGAATGCTGGCTACAGCTAAGGAGAGTCACCCTGAGCAAACAGGGCTGTTTGAAAGGGACCCTTTGCACAAAGGGAGCCCCTCGGATGCCTTCATGAAGTTTGCTCCTGGGCAGCTGATATTCAGTCTGCTCCTGGAAAGTCTTGGACCTTCTCAGCTCTCATGATGACAGAAATCAAAGAGCACAGCCCTGAGCCAGGTATCATGTGTCCCAGTGACAGGGCTAGGGTTTAAAAGCTCCTGGGCTCTGTGGCTGTGGTGCACAGGGAGGCTTGTCCCCAGCCATCCCAGCAATTTCTAAAAAGCCAAACCAATGTATCCCCTGGATGGATCTATCCCATATTTTGTTTGCAACCTCCTCCTCCAGTCCGTGCTTGCCAGACTCACTGTCTGTCTGCACAGCAATTAATGAATTGCCAGAGCAAGCTGTTGCAACACTGGCCCTCTGTGAAGGTCTGAGGAGCAAACGTGGGCTGATCAGTAATAAATATTGATTTGTCTGTACGCGCAACAGCAGCTTTTACGGGTTGTGCTGGACACCCAAGTAGTGACCAAATTACCATGGGGTCAAATGCTTAGCAGAATGCTAATAAGCCATTTATATGAGGGGCAGCAAAGCAGGGGCAGCGAGGAGTTTCTGCAAAACTTCTCCATTTGGACCATTGTGAAGAGGGTCAGAGACAGGTCTATGCAATTTATAGCCATTCAAGGCCCAGGTTTAGCCCCTTTTAAACTGTCCCAAATACTTTGGCCAGCCTCAGGGTTTAGCAAACAAGGCCCTTACAGAACCTCAGCCTCCAGCCTGTCTCATATATGCAATAAATTATCTGCCTTTCCCTAATGTTGCAACAGAAAAATATTTAATTCTTTTATTTCTGGGCTCCAAGTGGTCTGCAGATACACAGCTTGTTTCCAAAAAGAGCCATGAAGAGATGCACTGTGTTTTCACAACACGTCTTTCTATCTCCACAAAGGGCTTTTGGCTCACTGGTTGTTAGCCTATCTCATGTGAAACCATTACCTCTGGAATTATGGCATTTTGGTGGTTTGCTGTCAATTAAAAACATGATATTAATCCAAACTGCTCTTTGTAACTGTTCAGGTGTAACCAAAATAATGTGTTGTATTTGAGAGAGGAAAAGTCTTGAAAACAGTTAGAGCATCTCTGTGTGTGTATATATATAAATAAAATCCATTTATAGCTTGACCTTGACCCAATAAAGTAAATACATGTATTTAATAATTGCCTCTGAGTTTCCACGGAGCACAGCACCATGAACATCACAGAGTGCCTCCTATGGGAAACTGAGCAAAATGATTTTCTTGCTAGAGCCTCTGATTTTAGAAGGACTTTTAATCACTGCTTAAAGAATGCAAAGTAGTTAAATATTCTGGTGCGCCCAGATCATCCCACGTTAAAGTGTGAGTTTTCTAGTCTGAATTTGTCAAATTTCCCCTCCTAGCTTGATAATTATTAAGTTTTCGGTTGCCTGAAATCCTCTCTCCCAGGCATCGTATGGACCTTGCTCTCTCCAGTGCTGATGGTTCCTATGGCTAAGTTGCAGTGATTCAACTACAGCACACTTCTCATTCTGTGGCATGTTTTCGAGTATTAACCTAATGTTCCTCAGAACAGAGGAATCTGAAACAGATTGAATCAGAAATACACTTTTACTGATGCTGATGTCATATTGATCATCAAGAAACAACACAGAGTGAGACTCTGAAAGCATTTTTCTAACTCTGGAGTCTTACACAGAGCTTGCCACAAGCAAAACAAATCCTTAGCAAAGAAGATTTGAGAGCAGTGATGGCAGAATCAACACCACAGATCTGACCATGGGACCCTGGAGTGCCTCCAGGAGAAGACATTCCCACTCTTCACCTGACAAAAGTGAAGGCTGTGACAATATCCCAGTAGACAATACACCGAGATTGCTCCTTGGAGGCATATTGCTCTCACTCTTCTGTGTTTTGGAAATAAAACTTCTTAACAGAAGCACATCTGTGGATTACGACCAGATTTGCCAGAAGGATATACGCCTGAAAGGCAAGCTGACCTACAGAGCACCGCCAGGCCTGTTGTTTATTAATGCCGTCGCAGATAAAGGACAAGGTCTTAGCGCTCATCCTACGGCTAGCCCCACTCACATTTCACTCTGCCCTCGTGGCTGCCTCAGCCCAGGACTCGCCACCCACAGTTCATCCCCTAAGCAGTGCTCATTTGACCTTTCAAATATGTCTCTTTAATTATACTGGACACCTTAGTTAAACTGGATTCTCTAGCTATACTCACTATGCCCGAGAGCAGTTAAAATTAAAAACAAAAGGGGAAAAAAAAAAAAAGGAAAGGGCCAAAAGATGTATCAATATTCCTCTTTCCTTGGCAGTGAGTTGCTCCAACTTTTTCTGAGTTACTCAAACTAACAAACAAATGCGAGTTATCCCCTTGGACAGAAGGGGATCAAGTCCCTTTCTGCAGCACTGACAGGATAATCTAGCTCAAAGAAATGCTTTGATCAACACAGTAACATGCAGTGAAATCCTAATCCTACAGAAGACCATGGCAGTTTTGACTTCCAAGAGGTCAGAATTTCACTTACAAGACTTTCTTGGGTGATATTTAGAGCTGTGTCAGTATTTGACTGTGGCCTACATGTATCCACCTCTTGACCTCTTCTTAATAATAATTAGATAAACAAAAGTAGTAGCAAATCCTGCTAGGATGTATAGCTTTCTTCTTCTGAAAAAAAAATGAAGAGAAAACATCTTTGATTTGGTGGGATCGTAAATCACCTAATCAACCTTTTGTCCTTCTATCTCATGAATGGAGAGACTGAACTACAAACACTATATGCTTTCTTTTTCTTTTTTTTTTTTCATCTTCAAATGTAATGTCATGGATAGGGCACAAAGGAGATGGTAAAAGGATTACCATCACTGATCTCAGGAAGGTATTAATGTCCTTTCATGTTGTTCCTAGGGAGGAAGAGGAAGATCCAGGCCTAAAGTATTTAAAGTCTGAAATCCTATTAAAATCACATCTGTTATCTGAAGAGGCATTTAGGTATGTCTCAGACTGGATGCTGGGCAGCAACCACGGTGCCTAGCAGCCTCAACACCAGCAAATATCTTTGAGAACTAGGAGAGCGGACAGCTCGCAAGATCTTTCCTATTTCTGTCCAACAGCAGAATTACTACTGACTTCTCTGGTATTTCTTCCCAGAACAAAGGGTTATTTTTGCTTCCACTCAATGGGCAGCAGAGCCCCCCTAATTTCAATAGCAGGGGTGCAGGGTATCCACGAACCTAAATGGTAGCTCATGTGTGTGTGGGAAGGAGAGCAGGGGAAGGGAGAGAGCGACCACAGAGGCACTTCTCCTTCCTTCCTCTGCCCTTCACCCACAAGCTGGCTAAGGGCATGAAAAGGAGAGGGCTGCAGCAGCCAGGGCCCATGAGACAGAACTGCAAAGTAAATGAGGATGTTCAAATTAGTGTGTACTGTTCCCCAGCAGCACAGGAGGATGCTTCACACTTGGGATGCAGTCACATCAGCAACACCAAGTTCATCACAGAGAGATTTGTGAGATCCCGGAGACGTTTGGGAGTGGGGAGGATGTTCCACCTCTGTGGGAATGCATTGCCACAGTCAGCACTTTACTATTACCTGAGGAGAATCTAGTAGGTAGTTGGGCTTTTTGTGAAGTATCCATCGAATATAGTTTGCGAAGAGTCAATAAATGAGCAACAATTGGTTAAAACATTGTTAATTAATCCTCCAATAGAACAATAGAGTTTTTATAGCTCTTAATTACACCCACTTTTTTATCAAATCTGCTGGGGAAACTCCACAGAGGAGCAAGAAGATGGATCAAAAGCCCAGAAATCAGAGACTTTCTCAGCCCCAAGAAAGGAAGAGCAAGGGTGGACGTGATAGAGCTGTCAAACACTGAAAAGGCTGGTATAAAAAGGAATAGTATGCTCTGTTTTCAGTGCCTAATGTAGGCAGAATGAGAATGAATCAGCTCATGGGGAAGCAAATAAGTCTTGGTTAGATGTTAGCAAAAAATGACTAAACGGTTAGTGCACGGCAAAGGCAAACCTGCAGACGAAGGCTGTAGAGCCCAGGAAATTTTCGTTACTGAGGTAAAAATGGTCCTCAGGAGTAGTTCAGCTGGTCCTGCCTTTTTGCTGAGAGATGGACCACATAATTTCCCACAGGATTTTCTCTTCTGATTCTAATTTTTTAATTTATTTGTAACACATCATATCACAATCATATCACATTTGTCAGTGCCCTCTATCGACCAGCTCTGCCTGCTGCATATTATGAAAAAGTTTTACTGGATTAGTTGATAGTGCAAGTTCACAGGACCTGTGTATCACTAAAAATTAGTAAAATGCTTCTCTTCACCCAAGTTCTACCTGGTAGAAGTGTTCAAGAAAGGGTTTTCCTCTACCTGAACTGCATAATGCATACGCACCATAAATGTCTCAAGGCCACCCTCTTGGTGACCTCCCTGGAGACTCCCCTGAGCCATCCTTCCTTATCAAGGTCAAAGACATTCTTCAATAAGTAGCATTCTAGCATTGACTCCTAAAATGCCACAGAGGGTCTCTACTGGATACTAAGAAGCACAGATTTCTTTTGGATTGGGGTAGAAGGGAAAAGGAGGCAGATCTAGGTCTAGATTTTTTAGAGGATTTGATCTGCTATCTATAAGCAAAGTCCATGCACTTACCCTGTGCTGCACCTATTCGCCCCTTTAAATTGTGCTTCTTTTTATGATTTTTTTTAAATCAGAACAGACACTAACTTGGCAGAGACTGACTATGCAGACACAATGCATCCCAAGTAGAGATCTTCCTTTGTTTTACCACTTGTGTAAGCGGACTACATAGGAAAAGAGTAGAAGTATATAAGCCCCAAAGCTTTCAGTGGGCTTTCAGTGCCCTGTGGTCCAGAAGCTGAAGGATGACGCTCAGAGAATCAGGGCATATGTCTCAGGGCTTGATACCTCCATTCAACACAGTGGTTTAGGTCCCACCTGCATCCCTGTTACTCTGACATGTTGCATGTTTGTGAAGAACAAGTTGCCACACTAAATGACTTGCCAAGAGCTGCAGATATAAATATTGCTTGTTTGAACACAGAGCAGAGATCGTAACAGGCCAGAGACATAAATACCTACACCTTTCTGCACTATTGTTTAGGGCTTTGCAAGTTGGGCCCTTAACCATAAACATCCTTAGACCCCTATTAACTTCTGCAGGTGCTGTAATGAGTTACTGCAATAACATTCTCTCTAAGGAACAGTGAGTGCCAGAGAGACAGACAAGTGATATCGTAACACCATAACACAGGTTCCCAGGCAACTTAGTGAAAAATAGGGCCAGCCACTGGGCACACACTACCCTGAGAGACAATTCTGGTACCCAAAAGCTTACAGCATAGACAGATAAGACAGACCAGAGAGACCAGACACAGAACAAAATACTCTTGGTTCTTTCTTCACCAGAGGAAAAAGAAGTCATTTAAGTAGATGGCATTAATGTTTTAAATCAATATTTTCCTTTTCAATATATCCTTACCAGTATCCTTCTTCTTTGTGCGTGAAAGCTCATGTACAGTTGCTCCAATATCATTTCTCAAGGACTTGATGATACTGTCCAGAGCTGGGACACTCTTGTCTTCCAAGTTAATGAAGAATTCATACTCATCCTTGTTGAGACGGGAAGGTCGGGATTCAATATGGGTCAGGTTTACACCTTTTTCCTGTGAGAAAGAGAGATTTTGGTCTCACAGGACTTGGGGGGAAAAAATGTAATTTAAAGTTTAGCTCAAATTCATCTGTTAGTCCACAATTCATATTACACAACCGTATAACCCAAAACTACTGGACTGAAGGCCTTTATAACAACGTGGTCCTGAACGAGGTAATTCACTTGGTAAACAGGCTTTAAACTGTAAAAGGTGAATTTCATTCCCATATCACAAGCACATAATACAAGTTTGTCTACATGGACAAAAACATTTTCCAGGGATCAACACGGGAACGGAGAGTTTTGCTCATAGAGAAAAACAAAACAAAACAAAAAACACTCATAAGAAAACTAAGTGTAGTGTCTGTGAGTATCCTGAAAGGAAAAGCAAGGAGCAGGCTGTCCTGGGACCCAGATTACACCACAAAGCCACTTGCACAGCTTCCAGGGTTGTGAGATGTTTTGGACAGAGGTGCAACAGATAAGGTAGATCTACACCAAAAGTCAGCTCAGGCTTGTGCCGTCTCTTCCAGTGTTCAACCAGTCTCATGATAAAAAGCTTTTCTTTAGGGCAATAGGTCACCTTTATCACTGAAGATCTTCATTCACAAGCAATGTGACTCCTAACTCTTAGGAAAGCAAACACTGCTAACTGTATTACTGATGATAATGACCAGATGGTACCTAACTAAAACGTGCCACTGTGACAATGAGAGGAAAGCAGAAGGTAACTAAAAGCTCTGTTTACTCAGTCGCTTAAATACAAGTCCAGCAAAATCCCCTACAGTTTAGCTGAATGGAGATTTTTCCCTGAATACTGCAACTTGAGTATGAAAATGCTCCTTTTTTGTTGTTGTTGCTGAATTATACATGTGAACTTGTTTCAGTCGGTGACGACCTTATCATTTGACCTTTCTGTCAGGCTCACCTGCAGACAAAGTAGTGCAGAGGCCAGGTCTATGAACCAGCCCCTTGGGAGGAACATAGGAAGCCCATGAAAAAATTCAGCCTGAAGAGCAAATCCAAAACAGTCAGAGGAAATGACACAAGATGCTCATCCGCTCTGGAGAAGCTGTTCCTTTGCTGCCTGATTTGAGGCTTAAAAAGACCCCTCCAGTCATATCTCCTAGCTATATGAGATGGAATACTGGCCCTATCAATTTTAGGGTCGGACCACCTACTGCAGCGGGGTCAGGATTTCACATAAGAAGAAAAGATGTGAGGAACTTTTTGTGACCTATGGGAAAGAAGGAAATGAGTTTTTTTTGCAGGGGGTGATTGGTTGGTTGGTTTGGGGGGCTTTTGTGGTTTTTTTTTTCTTTTTTCTCTCTTTCTACTATGAGCTTCTTAGGCTCTTTAAGGTTTTCTTTGCTTCTCTCAGTGCTTGCACAGTGCAGAGGGGCATCTGGCCATCAATGGCAAAGGCTTCATTCACTCTGCTACAATAGGCAGTTGATTACTTGGTAGGAAACAGCATGCATGTCATTCCTCTGTTTCCTGAGTGTGGCACGCTACAGATGAACTTAAATTGTTTGGCTTGATACCAATACAATAAGTTGAAAAGGTCAAAAGCTCATTCACCAACTGCTGCTCTTGAGAGATGCTGTCCTTGTGGGGCTGCCTGTGAGGACAGAATGGCTGTCACTGTGCTGGGCCCAAAGACAATTTGTTTTAGGGCCCCAGAGCCCCATTCCACAAACAAACCATGCATTGTACCCTCCACTTGGGGAGGCACTGGGAGATGGAGTGGCCAAGAGTTAGACATTAAAATTACTTGGGGCCAGAATGCTTTTGACAGAGACCAGACACAAGGGGGTCCTGGTTCCTTCGCCGCTGCAGCTCCACCAGGAAGAGCGAAGCAATGGGGGGATTGCATCCGTGGGACAAGGGACAGGCCTGTGTCTCACAAAGGTGGAGATGAGGGGTGAAAAAGGGCCATGTGCAAAGGCTCTGCTCATGCACATGTAAGGTGCTGGTATACTTTGGCTTTGCACTGATGCAGCAGAGTGCTGCGATCTGTCTCTTTACAGCCACAAGCAAATTAGACACTGGACCATGACAGAGCTTCCTAGGAAGCACAAAGACCACAATAGCATGGACCTTTCTCTGGACTTCATCACCCTCCTGCTTCCCAAGCCACAAATGTTCATTCCTGCCTCAGCGTTCATTTCCCATAGTAGCACATCCATTCAAGGGATCAGACAGAAATCTAGAGTTCAATCTTTTCTTCAGCCAGGTGATTTTCAGCTGTACCAGCTCTCCAACTTGGCTCAGCAGGAGCCTTCACAAGCAGCAGGTGCCCACAAAGTATGTATGTGTGTTGTGGAGGGAGGAGGTAAAGGAGGAGGGGATGTTGCAGGGCCTAGGGATAAACCAACAAGCTGGGAGACAGGCACAAGACGTGTTTAAGACAGAAATTACTCCAAAAGTACCTCCACAACCTAAGAGAGACAGAAGAAGGAAGAAAGAGATTCCTCTTCTTTCTTTGTTCTGAGAGCTTCAGGACCTCATGGCAGAGAAGCTGAAGGGAGAATTCTTTTGGTGACTGTTTCTGAAGCGGGAATTCAGACGCATAAATAAAAGTCGCTGAACTGACAGCCTTGTGGAAACAGGATTTCATATGCTGCGCATTGCTAAAAAGCCCCAATTTCAAAATATTTACAGTGGCTCTGTTACAAGAATTGCTTTACAAATCCAAATTTCATCCTGGTCCAACTACTCCATCTAGTGTTTCAGCTTCATAATTTCATACTAACCAAAACCTTTTTGCATTCAGTGTTGTGAAATCTCAGTTGCATCACAGTAGTTGATGCTTCATTTAAAGCTCCACCTTCTGGAAGCAAATGATTACCTGAAAAAGGAGACTAGGGGAATTGTTTGGCTTACTATTTAATTTTAAGCAGTTTTGAAAGCTAATTTATGTTGATGAAATACAATTCCTGGCTTTGGAAGATCTGGGTTGTTGAACATTTTGGGTTTAATTACCCTTCTTGAGTGTTAACACTGTTTTTTCCTGCCTTTCCTGTTTCACAGCTGGTAGGAATCATCTGAGACCATCATCCATTGCAACTGGAACATATAGCATGTAGGTGCATCCCTGCTTCTCCTCAGGTTTATGGCCAGCATAAAGGATGAGTCTCTAGTACAGAGGATGTATTTCCTGTTACAATCGCTTACCTGCTGTAGTGCTTCTGTGTTGGCACGTGTAGATATTCACCTTGCATTTTTTCAACTATATTTCTAATATAGTTGTTGGCATGCACGTTCGTATTAGAACCGAATCTAGCTTGAAGACTGAGGAAAGCACTTGGTTTCAATATGCCTGCCTCATTTTCCTGCCAGTCCCCTCCACCACTCCATTTTTCTTTCACTACTCTGCACCCCACCTATTCCAGTTCTTCCTCTGTATATCCAAGCACACCAAAACATCATCTTCAATCATGCATCATCACTTCAATCCACTCCCTATCTCTGCCTTCCTTGGTCCCAAGGCAGATACAAAGATGTTTATCATTTCTCTCACATGGAGAAGCTGGTGCCTGCAAGTTGCTCCCATGTGATGTAGGCGTCAGAGCAACACTAGCACCTAACATGTTTTCCAACTAGATTGCTCTCTTGACCAAGCTTTCTCTCACAGCAGCTGAAGACAAGGAAAACAAGCCAGTCTGTTATTAATCTACATCAGGAATCTTGCAGAGGGCACTGGTAGCAGACGTTGGTCTTTCCCTTGAACAGCTTGATGAGCTGACCATTGGAGAAGTTATATTGTCCTGGTTCCACAGAGAAGTGTTGAGCAGGGCCTGGTACATTCTGGAAGTTTTGTTGGCTACTGCTTCCCATGGTGTTTACATGTTATTCTGTCTACACATCACTAAATGCTCCTGTAGATGGCTGCTAAAACTAAGGACAGCTGTGAAATCCAGCTGCAACTTATTTTCGTGAATGTTGTTATTAAGCAAGTTTGGCTTCATCACGAGGTCCCGCATTGTTACCAGATGAAGATATGGCAAAAACATTGTTGCACACTTAATGAACATTTGGTGAGAATTCGAATGAAATGTCTCAGTCCAGGGATTTACTTGCACTTTCCCGATACAAAAAAAAAAAAAAAAAAAAAAAAAAGCGATGTGTTCTGTAACCCTTACTGCAGGTCAATTTAATACGTCATTAAAGAGGAGTCTTTCAGAAACACAAACGGAAACTCTGCAGCTAGTTTTCATGGGGAATCAGGGAAGTTAGGAAGTTGCAGTAAGGTTTGCAGTCAGTTTCCCAAATTAGAGGCCAAGGTGGGCACCTCGTTCAGCTTTAATATCTGAGGATCTGATTCTTGACTGAACGTGCAGATTCCCCATCCTCTGCAATGTCGTCTTCATGTGTCAAGCTCCATGAGGCAAAACTCTCTTCTAGCATGAACTCAGTGGAGGCCCCTTGTGATGAATGGCCCCCAAAGGAGGCAGTGTTTGAGCCATCTCTATTGGACACCAAGCACTTCTGCTCCCCAACACAAACCTAGTCATACTTAGAGGCCAAAGTCTTAGCCACAAAGATTGATAAAAGGCCTTCAACACAATACAAGCAAAAAACATGAGTTGTGAGACAGACAGAATCATCTCCTCATATTACGATATAGCGATAAAGTGATAAGTTTATGATGCTCGTAATACCTTTAAACTCAATTTGGGATGAAGGTCCTAGGCCTTCACTGCAATTCCAGTCCCCTTGGGTAGGCATTACCCAAGTACTCAGCAAGATAGCCCCAAAGAAGTCCCTCCCTCCTAGGCCTAGAAAGAGGGGGATTCTGTATGTCTGTAGCCTAGAGCCATACACATCCCTTCAGCACAGCAGCCCTTTGCACAAGTCCCTTTGGCTGCAAGATGGAGAGTAATTTCCATACAGTCATGACTGTAGGGCTTGAGCATGAGAGGAATGGCATGGTGTGTTAGATATTAACTGTGAACTTGCTTGGGAGGAAGGCAGCAAGAGGAGTGCTTGGTTCCCAGGAAAGCAGCAATTCATATTTCAGCCTGTTCCGCCACTCCACAGCCTAGGGCAAAGGCAGAAACTGATCCCAGAGGGTGCAGTCTCCTCCCTCAGCTTCTCTCTGGGTGGGAAAAGCCATTTCTAAGCCTACATCATTTTATAAAAACCTTTTTTGAGCACTAAGCTCAAGTGTAATAAAGAAGACTTGTAGCATACATAGGCATACCACGGAGGAAAAGAAGATTATTAGAAGTGGCATTCAAGGCCCGCTCACCTATCAGTGCCAACACCCCCTCCACACCCCCTGGTTATGCAGCCCGCGGCAGAATCAAACGCTGTGGAAATGTACCCTGGCCAAAGGGACTGCCCGCTTCTACTGATCTGGAAACCATCCAAAACGCTGCAGAGCCAATACCCTCCCGATGGCCACAGAGATAAGAGGCACTCTGGACTTTCTGTTGAATAAAGTGAGCTCCTAAGCAGAAAAAAAGAGCACAGTCATCTTTGCTGGCTCTGAGAGCAAGGGATCTCATTTAGTGCAGCCCACTAGTCCCAATCAGCCCTCCCATGGGGTAGTAACTTATTTTGGGAGCAACCATGCAACTCATGCTTGTGATGCTCCGTATTTTGGAAAGTTATTCTGGTGAACAGGGAAGGCTCCCGCACAAGAGTGGGATGAGCAAACTTGCCATCTTTTCCAACCCAACGTTTGCAGCATACTACAGCTCTGTTTTCTGCTGTTTGTAAATCTGACAAGCAAAGGACTTGAGAAGGGATTCATGTGTTTACAAATTTAGATTTAAAAACGTCAAATAAAAAATATGCCTATTTAAAATTTGGAATGTTTCATTCTGATATTTTTAATAAAGAATTTAACTTTGAAAATGCCAAACATTTTGACTTTTTTTTTACTTTTTCTGTTTCAGAATGGAAGCTCTGTTGTTTAAAAAAGTGATCTTGTGCTTTTTAAACAGCAAAAAGAAACTTTTTGAAATAGGCTTATGTCACTGCAGAAAAAATAAACAGGTCAAGTACAACATTTGGCTTGGTGCCAAAATGATCTGTTTTGCTTTTTGAGTTTTGATAAGCCTGAAAGGTCTTTTTCTGACCTGAACTTATACCTTGTACCTTTCTGATTTTCCTAGTGAACGAAAAATGAAACATAAACATTCTGGCTACGTGATTTTAAATGTAGTGTTTGCAGGACGTTCTGTTTCAGACTGAGATATTTATTCCAGTTTTGGTTTCCTAGCTGTCTTCTGCAGTGGTATGAGCCAGATGAGCAGCGTACGGCAGCACCAAGCAATGCTGTGCTGTATAGGGGATGTTGTGAAAATGAAGTCAGTGAAAAGACTGTTGGAGAGTTTGTGTTTCTCTGTGGCTACCCTCTAGCCTGCAGTGAGGCAAGAGGGGTTGCCCAAGCAGGCCCCAAAGGGAAGCTTCTTGCAAGCAGGGAGGGGTAAAGATTATGGACAAACAGGCTATTGAAGTGAAAAGAATTGTTTCTGACCATCTGAAGCAAAAAGAGAATCCTTGCCATATCCATATGCACACAGAGTAGCTAGCGAGGAAGCCAGTATTAACAGTTTGCTTAGTGCAGGGCCTGACTGGGTTGAGTTGCAGTTACAGAACATCCCAGGTGCAAGGCCAAACTTGTGGATATTTGCTCTCTGCAGGGAAGATGGAGATGGGCTGACATGGGACCATACAGCAGCCCTGGGAGCAGAGCGACTTAGGAAGAGTTCTGGGGGAGACTTCATGGGAGCAGAGGAGTTTGCTCTGATCTGGCGTTTGAGGCTTTGCTGAGGGCTGCTCATTTCTGAGTATGGGAAAGAACTATCTCCCCACCCAAGTGCCTTCCTCTCAAGTGGGCACTGAATGCCTGTAGACAGGGCCTGGGTTTGCTTTTGAGGACAAAGATTTTCAGCTAAAGGAGCTAGACAGCCTCTCTTTAAATATGTGCCAGTCTCTCCGAGGGTGCAGCCCCTCTTTTGTACAGGCAGCTTATTCTCTTTGGAGCTTGCACATCGGCCCTGCGCTGAAAGGCATTAGTGAGGACATAAATCAAGTGTAAGAGCAAGAGAAGAGCCGCTCCTGCCCAAGGATGGTGTGGGGATAAAGTCAGTAGACACCAAGAGCTGAGTAAGCAACAGAGATCCCTCAGAAAAACCCTTATTCCACCCTGGAAAAGCAACAGTTCTCCGTGTAGCAACATGCTCAGGCGTGCGACTGGGAGGTGTGCAGAAAACAAGAGGCTGGTCTGCAAGCAAAGACCAGACATGAGAGCATGTGGCAGTCTGTCAACACCACGAGTAACCTTGAGGGATGTTTGAGTAGGACAAATATTAAATGATGCCTCCAAACACACTGAATTTCCCTGAAACTGGGTGTCACAGTGAAAGGGTGTGTTTCTGTTCCTCCAGCATGTTCTCCACAGGGACTGGCCTGGTTCCTCCAGCTGCATGGATAGTGGGGGGTCTCCTGCCTTCAGTCCATCTTGGGCCATCAGAGGGGCTTACTCTGGTGGAGATGGATGGACCATGTCAGTTCTTCTCCTGGGAGGTCTACCTCCCGGGCAGGGTGATTGAGGATAATACCTAGAACATGATGGAGCTGTGGTTTTCCATGTGCCTGCAGCCTTGCTCCCGCTGTGATGCAGATGCAGAGTCAGGTTGGCACGCAGCACAGCTCGCTTCAGGCTTGTATGTCCCATACGAAGCAGGCCATGGTGGTGGCTAATGTATGGCTGGGTTTTACCCCAGTGTGCAATTGGGATATGTACAGCATGAGAAACTGGATACTTGAAAGCGTTCCTGAGTCCCTGGCATGGACACTGGAGTGAGCTAACAACCCTTCTGAAATAACAAGCATTTATCTCAGAAGTTTTTCCTTTCATTGTTAAATAAAGGAAAGGATGAACATTCACAGGGACACTCATCTTGCTGAAAAATAGGTCAGCTGCTAACAACATATTGTGAACTGTCTTCTCATAAGGTAGCCCCTCCGTGTCCCTTTCTGGATCTTGGTTGCACACTTTCTTCCCTCTCTTGAGAGATTTCTTTTTTTTCCCCAAGACTTTCACATTTACAGCTCTTTTAATCCCTTACTTTCCCCGTTCATGGTCCAAAATGGTTTTATATATTGGCTAGGGAAAAGGCAAAATCCTCACAGACAGTGCTGGTGGCATGGTCCTTTGGCAACTTCCAAGTGCTAGCTGGGAGGAGGAAAGGCTTGAGCCACACTCTCCGCCCTTTCCCACAGTTGCCTCTTGATTTAAACAAGCACAATTACCCAGAGAGCACCTCAAAAAAAATTAGCCCAGCATTTGGCATTAGTAAGTTATCCCGGCGGAACTCTGAACGCATCGTGCTTGGCCGTGCAGCCACGGTAAGAACGGTGCAGAGAGCTACGGCACTCAGCAAGGCTCAGCACTGCTTCAGCGTCAGGGCACGGCCTGGCCATATTTTGTGGCTTTTGTGTTTTCTCTTTGCCTAATTCATGTGGCTGAGTGAGACACTGACAGCCAGAACAGCCACCCCTACACTTCTTCCATACACTGTCTGCTCTGAGAAGATCTTGCTCTTCACACACCCTGCACTGGGGCAATGCAGCAGACAGGAGCATCAGGGAGGAGACAAGAGGGGCTCAGCAGCAGATGGTGTAGGCCAAATGAGCTATAACTAACCTGGGTATCACAGCTGAATTTTTCAAGTCGGAAAGTGATAAAAGCAGGGGGAAAAAACTAAAGCAGGGGGAAAAAACTACGCTTTTGGCCCACGCTGACTCTAAGTGTTGGCAAAGACAGTTGCGATGGACAGCAAACTACTGAGAGCAGCAAAAAAGAGCCTCAGAGGACATGTGACTGCTGGACCCACCAGCAAAGCAGCAACTTTGGAAAAGAAGAGGGACATCCTCCTTGTTATCCCATCCTTGTCTTCCACAGCCAACAGGGCATCACCTAGCTCATCGGCTTCCACGTCTCTGTGTTGAGGATGTCCCTGAGCACAAATTGTGTTTCTCAGTCTGCACGGTTATGGCAGAGGTGGGAAAGGCAGAGGTTATCTCAGCTGTGCAGGCCAAAGACTTAGGCTGCTGAACAAGAACAGCCCAAGGGCTGCTCTGGCTTTCACACCTCAACGTGCCCATGTTGCCTAATGACAGCCCTGAGGAGCTGAAGCTGCAAGTCAGATTCAGCAAATCTCTTTTCTTCAGCCACCCTTTCTATTACCCTGTCACATTTTACAGCAGCATGCAAAAATTGCATAAGGGCAGGCGTGCCAATTCTCTTATAAAACCTTGGTGCTGAAGAAACATGTTTGCTTAGAAAGAATATGACTTGTTGGGATGAGAATCAACCCGGACAACAAGTCTCCATCTGAGCTACTGTCCCCTAGATCGGCTCCAGAGGCACAGGACAGAACCACATTCACTCCACCTATTTCAGATACCTGCATTAGGGCAAGAAGAAGTACATCCTAGAAGCATCTACTTTTGCATCCTCTAGCTTCTTCATAGATTGTGCTTAAAGGTGGCAATAACTTGGTTTGTCAACACTAATGCATTTAACCAGAGAATAACAGGACTCCTTAGTTCACTTACAGATATACTGCAGACATGTGGAAATTTTGCAGGATTGTATTACAATGGTCATTTCACAAATTTAGACTCGCTTAGCTGTTGGCATGAATTTCCTTCATCTTAATGAATCAAGCATGTCTTACGACTTATAATTATTTTCCATTTGTACTAACACCACACAATCCTTTCATTTACTAGTCAATTCAATTTGCAAATGGAAAATATGCAGGCCACAACTTACTACAGTGTTCTATAGAAAGAATTGCTTTTGGGCACAACTATTATAATTAATGTTCTTAAAAATGTTCAAAAAACCGATACAATGAAGTGGATTTGCTTGAGAACGCAGAGTTCGCAGCTGTATGTGTTGCAACACAACTATCCTGAATTGCAAGGGTTTCATGCTTTTTAAACAGCGTCCATGACCTCTGGGAAATATTTCTGCATAAATGAATAGGCACACAATGTTCCGAAAGGTACGTGGCTTCTTGTTTCCCCAAAAGCTTTCCAAATCAGTCAGTAAAAGCTACTGAGTTTCCTGTAGGAGTCATGAGCTGTGAAGGAAGGGCAAAACATGCCACGTTTCACCTGTTATCTGTAGTTCCTCCACGTAAGTTCTAGTGGTGGGAGAAGGTGGTATACTAGTTTCACAAATATACCACATACACGATTTATTGAGGTGGAAAAGAGCTAAGAGGATAGTGCCTCCCCCAGGACAACCGCTTCATGCAACACATACTCCCAATGTTGTATGCCTGACACGAAGGTTACGTTTCCTTCTCTATAACATGTACACATGAGATTATGTTTGCTTTTCTGTAATGCACATACAAACACTGATATCAGCCATGTGTCAGGCTGACTCATTTCTTCCTCTTGAGGTAGGAGGTGCAGCATAACAGTTAATTTTTAAAAGGAGAAAATGCACTTTTTTTCACTCTCACACCAGACAAAGATGGCCAGAGAAAAAGAAATGCACGCTGCTTTCCCCCCTTATGGTGATGAAATGGAATTTCAAATGTAACCCTAGGCCCTCTGAACAAGTGTTGCTGCAAAGTAAAAACACAAGGACATAGTCACAAAAAAAAACCCCAAATTACCTCAAATGTACGAAGAACTTTAGCCAATGCCCCAACTTCTTCTTTCAGAGAGAAAATCAAAGAAATCATACCATTTCTATTTGCATGTTCCTCGATGTACACAGATTCCTGGAAAAAGAAAATAAAAAGAAAGAAAAGACAGTGTGGGAAGGAAATATTCCTTAAATTCGCCCCAGAAATCAGTTCTATTTTCCTCTATTTTCCTTTTGCATTACTTCAACACTATAAGGAGGATATAAAGTCATTTCAAGCAGGTAATTGAGAATTACTCCCACAAAAAGATGGGCTAAGGCAGAATCAAGGCAACTGTTGTTGCCAGAATAAGCAGAACAGCCCCACGGCTGCTTTGACTTACATGCTAGCAAAACAACATCCTTCCCCTCGGCCTGGAGCTCAGGTGGGAGGTAGATAGAAAACTAACCTAACACCATATCTGCTCCCCTTGGCCTCTCAACTCTACCAAGCTTAGGTAAGAATGGCATCATTTGGGTATGTCACTTTTACCTCTCCTTCAGTTTTGTTTTCATTAATATTCAGGATTAAACAGAGCAATACAAATTAGTTCTGTGCAGAGAGGCAGGATCTCCCCTGTCCTTCACTTCAGTTTTGCTTGTGTCTCCTATGTAGAATAGAAAGGGTGATATTCATGCAAGGGGTATGGGAAGTGGTTTAAAAACAAAAGTAAGAGCATAAAACCACAACCTTGGGAAAATGTTGTGAAAATATTAAGATCTTATGTAAAAAAAAAACATGATTAAAGACTCAGTTATGGTAAGACATGTTTTCATTTATATTTCTTCCTGACTCTTACAGATTCCAAAACACAATTTCTAGTATTCCCAAGCAAGGAGAATGTTAATTTAATTATTACCATGGTTGATGTTGCTAGAATGCCTTAGTATGTCTCAATACATGTGTTTCTTTTCACAAAACCCTTGTGATGCAGAAAAGAGCTATTTCCCTGTCTTAGAAATGGGAAACTGAGTCACAGAGTGGGGCCAGATTTTCAAGACTACCATGTACCTAACGTGCTGGTAAATGCCCACTGAGATTTCCAGAAGGGCTTAACTCCTGTCAGAATTAGAGTTCTGTTACGGAAGTCACAGAAAGGCCTTATTTGTGGTTTTTAACACCTGTGGTCACTGAGTGACTATGGTCACCATTGCTCCGTGTTTCAAAAATCAATCAGGGCACTTGCAGCAATGTTGGATGTTGATGTAACAAGTCCCAGATCGAGAACTGAATAGAGGGATTCATCCTTTTTATTTCTCTTCATTGAGAATGGCATTTTCGGAGAAAACCTGTCATTACTACGGCTACTGCTGAATTTAACACACAAATCACCATATAAAGCTCCAGAATATTGCCCTTAGAAATAGCAATGGCAGTCCTTGTAGCAGAAGGATTAATAATCAAATCCATAAGGCTCTTGGTGGGACTGCATTTTCTGAGGTAGAGCTATACAGGACTGCCTTCTTTTGCAAATTAAATGATCGTTGATTTTTGGGGCTGCCTAAATATTCATTGTCAGAGGCTGAAAACAGATTTTTCTACCTGGATCCACTTCCAAAGGCCCAATAAATTATCCAAACAGTCTCCATCCTTCCGGGGAATCTCTCAGGGAAGCTGCAGAGGAGAGCTCCCTCCTGCAGCCCGGATGACATCTGGGGCAGCAGCCAGTGTTTCCCTTTCGTGCCTGTGCAGCGCCCAGCTGCGTATGCCCAAGGTTCCCAGGCATTGCTGTACCCCTAGTCACAAGCAGAAAACTAGGGCTCATTAGTCCTAGAGAGCATCTAGCAAGACTATACAGTGAGGTAGAGGGCTGGATACATCATCTGGCCACTGAATAGAGCTGGAGGTATTCGCCCAAATTTGAGGTCAACAGGACACAAGTACTGGCTTCCTGCACGTCCAAGAGGCCTATTGGAAAGGGAAACAGGGGAAAGCCGAAGCTGAGAGAAGCGTAACTCCCACTCTGTGCTCCATCCTCCCACATTGCTTTCATGCACTAGAGGGAACACAGTCACCCCATCAGCTGCCGCACTTGCTGCCTGCAGTAACTCCATATCCTGAAGTCTCTCACTCAGCTAGGGACCAAGACCAGCCTGTAGCCAGTGGGGACTGGGAGAAAAAGCAGTCGAGTGGTCATGATGTGGCATGGGGTGGCAGTGGGCTAACAAAAGCCGTTTATACCTGACACAACCATGCAAGGAAGCACACAGGTCTGTAAAAATGCAAAATAAATGTCAGTAATGTGGAAATCTATGATACTGCAGTCAGAGTCATCTGAAATATTGGCTTTGCATGGCTTCGATGCGCTGGTTTTCCTCACCACAAGGAAAGCTGACCTTAAAAACACAGCTGTGTTACACCTGTATCTGCCGGATGGACCGAGAACGTGGTTTTCACAGTCTGCACTGAAAATGTTTGAAATGCAGACTACTATGTCATTAAAATGCTCTTTCTAACCTTTTTTTGAGGGACCAACTTCTATGGAAGGTTGACTTGAATCTGCCTGACAAAAGAACTCATGGTCTGTACATCTGCACAAGATATAGTCCAAGGTACAAGTCCTGCAAAGCAGTTTTAGTGTTGCTTGATCTCTTTAGACTATGTGATTGCCCACAAAGGCCTTGAAAACTTACTTCAGTTAGTCCCTAGCCTTGACACCTGAAGAACAGCCATTTCTAGCCTGATCTTGATCATTTTTTTCTGCTCTGCTAAACTAGTTTGTGTTGGTCCTTATAAGTAATAGACGTTGCAGTAGAGAATAGGCATTAATCCAGCAAACATGGTGATACCTGCTTAACTTTTTGCATATAAGCATATGAACCTAGCTCACTGAAAGGCACGAGAGTTATTTAATGCTTTACTTTTCTTCCAGTTCTGTGTTTTTGGAGAGCAAAATAAAAAATAGTTGACCAGAGAGTAAAATAAGATCCATTCCTGGACTTGGTACAGTCTTGTACATAGGCAGTATGAGATGCAAGGACAGGTTTGCCTGAATGTCGTTCACATCTACGTTTTTAATGAGCTGTGTGTCACAGAAGTCAATATTGCTCCTCTGACACTTGTGCCGGATTGGAGAGTCACAACACAGACCTGCCATTCTCCTAGTGCATTTCTCAGCTTTTTAAGTAGAGCCATTCTGAGAGAATCCAACCTGCTGAAGCCAGGGGAAGTTTTCCTGCAGTTTCAGTTAAACTAAAGTTTCATTTGTCCATTTTAAATTCCAGACTTATTAGAGCTATAAAATAATAGGGAGAGAAGTGGGGGGAAAACATCTATTTCAAATAAATTAAGGATTCTCAGTTACATCTAAAATCAGCACAGTTCCTAAGTCACTTTGACTCTAATTCCCTAAGGCGTTTGGATTCTCAAATCCTGTAGATCCACTGGGACCAAACAAATAAACAACATTATAAAATATCGAGGTGGGGCCTCCGTGGGTGTTCAGCCTCAGCGCACCAAGCAGCAGGAAACTGGACTTCCCTGACTGCTCTTAACGGCTGGTAGAAACCCAAGTCATTTTTCCACATGTGCTGCAGTTTGAGTCTAGCTGCAGTGGCATTGCATAGGACAAACACGTGCAGAATTTGGCCTAATAAACCACGCTGGCCTCAAGCTATGTATCTGTCACTCATCCCTGCATTAAGCCTAGCGCCTGTAATTTAAAGGCATGGGTTTCAGGAGGCTGTCCTCCGTTTTCCAAAGCAAAAGACCCAAAGTCAGCAAACCTTAAAGGAAAAAGTGCGTGAGGGGAGATACCGGTGCTCCAGAGTGTAACAAGCAGCTCCATCAGAAGAGCTGCTTTCTGTCAGCAGCAGCAGGCAGCCCTCGCCTGCGCTGAGACCTCGAGCCAGCTGCCGGTCCTGGCTGCTGCGTGTCGCTGCCCCCCCGTGTACCAACACCTCTGCAGCGCCTCCCGGCTCTGCTCCGCCGCTCCCTGTCATTCCCACTCTTGCAACGTCCCCTTTCCTTGGTGCTGCGCATCTGCAGGCACGATTAGCAGCAGGGAAGGATGCCGGCAGCCACAAGGGAAAACTTGGTAGACACCCAGGCTGCAAAGCCTCTCCTCCCACGCGGGACGTGCTGCTGCTTGCGTGGGGCGAGATTTGCAAGCACAGCAGGAAGGGAGGGCGCAGGAGGAGGGGAGCAGCCCCCAGCACCTGCCCCGCTGCAAGGAGCGGGTGCCCGGGCCCCACAGCTTACCTGCGCGGGGTCACCGTTCATCTTGTAGTGCTGCGCGTCCATGGTGCAAAGGCAGCAGTGCCCGGGCCCCCTCTCTCCTGCTGTGGGCAAAGCCGGCTGACCTCACCGGGGTGGCCTGAGCTCTGGGCAAAGGTATTTAAAGCAGAGCACGGGAGGCAAAGCCGCCCCCTTCCCCGCTCCTGCAGCTCCCGCCCCCCAGCATGGGTGCCAAGGGGGCGTTCTCCCTGCCCGCCCGCCACCCGCCCCTGCTGGCACGGGCGCCAGCCTCGCGCGAGCCCCACGGAGCGGCGGAGCCCCACGGTGCGGCGGAGCCCCACGGTGCGGCGGAGCCCCACGGTGCAGCGTGCGGAGACGCTCTGGTGCCCGGTGTTCCCTGGCTGCACAAGGGATTAGCATCCAATCGAGGGTGTGCCCGTGCCAGCCGTGGGGACACAGTGGGCTCTGCCGTGGGGGCAGTGGGTTATCGTTTAGCGAGGCCTATGGGGCTGCATCCAAGAGGTTAGGGAGCAGGAGAGTCAGCTCCACGTGCCAAGCGTCGCACGCAGCGGCACGGTTGAGCGGAGGCTTGAGCCAAGAGCCAGCTGCACAGATCTCACCTCCAGACATCAAGAAAGACACGGGAAAGAGGAAAAGGAGCAGGGAAGAAAGCATCAGAGCAGGAGGATGGGACAGGAGGATGCAGGGGGACTGCAGAGAGCCTGCATGAGCTTGCACATAGTGTTAGCCATGGAAAATGCAGTGAGGGGAGTATGAAGTGAGGCTTGTGAATGAGTTCAAAAAATGCTGGTGAGAGACTGGTATAAAACAGCCCAGGCTTGGTTGGAAAAGAGTCACCAAAGGGCGTGGGGGAATGACAAAAAGCCATAGCCCTGTACCAAACAGCAGGTTAAAAATAAAGCATGTCCAAGGTATGTCTTGTATCCAGAAAGGATGAAGCCCACAGTAAAGCTAGCAACACCAAGGCAGGTAATCGGGCTGTATTTTGCGGTGAAGGTGGCTCCTGTGGTATATCGGGACAGTCTCCTCACAGTTCCTGCGACCCTGAGGGAAGCTCTGCTGAGCACACGGGAGCTAACCGAGCCCGGCCAGCTCTAAGGAGCTGCTGTGCGGCCAAACCCCCTCAGCCTCTTAGCAGGTGAACCAGACTGAGCCACTTCCAGCAACCTCCATCCAAACCCGTGTTGAACCCCGCGATGAGGAACCCCATCAGCATCCAGCCCCAGCATAGAGCTAAAATGAGCTATGTACCTTCTTCAGGGCACCTGCTTGTGTGTCCATCCCGTGGCTGTAACCAGCGCTAGAAAGCTGCTGTCTCGACTGAACAGCAGACCCATGGTGCGAGCTGTCGTACCAGCCAACGTGATGGGACCTTGACCCTGGGCTCCTCCTGGCACCACGGCAGGGCGTTGGGTTAAAGGCAGGGGGCAGCAGGGGAGAATGGAGATCAGCCTCACTGCTTGCCAGAAAAACTACTGATTTTGAAATGCCCGGCTATGACACTGTATATATAAAGCTACGAAGCTCATTAAGGGAGGCAGCATTTCTTTTTGTTGCATCCATACAGCGCCTCACAACAGCGCCTGTCCACTGCAGAGGCGTCAGGGGAGCACTTGCGATAAAAGGAGCCGGGTGGTAATGGAGGTGACGCAGGCTGTCACAGTCCTAGCACAGAGTGAGACTGTTTTTAACAACTGTTCTTGTTTGCTGTTTGCGTTCCCTGCACGGCGTGCCTGTCTGCCTGGGACTTTTTTTCAATTAGTTTTTTTAAAGGCTTAAATGAGTACGCAAGTCTGTCCAGATTAACTCCAAATTCATAAACTAGAGAAGTTGTGCTGTTTTGTTTCTGCCTTCCTTTTTCATTCTCTTTCCACCAACGTTTGATATATCTTTTTTCCTTTCCATGCTTTACAGGTATTTAGCCTCTTTCCTTTCTTCCATCCTTCCTCTCCCGTCCTTCCTCATCACAGCCTCTGCTCACTCTGCCCTAATACAAGTGGCAAAGTAAAATTCGAGGTTCCCAAAATACTGCTCACACCAAATCCTTGTAATTCTCTATTTTTAACTCCTCCCACCCCTGCTTCTCCTATTTATACTACAAACTTCTATATTACTCTTACTGCTACCTAACCATGATAATACCACCTCTGTGGTATCACTGGCCTTCAGAACGGAGCTGTCCCTTATTCAGGCTGGACCTTCAGAGGTGGCCTGGTAGCGAAAGGCACTGGCTGGGGGAAGCAAAGCTCCTTCTAGCCGGGACAGATTCCCAGGTCCTCCTGTTCTGGAGCAAAGACCCGTGTTTGCACGTGTGCATAGGCCGGTTTCTGCTCCAGGAATAACCGACACCAGCGCCGACACCAACATGAACACACAGTTGCATCAGTAGTGTTCACCTTGAGACCATTCCAGAGTCCACGCTGCCTGTGCTGACCCGTCCCCTTTGAAGCAGCCGTCCAGCGCACGATACGTGGGTCCTCCCCACTGCAGTGGCATTGCTGATGGATCCGGGATTCCCCTCCCGGCTTCAAGGTGCCCCACGGGCCTCCTTCCTGGCCTCTGGGCGAGCTCCCTCGTATCGGGCTCTCTTGCTCGAGTCCCTCAAGAGCTGCATGACCCGCTCCTTGCAACCACCTGCGGGTGTTTGCTGGTGTCGGGTGCTCCTCTGGCTAAGAGCTCCTCTGCCCTGGTAGCACACCCAGCCCTGGCTCTCCATGCTGCGGGTTGGATGCGCTCCCTGGCACCACACGGGTGCAAAGGGCCACGGACCTGGGCTGCTTTTCAGACTGCTCATTCCCTTCAGACGGTGTTTAAAGAAATGCAGTTTTCCAAGGACTCCCGTGTTTTCGGGCCTGGACGGCACTCTCCATGCCCACAACGAGGAAATTGGGGCTATATCTGCCTGATGCTCCCTGCCTTTCCTCCTGGCCTGGGCTGCCCCGGGCAGTGTGAGGGCGGCATGAGGCATGGGGAAAAGCTGCATTCAT